>JXCR01104800.1:4285-34865 GCA_002079205.1 Phalaenopsis hybrid cultivar | reverse complement strand
CAACTGGAGCTTCGTTGGTGGTACCTTTGACGTTGTTTCCTCTTCGCATTTCCGATAATTCCACTCCTTATCGTCGCATATACCATCGCCTCTGGCATCCTTTGTCACTCGTATCGTTAGGGCTAAAACCCAGTTATGCTCCTCTCCCTTCGTTAGACGGCGACGACTTGCTTCGACATTCCGGTGAAGTTTTCTCCCTCTATGACTTTGTTTTTTTTTTTTTTGCGGTTCAATTGCTGCCTACTTCTGTGTTTCTTATTTCTTCTGTCAAAAATTTTATGTTCTTGATCTGCATATGTATTCATTGATATTTGATGGTCGATTAGTTTGCTTTTTCCCATGCATATGTATAGATGAACATTTTGTGGGGAGATTTCTAGCACTTATTTTTTTTTTTTTTCTCATATTGCATGTGTTTTGAAGTAAAGTTATAGTTTGCAAGATAAATTAGTTAGCAACATCTATAGCAATCTTATCAAGCCGTAAAAGCTATGGAATGGATATATATGAGCTTTGTTCATTTTTTTTTAAAATATTTATTAATTTAAATATTCTGACTGTCGAGTAACACTTTTAGGGTGGAGAATTTTGAGCATTGCTCCCTTCTTTTAGTTTTCTTCTACTAAGACTTTTATAATTAGAATTACATATATTTTACTGTACAATTGAAGTTTGCATGATAGATAAGTTGGTAGCATCCTTACATGTTCTGAACAATAAATTGATGCAATGTTGTGAGACATATATGAGCAATGCTTATCTACTTATTTCCTTTTTTATTTTGTTGGTTTAATTTTTCTAGATAGGAATATGAGTATTACTTTTCAGTTTGTTTAACATATTTTGCTTGTCAAATTGTTCGCACTTCCCTCCTCCGCAATGTCGAGTAACATTTATGGGGGGGTGGGATGTTGAGTACTACATCCTCCGTTTTTTTAGTTTATCTGAACCTTTTATAAATAGAATTGGATATTCTTGGTTGCACATTTGAAGTTTGGATAATACATAAGTTAGTAGCATCCTTGCATGTTATGGTCAATTAGTAAAAGCAATGGGATAAAACATATATGACAATTGCTCATCAATTTATTTCTTTTTTTGTCAGTTTATTTTCTTTTGATTCACATATCAGCATTGGTTTTCAGTTTGCCCAAGCAATTTTGCGGGTCAAATATTTTTGGGAAAGAATGTTAAGCGTTGCTTCTTTCTTTTAATTTATGTGATNATGGTCAATTAGTAAAAGCAATGGGATAAAACATATATGACAATTGCTCATCAATTTATTTCTTTTTTTGTCGGTTTATTTTCTTTTGATTCACATATCAGCATTGGTTTTCAGTTTGCCTAAGAAATTTTGCGGGCCAAATATTTTTGGGGAAGAATGTTAAGCATTGCTTCTTTCTTTTAATTTATGTGAGACTTTTATAAATATAATTGCATATGATTTGATGCACATTTGAAGTATGCATGATAGATAAGTTAGTAGAATCCTTACATATATCGATCATTATTAGAAGCAATGTAATGAAATATATATGAACAATGCTCATATGCTAGTTTTAGTTTTTTTTTTGTTGGTTTTCTTTTTGTTTGGATAGATATATGAGCACTATTTTTCAGTTTTTCTGATAATTTTGCTAGCCTAATTGCTTGCTCTTGTATCCTCCTCATCGTACAGTAACATTTAAGGTAAGAGGGAGAATGCTAAGCGTTGTTCCTTTTTTTTAGTTTTTTTTGTTGAAACTTTTATAAATAAAATTGCATATGTTTTGCTGCAAATTTAATATTTGCATAAAAGATAAGTTAGTAGCATCTTTACCTATTCTGAACATTCAATAGAAGAATTGAGATGAAATATATTTGAGCAAAGTTTATCTGTTCAATTTAGCTTTTTTTTGTTATTTTATTTTCTTTAGGTAGGTATATGAGCACTGATTTTCAATTTATCTAACATATTTTTCTGGTCAAACTGTTGGTACTTGCCTCCTCCTCAGTGTTGAGTAACACTTTGGAGGAAGAATGTTGAGTGTCGCTTCCATTTCTTAGTTTATCTAAGACTTTCATAAATATAATTGAATATTCTTTGCTGCACATTTGAAGTTTGAATGATATATAAGTTAACAACATCCTTACTTGTTCATATCAATCAGTAAAAGCAATGGGATGAAATATATGTGAACATTACTCATCTGTTTGTTTCAATTTTTTTTATTTGGTTTATTTTCTTTTGATTGATATATGAGCACTGGTTTTCAGTTTGTTTGATAAATTTTGCTGGGCAAATTTTTTTCTCTTGCCTCCTTAGTGTGGAGTAATATTTTGGGGGAAGAATGTGAAGNTTTTTTTTGTTATTTTATTTTCTTTAGGTAGGTATATGAGCACTGATTTTCAATTTATCTAACATATTTTTCGGGTCAAACTTTTTGCACTTGCCTCCTCCTCAGTGTTGAGTAACACTTTGGAGGAAGAATGTTGAGTGTCGCTTCCATTTCTTAGTTTATCTAAGACTTTTATAAATATAATTGAATATTCTTTGTTGCACATTTGAAGCTTGGATGATATATAAGTTAACAACATCCTTACATATTCATATCAATCAGTAAAAGCAATGGGATGAAATATATGTGAGCATTACTCATCTGTTTATTTCAATTTTTTTATTTGGTTTATTTTCTTTTGATTGATATATGAGCACTGGTTTTCAGTTTGTTTGATAAATTTTGCTGGGCAAATTTTTTTCTCTTGCCTCCTCAATGTGGAGTAATATTATGGGGGAAGAATGTGAAACACTGCTTCTTTCTTTTAGTTTACCTCAGACTTTTATAAATAGAATTGCATATGATTTACTACACATTTGAGGTAAGCATGATAGATAAGTTAGCAAAAACCTTACCTATTCTGATCAATCAATATAAGCAATGGGATGAAATATATATGAGCAATGCCCATTTGTTTGTTTCAGATTTCTCTACTAGCTTAATTTGTTTGGATAAAGATATGAAAATTGGTTTTCAGTTTTTTTTAACAAATTTTGTTGTCAAATTGCTTGCTCTTGCCTCCTCTTAAGTGTACAATAACATTTTAGGGCTAGTATATTAAGCACTGCTTTCTTTTTTAGTTTTCTTTTAAAAATACTTTTATAAATAATATTGCATATGTTTTGATACACATTTGAAGTTTGCATGATAGATAAATTAGCAACATACTTTCCTGTTCTGAACAGTCAGTAGAAGCAATGGGATGAAATATATATGAGTAATGCTCATCTATTTACTTCAAATTTTTTATTGGTTTATTTTCTTTAGATAGGTATATGAGCACTGGTTTTCAGTTTGTCTAACATATTTTATTGGTCAAATTATTTGTGCTTGCCTCCTCCTTAGTATGAAGTAACAATTTGAGAGGAGAAATTGAGCACTATTTTTTTTAGTTTTCTTTTGTTGAGACTTTTATAAAATAAAATTGCATATGTTTTGTTGCACATTTGAAGTTTGCATAATAGATAAAATATCATCAAACTTGCCTGTTTTGAACCATCAGTAGAAGCAATGAGATGATATGTTTATGGGCAATGTTCATTAGTTTATTTCTATTTTTTTTTATTAGTTTATTTTCTTTAGATAATTTTATGAGCACAAATTTTTAGTTTGTCTAATATATTTTGTTTTTTGAATTGTTTGCACTTATCTCCTATTAAGTGTGGAGTAGAATTTAGGGGGTATAATATTGAGCATTGCTTTCTTTTTTAGTTTTCTTCTGCTGAGATTTTTATAAATAGAATTACATATGCTTTATTGCAAAATTGAAGTTTGCATGATACATAAGTCAACAACATCCAAAATTTGTTATGGAAGCTATGAAATGAATGTCAGTGTCAAAATTAGAAATTGTCGGACGTTAGAATGGGAAACCTGTCGTCTACTTTAATTTAATATATTTATATATATAATTTAGAAAAGTAATATTTTAAGTTTTAAAAATGCGAGATCGAACTGTTCTCATATTTGCAATAATTTAAATGATCGAGCACAACACTACAAATAATATACCTATCTAGAAGGATAGATACACTACTTACTGGTGAAACTCGACTAAATAAATTAAAAACTTTATGACATCTATTTAAGTCTACGAAAAATCATTTTTATATGTTGACCGACAAGTTCCTCTATTTAATATAAAAATCAAATAAAATTTATATTAAACTTGGTTCTTAAAGTTTCATATAAGGGAAAACCTCTATAGTTAATTACATCTTAGATAACAAAAGTCACCTAAGAAAACTCTCGATTTAGATAAAGGAATATTGCTTTCAAGAATTTCAATAGGTATGACTTTTTAAAAAATCATACCAAAAAGGTGTCAAAGGGGAATGACTCAAATTTGAAAAAATATTATGGAATCCATATGAAGAGGAACTAAGGGCTGTCGCAGACCCTGAAAAGAACCTCGGTGACTTCCCAAACTATCCTATGATTTGGTTTCAATTTGGAGAAGAAAAAATATTTAAATGTTATATCCTTCCAATTTTATTAATTAGGGCTTACATTTGTATGACATAGTCATACAAATAGCCTGAAAGATGTGAGGATTTATGTCGTGCTGAATGACAACCTCCAAACCTAAAGGCGAGTTAGGGCTTAAATTGTAACAGAGCTATACAAAGGCTTAGAGATAAAATGAGGATTTATGTTACACTAGGCAGACGACCTCAAAGTCCTATGGCTTATTTTTTTAATTTTAAGGAAAGATGTGCTGTTATAGATCATCATAATGTTGTAGATCTACATATAATTGTAGATCGCTATTGTAGATTGCTATTGTAGATTGTTGCCCACGGAGTTGGCTCCAAGCTCCTCAATGAAGTAGCAGTCTTAAAGTTTAAGGTCCTAAAGATTTTACCAGATGTTTTTAAAGTTATGGGGAGGCGTTAAAATTGATTAGAGCGACACTTGTTAGGATCTCACGGTTTCCTCATTTTGATACCACTATTTTCTCTTGAACTTACTTAGCTTAAACAAGTTGGTATACTTATTTAAACTCGGGAGATCTAGTTAACAACAGTGGGTTACCTCTCAAAGGGACTCCCATAAAATTCAAAAGGACGTTTTAAGTTTAGTGATATTTTAAAGGATCTATGGTTATCTTTGAAAGAGTTTGCTTTAGATTTTTTGAAAATGTTGATTAGTATTTAAAAATGGTTTTGATTTTTGCAAGTAATGTGAAGTGCACAACAAAGCAGTTATAATCTTTTGCAGCAATAATAAATAATTCTAAATGCATCCCTATCATCTTCCTGGCATTCCCACTGAAAGATTAGCTTTTGCAACACGACATATAATTTTGCAGGAAATTTAAACAAATTGCAAGGGTAGATGAAGGTGTAGCTACCAAACCTCAATCTATTACTCAGTGAGTAGTGGATGATTTCCTAGAACAAAAATATAATAAGTTCAATTGTCTTCCATAATATCAAATAGATCCTAAAATTTTTGGGACACGAACCTGAACAAAAATTAAAATCCCTTGAAACGTTCTAAGTTTATTTTGAACTTATTATATTGTTCTATTAATCATCTCAAAATTAAATTATCCCATTGCTCATTGAACCTTGATATTTTAACTATCCTAAGGAAGGTTGATAGTCACTTAACACTTCATTTAACAGTTATATGAGTGGCTAACCCAAAAGGCAAGTCTAAAGTAATTAAGGATTTTAATGCCCGAAGTTAAAGTAGGTCCGAAAGTGTTTATCAATTAATTAAGTCCATCTTTGCTAATCTCAATTAAGACAATTCTTATATATCAAACCTACTTCACTATTAGGCCCTCTTGATTTTAATATTTTTTTTTTTATTTTTAAAGTAATTTTATCTTTTAAATAATAATTATTATGTAAAATTAAGTCCTAATTCTCATTATTATTAGAGTTAGCATGCAATCATCAATTAGTGGGATTTAAATGAGTGAATTATTATCTTCATAACTTAAGCCCAATACCTTAGGATCATCTTAATTGAATTATCTTCCAAATTATGACAATTATCAAAACAACAATTTTACCCTTATCATGAAAGGGATGGCAAATTGGTTTCTACCTCTTAGCCCTTCATATTTCAAACCTCAAGAGTTTTTTTATAATTAATATTACCCATTTACCCTTTAATTAATCCTAAATATGAATTAAAGCATTAAAAATTCAAAATTAACATGTTGCCCCTCGGGCTCCCTATCCTATAACTTATTAAATGAATTTCAAATGACCTTGAAATTTCAATGGAGACTCAATCACGAGTTAATTAAAATATCATAGGAGAAGATGTGGTCTTTTAGAATTTTTTTTATTTAATTTATATAATTTTTTTAATTTAAAAATAAGATTTTTCAATACTTATTTATTTAATTAATCAAAATAATATTTTTGGTCATGAGAGAATTATTAGAGGTTCACCTAGGTCAGAGGATCACTTGGACAAAATTTCATGATTTTTTTATATTATGTTTTAATTATTATAATTATTTAATGATTTTTATGGATTATTATTAATTATGAAAATTACCTTTTATATTTTAATTAAATTTTTATAAGTTGAAGGAATTCAGTGAAACAAATTTTATATTTCTATGATTTATATTTTATTTATTATAATTACTTTAACGAGAAAATAACAAAAATACATTTTAGGCCTTTAAAAGTTTATAATTAATTTAAAAAAAATCAGAANTTAATTATGAAAATTACCTTTTATATTTTAATTAAATTTTTATAAGTTGAAGGAATTCAGTGAAACAAATTTCATATTTTTATGATTTATATTTTGTTTATTATAATTATTTTAATGAGAAAATAATGAAAATACATTTTAGGCCTTTAAAAGTTTATAATTAATTTAAAAAAAATCAGGAAAAATATTCTAATGAGTTCTAAGTAATCAGGAAACTATTAGGCACATTTTAAAGCATTTTCATTTTCTTAAAATTTTTATTTATTTTTAATCTAAAGTATAGCCTAAAAATAAAGTATTTTCTCAAAAGTAATTTTTATTTTTTTTAAGTGCCCCTGATCACAAGGAACTCAGAAAACTACTTTTCATAGTTTTCCAAAGTTTATTTAAGTTAATATAATTATTTTTGTACAAAAATAATTTTTTTTAAAAAAAATCAACTTTAATACTTAAACTTAATCAAATAAATTTCAAATTTTTACAGTGAGTCAACATGATTTTTCTACACAATGTGGAATTCATTTTATTAATTTTTAAATAATATTTAATTCAAATAAATTAATATAAATTTTAGACATTTATCTAGCTATAAAAGTATACAAAACTATCCAAACTATCCTAATATTTTTCATAAGCTTCTCTAACCGTAAGGAACCTGCTAAAATTTATCCCGTAAATTTTGAAGTGATGATTTAATTTGTATAATTAATTTAAGTNTTTAAATAATATTTAATTCAAATAAATTAATATAAATTTTAGACATTTATCTAGCTATAAAAGTATACAAAATTATCTAAACTATCCTAATATTTTTCCTAAGCTTCTCTAACCGTAAGGAACCTGCTAAAATTTATCCCATAGATTTTGAGGTGATGATTTAATTTGTATAATTAATTTAAGCCAAAATAGTCATCTAAGTTTGGAATTTAGGGTTAAATGCATAGGGATGCTCTCTGACCCTTGAAAATCGAAGAACATCCCCTCTGTCATGTGGAATGAACCCCCAAAGTTTCAAACTTTGATGAATAATATTTAATCAATAAAATTAAAACACCTCAGAGGATATTTAATTAATTAAAAATCAGAGGCTCATCAAATAATTTTTATTTTTGGTCCACATTACTCTCCTCTATTCACTAAGCAAGAGGGTATGTTTATTTTATTATTATGATTTTTCTATGCAAAGACATGAATTTTCTAAGTTATGGTATTTATTTAATTCAATTAAATCCTATTTTCTTACTTAATCCAGTCAGCGCCACATCATCCTAGTCATCTTCGAAGTGCTACGCGTCGTTTCGTCATTTGACACCGCCAACTGAGTCAGCTGCCACACAGCCCGCGGTTCGTGTTCCATCTCCTCGTCCGGCTTGATCTCAAACGTCCATCCTATACAAGAGTGATCTAACAGCTGTGGGTCATCATCCCCAATGGCCAGAACCCATGAACCATTTAACTTTAAACCTTAAGATCTCTCTTGATACTCAACTAAATCACATGGGGTTTGTTCCTACACCTTCATCTACTCAAGACGAATACATCTATATGGTTACAATGCTATGAAATAAAACTTCTCTTCACATTTGGTGAAACAAAACTCAAAATTAGGGTTACTGGTCTATACCTTTACACAAGAGGTGAGGCCTCAATTGGGTGCTTATGGAAGCTTCAATGGAGTCAAACGAACCTTTTAGATGTGTTCTTTTCCTCTAGTGAGTGGTCCAAGTATAAGTTCAGTGAGAAGGTGGAGCGGCTTTGGTCTAGAGGTGGGTTGGAATGCTCAGGACAAGAGGGTTTTGATGGAAAACTTCCTTGTTTAGCTCAGGGAAGCTAAAGGAAGATTCAATTTGAAGTTTGTAATGTTTAGATTGAGTGGTAGAAAACCCCTAGATTTTGAACATAAATTTGAGCACTCACAGAGGGATTCATAGGAGGAAAATGGTGGGCTTGAGCTTATTAGTTCTTTAAGAGCCTCTGGAAGCAGTTGAATAAAGTCTCCCCAAAGTAAAATGGTGATCTCTCTTCTTAGCCATCGGAGAGAGAGTTTAAATAGAGGTGNGGTATTTATTTAATTCAATTAAATCCTATTTTCTTACTTAATCCAGTCAGCGCCACATCATCCTAGTCATCTCCAAAGTGCTACGCGTCGTTTCTTTATTTGACGTCGCCAACTGAGTCAGCTGCCACACAGCCTGTGGTTCGTGTTCCGTCTCCTCGCCCGGCTTGATCTCAAACGTCCATACAATACAAGAGTGATCTAACAGCTGTGGATCATCATCCCCAATGGCCAGAACCCATGAACTGTTTAACTTTAAACCTTAAGATCTCTTTTGATACTCAACTAAATCACATGGGGTTTGTTCCTACACCTTCATCTACTAAAGATGAACACATCTATATGGTTACAATGCTATGAAATCAAACTTCTCTTCACATTTGGTGAAACAAAACTCAAAATTAGGGTTACTGGTCTATACCCTTACCCAAGAGGTGAGGCCTCAATTGGGTGTTTATGGAAGCTTCAATGGAGTCAAACAAACCTTTTAGATGTGTTATTTTCCTCTAGTGAGTGGTCCAAGTATAAGTTCAGTGAGAAGGTGGAGCGGCTTTGGTCTAGAGGTGGGTTGGAATGCTCAGGACAAGAGGGTTTTGATGGAAAACTTCCTTGTTTAGCTCAGGGAAGCTAAAGGAAGATTCAATTTGAAGTTTGTATTGTTTGGATTGAGTGGTAGAAAACCCCTAGATTTTGAACTTAAATTTGAGCACTCACAGAGGGATTCATAGGAGGAAAATGGTGGGCTTGAGCTTATAAGTTCTTGAAGAGCCTCTAGAAGCGATTGGATAGAGTCTCCCCAAAGTAAAATGGTGATCTCTCTTCTTAGCCATTGGAGAGAGAGTTTAAATAGAGGTAGAGTTAGGGCTCAATTGGCCAATCCAGTGGGTGAGTTTTGATGCTTAGGTGGAGGGGAGAAAGAGGCAAGTAATCAATTAGGAAGAGCTAGTTTGGATGGGAGAAATGGGTTTGGTTTAAAATCAGATGTCTTTCAGTTTTCAGGTTTTTCGATGACTAAGCTAGCTAGCAGGGCTAGGGGTGTGGCCAGAGGAGTCAGGGGAGACAGAAAGATGCTAATGATGATTAACACTTAATGGTTAAGGCAGATGGAAAGGGTGTCTTAGTTTATGNATGGGAGAAATGGGTTTGGTTTAAAATCAGATGTCTTTCAGTTTTCAGGTTTTTCGATGACTAAGCTAGCTAACAGGGCTAGGGGTGTGGCCAGAGGAGTCAGGGGAGCCAGAAAGATGCTAATGATGATTAAAACTTAATGGTTAAGGCTCATGGAAAGGGTGTCTTAGTTTATAAAAAAATATGGGAAGAGATCCCTCATATCAAGGGAAAATTGGTCCATGGCTCATGTAGAGTGGGCTCGGTTGCTATAGCCTGGTCACTAGGGTCTAAAGGGTGGTTGTGGTGGCTTTGTTTTAATCAATTTGATTTGGTTTGGTCAACTTTAGAACCTGGGTTCAATATTGGGCATTTTGGCTTGAAGTCAGATTTGGGTTGGGCTAGTCATGGAATTGAGCTCAATTGAATGGTTGAAAGGGTGTAGATGATTGTTACAAGGAGCTTAGAAAAAGAATTGAGTGATTTTGAGTTGATTTGGAAACTCAATTTGATGGAATTTTGCTCATGGCTAATTTTGATGCATTTGGGTTAGCCTTAGGTTTGGAATTGGGCTAGGGCTTTGGTTAGATCCAATTGATGATTCAAATTGGTCCAAGGGATTTACATGAAGAGTTTTGAATACCAATTGAGTGGAAATTTTGGGGTCATGAAGTTCAACTTGGTGGAATTTAAAGTTTGGGGCAAAATTGGGGGTTTTGGTCCAAGTTGAATTTGAGTGAGATTGGGACTTGAACAAGGCCAATTGAGGGTTCAATTTGATATGGGTGAGTGTTGTAAAGAGTTTAAGATTCAAAATTAGGGCAATTGGATAGGTTTAGTGGTTCAATTTTGATGAAATTTTGGCTTAGGATCAAATTGGGGATTTTAGATTGGGCTTAGGATTTAGGTTTGAAATTGGGTCCAATTGAAATTGGATTCAGTTTCAATCAATTTTAGGCATGATGAATTTGAGTTTAGAATTGAAATTAGGGATAATTGAGATCAAATTAGTGGACATTGGAGGTGAATTGGGGTAATTGGACCTTTAAGGACAATTTGGGGCATTTGGTCAAAATTGGTCATATTGGGCTAATTGGAGTGGTCTAAATTGGTTTTAAGCACATCTAAAATAATTTTAAGGTTTGGACAGTTTGGGTCACTAGGGATATTTTGGTGATTTTGAAAATATTGGGGTGTTTTGGTCAATTTGGGTGGTTTAAATGAGTTTGAAAGGACTTTTGGACAAAATTAAGTATTTTGGGTAATTTTTGGGTTTTTTGTCAAAATTGGAGTTTTAAGGGTAGTTTGGTAAACTGGGGTAGGTTTTGGGGGCAAAAGGCTAAATTGGGTATTTTAGTAGGAATGGGGTTGCCAACACACAACCACCGTACTTGAGCCATGGACTAATAGAATTCCCTACTTTGGGTCCTCCATATACTGGTCTGAGCTAAACCCTAGCCTAGGGCTAATGGCCTAGGGGACCATCAACATGAGTTTCCCAAAAAATTAAGGGACCAACTAAGAATATTTGACTAAATCCTGAGGTTGTGAGTGTAAGTGGGGGGTATCAAAAGTGTGTGTGTGTATGAAACTGACCAAGGCCACACCACCTAGGGTCCACCCTAAGGCCAAACAGTCTTATTGGGACTCCCTTTGAGCTCCTGAACACTGGTCCCATCTACTAAATGATAGAGGTTTGGACCAATATGTGGAACTTCAAATAGAGCAAAGAAGAGTTTAAAGTTTCTAATGGTGAGGGTGGTTGTGTGGCTGGCAACAAGAAAGTTCTATGGCTAGACCCTAGTCTATTAAGAAGGAAATCAAGCCTCAACCAAAAGTAAGGTAAAAAGATTGACCCTCAATAGATGTGGTGTGTCGGGCCGACACACCGCACGTATTGGCATTGACCAAAGAGATCAACAAAACTAACACGACTGTCTGAGTCAGCACACTCAGAACATAATATAAAGAAAAGAGTAGAAGATTTCTGCTGGGGAGTAAGTAGGGACTCTCAATGGGAAAATGAAAGGGGATTCCAAAAACAACCATCAGAAAAACTGATGATCACAGGGAAGATTCAATTTTAATTCAACCTTTTTTAAAAAAATTAATTTTGATTTCAATTTTAATAGTTTTGAGGGAAAGAATTATGTATGTCGAGACCAAATCAAGATGGAAAGCAAAAGGACTTACATTTAACTCAGGAGGTGGCAACAGTGCAGATAATGACAACCATTAAGGACATTACACCAGGAAAAAAAGACTATACCAGTTCGGGCAACGATTATGGACATTACGTCCGAACTGAGTGTTCTCAAAGAATGGCAACCACTGGGGACATTACGCCAAACTTCAAGGGGGAATTAAAATTCAAGTACTGACCCCTGGAGGAGAACTGGAATTCAAGTACCAGCCTAGGAATGAAAGCCTATACCAATTCGGGCAATCGTTAGGGACTTTATCTTTGAACTGGATCTAATCAAAGAATGACAACCGCTCGAGAGATTTTACCAAACTTTAAGGTGGGAATTAAACTTTAGGTACAAACCCTACGAAGAGAATTGGAATTTAGGTACCAGCCTCGAAAAGGAAATACTATTCCAGTTCGGGGAGCAGCTAAGGACATTACGTCTGAACTGCATCTAGCCGAAGAATGGCAACTGCTCGAGACATTACGCCAAGCATCAAGGTGGCAATTAGAATTCAGGTACTGACCTTATGAGGAAAACTGAAATTCATATATTGTTCTAAAAAAGGAAGGACTATAACAGTTGATGCACAAAATAATATATTATTTTANGTTTGTTTCAGATTTCTCTACTAGCTTAATTTGTTTGGATAAAGATATGAAAATTGGTTTTCAGTTTTTTTTTAACAAATTTTGTTGTCAAATTGCTTGCTCTTGCCTCCTCTTAGGTGTACAATAACATTTTAGGCTAGTATATTAAGCACTGCTTCCTTTTTTAGTTTTCTTTTGGAAATACTTTTATAAATAATATTGCATATGTTTTGCGACACATTTGAAGTTTGCATGATAGATAAATTAGCAACATACTTACCTGTTCTGAGTGGAAGCAATGGGATGAAATATATATGAGTAATGATCATCTATTTACTTCAAATTTTTTATTGTTTTATTTTCTTTAGATAGGTATATGAGCACTGGTTTTCAGTTTGCCTAACATATTTTATTAGTCAATTTATTTGTGCTTGCCTCCTCCATAGTATGAAATAACAATTTGAGAGGAGAAATTGAGCACTATTTTTTTTTAGTTTTCTTTTGTTGAGACTTTTATAAAATACAATTGCATATATTTTGTTGCACATTTGAAGTTTGCATAATAGATAAAATAGCAGCAAACTTGCCTGTTTTGAACCATCAGTAGAAGCAATGAGATGATATGTTTATGAGCAATGTTCATTAGTTTATTTTATTTTTTTTATTAGTTTATTATCTTTAGATAAGTTTATGAGCACATATTTTTAGTTTGTCTAACATATTTTGTTTTTTGAATTGTTGGCACTTACCTCCTACTAAGTGTGGAGTAGAATTTAGGGGGTATAATATTGAGCATTGCTTTCTTTTTTAGTTTTCTTCTGCTGAGATTTTTATAAATAGAATTACATATGCTTTATTGCAAAATTGAAGTTTGCATGATACATAAGTCAACAACATCCAAAATTTGTTATGGAAGCTATGAAATGAATGTCAGTGTCAAAATTAGAAATTGTCGGACGTTAGAATGGGAAACCTGTCATCTACTTTAATTTAATATATGTATATATATAATTTAGAAAAGTAATATTTTAAGTTTTAAAAATGCGAGGCCGAACTGTTCTCATATCTACAATAATTTAAATGATCGAGCACAACACTACAAATAATATACCTATCTGGAAGGATAGATACACTACTTACTGGTGAGACTCGATTAAATAAATTAAAGAATTTATGACATCTATTTAAGTCTACAAAAAATCATTTTTATATGTTGACCGACAAGTTCCTCTATTTAATATAAAAATCAAATAAGTTTATATTAAACTGGGTTCTTAAAGTTTCATATAAGGGAAAACCTCTATAGTTAATTACATCTTAGATAACCAAAGTCACCTAAGAAAACTCTCGATTTAGATAAGGGAATATTGCTTTCAAGAATTTCAATAGGTATGACTTTTTAAAAGATCATACCAAAAAAGTGTCAAAGGGGAATGACTCAAATCTGAAAAAATATTATGGAATCCATAGGAAGAGGAATTAGGGATTGTCGCAGATCCTGAGAAGAACCTCGGTGACTTCCCAAGCTATCTTATGATTTGGTTTCAATTTGGAGAAGAAAAATTATTTAAATGTTATATCCTTCCAATTTTATTAATTAGGTCTTACATTTGTATGACATAGTCATACAAATAGCCTGAAAGATGTGAGGATTTAGGTCGTGCTGAATGACAACCTTCAAACCTAAAGGCGAGTTAGGGCTTAAATTGTAACAGAGCTATACAAAGGCTTAGAGATAAAATGAGGATTTATGTTACACTAGGCAGACGACCTAAAAGTCCTATGGCTTATTTTTTTAATTTTAAGGAAAGATGTGCTGTTATAGATCATCATACTGTTGTAGATCTACATACAATTGTAGATCGCTATTGTAGATTGCTATTGTAGATTGTTGCCCACGGAGTTGGCTCCAAGCTCCTCGACGAAGTAGCAGTCTTAAAGTTTAAGGTCCAAAAGATTTTACCAGTTGTTTTTAAAGTTATGGGGAGGCGTTAAAATTGATTAGAGCGACACTTGTTAGGATCTAACGGTTCCCTCATTTTGATACCACTATTTTCTCTTGAACTTACTTAGCTTAAACAAGTTGGAATACTTATTTAAACTTGGGAGATCTAGTTAACAACAGTGGGTTACCTCTCAAAGGGACTCCATAAAATTCAAAAGGCCGTTTTAAGTTTAGTGATATTTCAAAGGATCTATGGTTACCTTTGAAAGAGTTTGCTTTAGATTTTTTGAAAATGTTGATTAGTTTTTAAAAATGGTTTTGATTTTTGCAAGTAATGTAAAGTGCACAACAAAGCAGTTATAATCTTTTGCAGCAATAATAAATAATTCTAAATGCATCGCTGTCATCTTCTTGGCATTCCCACTGAAAGATTATCTTTTGCAACACGACATATAATTTTGCAGGAAATTTAAACAAATTCCAAGGGTAGATGAAGGTGTAGCTACCAAACCTCAAACTATTGCTCAGTGAGTAGTGGATGATTTCCTAGAACAAAAATATAATAAGTTCAATTGTCTTCCATAATATCAAAAAGATCCTAAAATTTTTGGGACACTAACCTGAACAAAATTTAAAATCCCTTGAAACGTTCTAAGTTTATTTTGAACTTATTATATTGTTCTATTAATCATCTCAAAATTAAATTATCCCATTGCTCATTGAACCTTGATATTTTAACTATCCTAAGGAAGGTTGATAGTCACTTAACACTTCATTTAACAGTTATATGAATGGGTAACCCAAAGGGCAAGTCTAAAGTAATTAAGGATTTTAATGCCCGAAGTTAAAGTAGGTCCTAAAGTGTTTATCAATTAATTAAGTCCATCTTTGTTAATCTCAATTAAGACAATTCTTATATATCAAACCTACTTCACTATTAGGCCCTCTTGATTTTAATATTTTTTTTATTTTTAAAGTAATTTTATCTTTTAAATAATAATTATTATGTAAAATGAAGTCCTAATTCTCATTATTATTAGACTTAACATGCAATCATCAATTAGTGGGTTTTAAATGAGTGAATTATTATTTTCATAACTTAAGCCCAATACGTTAGGATCATCTTAATTGAATTATCTTCCAAATCATGACAATTATCAAAACAACAATTTTACCCTTGTCATGAAATGGATGGCAAATTGGTTTCTACCTCTTAGCCCTTCATATTTCAAACCTCAAGAGATTTTATTATAATTAATATTACCCATTTACCCTTTGATTAATCCTAAATATGAATTAGGGCATTAAAAATTCAAAATTAACATTTTGCCCCGAGGGCTCCCTATCCTATAACTTATTAAATGAAACTCAAGTGACCTTGAAATTTCAATGGAGACTCAATCACGAGTTAATTAAAATATCATAGGAGAAGATGTGGTCTTTTAGAATTTTTTTTATTTAATTTATATAATTTTTTTAATTTAAAAATAAGATTTTTCAATACTTATTTATTTAATTAATCAAAATAATATTTTTGGTCATGAGAGAATTATTAGAGGTTCACCTAGGTCAGAGGATCACTTGGACAAAATTTCATGATTTTTTTATATTATGTTTTAATTATTATAATTATTTAATGATTTTTATGGATTATTATTAATTATGAAAATTACCTTTTATATTTTAATTAAATTTTTATAAGTTGAAGGAATTCAGTGAAACAAATTTCATATTTTTATGATTTATATTTTGTTTATTATAATTATTTTAATGAGAAAATAATGAAAATACATTTTAGGCCTTTAAAAGTTTATAATTAATTTAAAAAAAATCAGGAAAAATATTCTAATGAGTTCTAAGTAATCAGGAAACTATTAGGCACATTTTAAAGCATTTTCATTTTTTTTAAAATTTTTATTTATTTTTAATCTAAAGTATAGCCTAAAAATAAAGTATTTTCTCAAAAGTAATTTTTATTTTTTTTAAGTGCCCCTGATCACAAGGAACTCAGAAAACTACTTTTCATAGTTTTCCAAAGTTTATTTAAGTTAATATAATTATTTTTGTACAAAAATAATTTTTTTTAAAAAAAATCAACTTTAATACTTAAACTTAATCAAATAAATTTCAAATTTTTACAGTGAGTCAACATGATTTTTCTACACAATGTGGAATTCATTTTATTAATTTTTAAATAATATTTAATTCAAATAAATTAATATAAATTTTAGACATTTATCTAGCTATAAAAGTATACAAAATTATCTAAACTATCCTAATATTTTTCCTAAGCTTCTCTAACCGTAAGGAACCTGCTAAAATTTATCCCATAGATTTTGAGGTGATGATTTAATTTGTATAATTAATTTAAGCCAAAATAGTCATCTAAGTTTGGAATTTAGGGTTAAATGCATAGGGATGCTCTCTGACCCTTGAAAATCAAAGAACATCCCCTCTGTCATGAGGAATGAACCCCCAAAGTTTCAAACTTTGATGAATAATATTTAATCAATAAAATTAAAACACCTATGAGGATATTTAATTAATTAAAAATCAGAGGCTCATCAAATAATTTTTATTTTTGGTCCACATTACTCTCCTCTATTCACTAAGCAAGAGGGTATGTTTATTTTATTATTATGATTTTTCTATGCAAAGACATGAATTTTCTAAGTTATGGTATTTATTTAATTCAATTAAATCCTATTTTCTTACTTAATCCAGTCAGCGCCACATCATCCTAGTCATCTTCGAAGTGCTACGCGTCGTTTCGTCATTTGACACCGCCAACTGAGTCAGCTGCCACACAGCCCGCGGTTCGTGTTCCATCTCCTCGTCCGGCTTGATCTCAAACGTCCATCCTATACAAGAGTGATCTAACAGCTGTGGGTCATCATCCCCAATGGCCAGAACCCATGAACCATTTAACTTTAAACCTTAAGATCTCTCTTGATACTCAACTAAATCACATGGGGTTTGTTCCTACACCTTCATCTACTCAAGACGAATACATCTATATGGTTACAATGCTATGAAATAAAACTTCTCTTCACATTTGGTGAAACAAAACTCAAAATTAGGGTTACTGGTCTATACCTTTACACAAGAGGTGAGGCCTCAATTGGGTGCTTATGGAAGCTTCAATGGAGTCAAACGAACCTTTTAGATGTGTTCTTTTCCTCTAGTGAGTGGTCCAAGTATAAGTTCAGTGAGAAGGTGGAGCGGCTTTGGTCTAGAGGTGGGTTGGAATGCTCAGGACAAGAGGGTTTTGATGGAAAACTTCCTTGTTTAGCTCAGGGAAGCTAAAGGAAGATTCAATTTGAAGTTTGTAATGTTTAGATTGAGTGGTAGAAAACCCCTAGATTTTGAACATAAATTTGAGCACTCACAGAGGGATTCATAGGAGGAAAATGGTGGGCTTGAGCTTATTAGTTCTTTAAGAGCCTCTGGAAGCAGTTGAATAAAGTCTCCCCAAAGTAAAATGGTGATCTCTCTTCTTAGCCATCGGAGAGAGAGTTTAAATAGAGGTGGAGTTAGGGCTCAATTGGCCAATCCAGTGGGTGAGTTTTGATGCTTAGGTGGAGGGGAGAAAGTGGCAAGTAATCAATTGGGAAGAGCTAGCTTGGATGGGAGAAATGGGTTTGGTTTAAAATCAGATGTCTTTCAGTTTTCAGGTTTTTCGATGACTAAGCTAGCTAACAGGGCTAGGGGTGTGGCCAGAGGAGTCAGGGGAGCCAGAAAGATGCTAATGATGATTAAAACTTAATGGTTAAGGCTCATGGAAAGGGTGTCTTAGTTTATAAAAAAATATGGGAAGAGATCCCTCATATCAAGGGAAAATTGGTCCATGGCTCATGTAGAGTGGGCTCGGTTGCTATAGCCTAGTCACTAGGGTCTAAAGGGTGGTTGTGGTGGCTTTGTTTTAATCAATTTGATTTGGTTTGGTCAACTTTAGAACCTGGGTTCAATATTGGGCATTTTGGCTTGAAGTCAGATTTGGGTTGTGCAAGTCATGGAATTGAGCTCAATTGATTGGTTTAAAGGGTGTAGATGATTGTTACAAGAAGCTTAGAAAAGGAATTGAGTGATTTTGAGTTGGTTTGGAAGCTCAATTTGATGGAATTTTGCTCATGGCCAATTTTGGTGCATTTGGGTTAGCCTTAGGTTTGGAATTGGGCTAGGGCTTTGGTTAGACCCAATTGATGATTCAAATTAGTCCAAGGGATTTACATGAAGAGTTTTGAATACCAATTGAGTGAAAATTTTGGGGTCATGAAGTTCAACTTGGTGGAATTTAAAGTTTGGGGCAAAATTGGAAGTTTTGGTCCAAGTTGAATTTGAGTGAGATTGGGACTTGAACAAGGCCAATTGAGGGTTCAATTTGATGTGGGTGAGTGTTGTAACGAGTTTAGGATTCAAAATTAGGGCAATTGGATAGGTTTGGTGGTTCAATTTGATGAAATTTTGGCTTAGGATCAAATTGGGGATTTTAGATTGAGCTTAGGATTTAGGTTTGAAATTGGGTCAAATTGAACTTTAATTCAGTTTCAATCAATTTTAGGCATGATGAATTTGAGTTTAGAATTGAAATTAGGGAAAATTGAGATCAAATTAGTGGACATTGGAGGTGAATTGGGGTAATTGGACCTTTAAGGACAATTTGGGGCTTTTAGTCAAAATTGGTCATATTGGGCTAATTGGAGTGGTCTAAATTGGTTTTAAGAACATCTAAAATGAATTTAAGGTTTGGACAGTTTAGGTCACTAGGGATATTTTGGTGATTTTGAAAATATTGGGGTGTTTTCGGCAATTTGGGTGGTTTAAATGAGTTTGAAAGGACTTTGGGACAAAATTAAGTATTTTGGGTAATTTTTTGGATTTTGGTCAAAAGTGAAGTTTTAAGGGTAGTTTGGTAAATTGGGGTAGGTTTTGGGGGCAAAAGGCTAAATTGGGTATTTTAGTAGGATTGGGGTTGCCAGCACACAACCACCCNCAAAATTGGAGTTTTAAGGGTAGTTTGGTAAACTGGGGTAGGTTTTGGGGGCAAAAGGCTAAATTGGGTATTTTAGTAGGAATGGGGTTGCCAACACACAACCACCGTACTTGAGCCATGGACTAATAGAATTCCCTACTTTGGGTCCTCCATATACTGGTCTGAGCTAAACCTTAGCCTAGGGCTAAGGGCCTAAGGGACCATCAACATGAGTTTCCCAAAAAATTAAGGGACCAACTAAGCATACTTAACTAAAGCCTAAGGTTGTGAGTGTAAGTGGGGGGGGGGGGTATCAAAAGTGTGTGTGTATATGAAACTGACCAAGGCCACACCACCCAGGGTCCACCCTAAGGCCAAATAGTCCTATTGGGACTCCCTTTGAGCTCCCGAACACTGGTCCCATCTACTAAATGATAGAGGTTTGGACCAATATGTGGAACTTCAAATAGAGTAAAGAAGAGTTTAGAGTTTCTAATGGTGAGGGTGGTTGTGTGGCTGGCAACAGGAAAGTTCTATGGATAGACCCTAGTCTATTAAGAAGGAATTCAAGCCTCAACCAAAAGTAAGGTAAAAAAATGGACCCTCAATAGATGTGGTGTGTCGGGCCGACACACCGCACGTATTGGCATTGACCAAAACGATCAACAAAACTAACACGACTGTCTGAGTCAGCACACTCAGAACATAATATAAAGAAAAGAGTAGAAAATTTCTGTTGTGGAGTAAGTAGGGACTCTCACTAGGAAAATGAAAGGGAATTCCAAAAACAACCATCAGAAAAACTGATGATCACAGGGAAGATTCAATTTTAATTCAACCTTTTTTAAAAAAAATTAATTTTGATTTCAATTTTAATAGTTTTGAAGGACAAAATTATGTATGTCGAGATCAAATCAAGATGGAAAGCAAAAGGACTTATATTTAACTCAGGAGGTGGCAACAGTGCAGAGAATGACAACCATTAAGGACATTACACCGGGAAAAAAAGACTATACCAGTTCGGGCAACGGTTATGGACATTACGTCCGAACTGACTCTTCTCAAAGAATGGCAACCACTGGGGACATTACGCCAAACTTCAAGGGGGAATTAAAATTCAAGTACTGACCCTTGGAGGAGAACTGGAATTCAAGTACCAGCCTAGGAATGAAAGCCTATATCAATTTGGGCAATCGTTAGGGACATTATCTTTGAACTGGATCTAATCAAAGAATGACAATCGCTCGAGAGATTTTACCAAACTTTAAGGTGGGAATTAAAATTTAGGTACTAACCTTAGGAAGAGAATTGGAATTTAGGTACCAGCCTCGAAAAGGAAATGCTATTTTAGTTCAGGCAATAGCTAAGGACATTACGTCTGAACTGCATCTAGCCGAAGAATGGCAACTGATCGAGACATTATGCCAAACATCAAGGTGGCAATTAGAATTCAGGTACTGACCCTGTGAGGAAAAGTGAAATTCATATATTGTTCTAAAAAAGGAAGGACTATAACAGTTGATACACAAAATAATATATTATTTTTAGTATACATTTTATGTTTATTTTTGGTGATTTTGCACTTTAAAGAAGAGTATATTCATGTTTTTCTTGCAGGTGTATAAATTCCAGGCATTTGAAGCAAAAGTAGCAAAAAGTACAAAATTTGGAGCCAAATCAACAAATTTTGTGATTCTGACGCCTAAACCGCCATTTGACAGAGAGCTGACACTGGATGAACAAGATGTGGTTCTTGAAGTGCCAAAACCAAGAATAATGTAGTCTTAAGAAATTTGGTGCCTGATGCACCGGAACTGGCGCCAGATGCACCAGAGAAGACTTTTTTGCAGATTAAGGTGGTTCGTGACAAATTTTGCTTGAATTTCAAAAGGGACACTTGTTCTAAACACCCCTTGGAGTAATTCAATGCATCTAGACAATTTGGAAGGTTCTTTTATGAAGATATATGTCTCTTGGATCAATGTACATGACTTTTGAATTCAAAAGACTGAAATTTTAGATAGAATTTAGCAGGTACTTTTGAATTCTTTTTGGAGGGAGGCATCCTTTAATAAAAGAGCGGAAAGTTNGAACAAGATGTGGTTCTTGAAGTGCCAAAACCAAGAATAATGTAGTCTTAAGAAATTTGGTGCCTGATGCACTGTAACTGGCGCCAGATGCACCAGAGAAGACTTTTTGCGGATTAAGGTGGTTCGTGACAAATTTTGCTCAAATTTCGGAAGGGACACTTGTTCTAAACACCCCTTGGAGTAATTCAATGCATCTAGACAATTTGGAAGGTTCTTTTATGAAGAGATATGTCTTTTGGATCAATGTACATGACTTTTGAATTCAAAAGACTGGAATTTTAGATAGAATTTAGCAGGGACTTTTGAATTCTTTTTGGAGGGAGGCAACCTTTAATAAAAGAGCGGGAAGTCTAGGGCAAGGAGAGTTTTGTGTGTGTGGCGTGTAAGGGGGAAAAGAGAGAGTTTTGTGCATGTGGTGTGTAAGGAGAGCAGAGCAGAGAGAGAGAGAGAGAGAGAGAGAGAGAGATAAAGTCAAGGGTTTGGAGATTTTCTTCAAGGATTGTAAGAGGGCATGGAAGGTGAGAGATTTCTTTTTCATTACACTTCTAAGAGGGATTTGAGAATGCTTGTAAAGAGAGAAAGACTTGAAGAGAACTTCTAGGTATTTTCTTGGGAAGAACTGTTAAGTTGTGTCTTTTATTTCTTTTATTTTGTAAACTTGTTTTTATATATGAAATCTGTGTTTAATCATATCCTTCTCATGAATTTTGAGTAGTCTTGTGTCTTTTATTTCTTTTATTTTGTAAACTTATTTTTATATATGAAATCTGTGTTTTGTCATATCATTCTCATGAATTTTGAGTAGTCTTCTTTACCATTCTCTCTACTTTGAAATATGATTTTGTGAAGAACTAATTTTGTTTTATATGGTTTTAAATATCAATAATTTGTGTTGATTTGAACTCTAATCTTCATTTACTTTTCAATCTGGCCAATTAAATTGCTAAAATGTGTTGAGAAACATATGCTCCAAAAGGGCTATGATTTCTACGACATAGGGAGAATCACATTTTATTTCATGGGAGAGGATGCCATCCATGGAGTTGAGTATAAATAAATAAGGAAATATACTTTGTTAGATGCAGAACTGGAGATTTTAAGGTGATAGATTAAAATCCCCAATTTAGTTGAGTTGATTGAAAAATAATGCAAGTNGAACTCCAATCTTCATTTACTTTTTGATCTGGCCAATTGAAATGTTAAAATGTGTTGAGAAACATATATTCCAATAGGGCTATGATTTCTACAACATGGGGAGAATCAAATTTAATTCCATGAGAGAGGATGACATCCATGGGGTTGAGTGTAAATAAATAAGGAAATTATTTTTTTTGATGCAAAATTAGATATTTTAAGATGATAGATTAATGTCCCCAATTTGGTTCAGTTTATTAGAAACTAATGTGAGATTATTAGCCCTCAGGTAAAGGAGTAGTGGGAGCTCTAGAGTGGCAGCCGGTATCCTCCCAGCCTAACCATGAAATTAGGGACCAAACTCTGGATTAGTTAATGTTCTTTATGCACTCGGAAGAGGGTAAAGAATATGATTGTTCTTATTTGACACAAAACAATTTATATATATTTTCAAATGATCTTAATTTCTTGTCAATTCATATTCTAATTGTAAAAGGGAAAGATGTTTTCTTAAATTTGAACTCTTCATCACAAAAACTTTGTTTAGTTTTCATAAGTTTACTTTTAAAAGTTTAGCAATTAGTTTAATTAACTTTGTCTTTTACTGCATTTTCTTTAGCATTCATTCTATTATTCTATATTTGAATTTTGCACTTCGCTTTTGTAGTTTAAAATTTTAGTTTACATTATAAACTTAAGAATTTACTTATAGGCATTTCCAACTTCCATGTGGGATCGATATCCAGGACTCCATTAGAGCCCTTTATTACTTGAGTGATACGTATACTTACTTTATTTTTAGGGGATTTGACAGTTTAAAGTTTTTTAAAAGATAAAACTAATTTCACTAAAGTAACTTTTATTGGGATTAAATAACATATTTACTATTGTATCTATTGTGTGTATTTTGTAATATTGAAAAAAAATTGCAAAATTAACGAACTAAATCTACCCGCATTAAGTTTTTGGCACCGTTGCTAGGGAAGTAACAAAAAGTAGTAGTAAGTTATTTTATAATTTTAATTATTTTTATTTTAAATGAAAAACTAAAAACAAGAAGTGTTTGTAGTTTAGTTTGAATATTTTAATATTTTAGAGTGTTTGCTTATTTTAATTACTTATTGTGTTTGTTTATGCGTAGTGTAAGATCTGAAGATTTAGTGCCTTATAATTCTGAGTTAGAAAGAACTACTAAAAAAATTCAAAAATAACAAAAAGAAATAGATCATTTTAGCAAAATGGCTTGCATTTTGAGTAATGTTGGAAATGAAAATGAACATCATCAGAAACCTATAAGAGATTATGCTAATCCTACAATAGATGAAATTTATTTGAGTATACAAAACCCTGCTGTAGTTGCCAATTCATTTGAGCTTAAACCTGTTATTATCCAAATGGTGGAAAAATAATCAAATTGGAGGAATACCAACTGAAGATTCTAATTTATACCTTGATAGTTTTCTAGAATTGTGTGCTACTTTTAAATATGGAATGTCAAATGATGTCGTCAGATTTATACTTCTTCCTTTTTCATTAAGGGATAAAGCTAAGATGTGGTTAAACACGTTAGCATCTGGATCTTTTAGAACTTGGGGAGACTTATCACCAAAATTTTTATCTAAATATTTCTCACCTTCAAAAACTGCTAAGCTTAGAAACAATATTACATCTTTTTGTAGTTTGAAGGGGAATCAATTTATGAAGCCTGAGAAAGATTTATAAATCTCTTTAGAAAGTGTCCACACCATGCGTTGCCAGATTGGTTAAAATTGAAACTTTTTATAATGGATTGGTTGGATCTCTTAGATCGATAATTGATGCTGGTGCTGATGGATCATTAATGTCAAAATCGTTTGATGAAGTATATTCTTTAATTGAAGAGATGGCTACTAATAATTTTCAATGGCCCTCTGAATAGGTAAATCCAAAAAGAGTAGATAGTATTCATGATTCTGATACAATATCTATGTTAGTTGCCCAAATAGTTGTCATATCAAAAAATGATAAAACTCATTGGGACAAATGATAAAACCTCAATCTTTTTATGAGACCTTAAATGTAATAAATAATCGTTCTAATAATCTTTATCCAATTATTATAATCCTAATTGGAAGAATCATCCAAATATTAGTGTGAGTAACAATAACACTTAAGCTACAAATCTGTAATAGAGAAACAATGTTGTAAACCCATTTGGAAACTCCAACAATCAAGGAAATCCATCTTATAAACCTTATTACCCTCTAGGTTTTAATAATTTACAAAGTAAGGAGAAAAAGTTATCAAAGGAAGAATTGATATTGCAAATGGAAAGCCAATTAAGAGGTCAATGAGCTGCAATTAGAAACATAGAAAATCAATTCGGATGTATTACTACTGCACTTAGAAATAGAAATCCAGGAACGCTGCCTAGTAATTTTGAAGTAAATCTTAAAGATTAGAACAAAGAGAAAATTAAGGCCGTTCAACTGTGAAATGAAAAAGAATTATACACCAGAGTTCAAAAAGCAGTGGAAGTTGAAATTAAAAAAGATGAGGTGGAAAATGAAAAAATTGGTGAAGATTTTCATTTTGAGACAGAATGTCCTATTAAACCAATGAAAATCATAAAAAAAGACCACCACCTCCCTCTCCTCAAAGATTGAAGCACAAAAATAGAGATAACTAATTTTCAAAATTTTTAGAAATATTTAGGAAATTAACAATAAACATTCAATTTGTTGAAGCCATTGAACAAATTCCAAGCTATGTGAAGTACATGAAGGATATACTTAATAAGAAAAGTAAGTTTGTAGATAATGAGACTGTTGCACTCAGTGAAGAGTGTAGTGCTATAATTCAAAAGAAGCTTCCTGAAAACTTAAAGATCCTGGATATTTTACTATTCCTTGTGCTATTGGCGAAAGATTTTTTTGGAAAAGCTTTATGTGATTTAGGAGCCAATATTAATCTTATGCCTTTATCAATTTTCAAAAGGTTGGGTTTAGGACATATTTTACCTATAGCTGTAACTCTTTAGTTAGCTGATCATTCGATTATCTATCCTAAAGGAGTTATAGAAGATGTTTTAGTAAAAGTTGATAATTTTATCTTACCTATGGATTTTATTATATTAAATATGGAGGAAGATAAAGCAATTTCTATCATTTTAGAAAGACCATTCTTTGCCATTGAAAAAGCTTTGATAGGTGCATAGAAAGAAGAACTAACTTTGAGAGTAAGTGATCAAGAGGTTACATACAATATTGCAAAATCAATGAGATGCCCTACAAAAGAACAAGAGATTGAATGCTTCAGAATGGATATCAATGAATATTTTATCCATGAATATTTCAAGAAGACATTCAAAAAAGAATTTGAAAAGGAATATTTGCATATCAAGATGAGGATAAAATTTAAGATGAATCTACGAAAGTGAGTAAAGAAGAATTGGATTATGTTCGGAAAAAAGTTGAAATGTTAAACCCTACAGAAAGTAATAAGAATTTGATTTCATCTATTGAGAAACCTCCTAAACTAGAACTAAAAACACTTATTACACATTTAAAGTATGCATTCTTAGGAGATTTATCTACATTACCTATTATAGTATCTTTAGAATTATATGATATGCAAGAACAACAATTGTTAGAAACTTTGAGAAGATATAAGAAAGTCTTTAGAAGGACACTTTTTGATATAAAATGTATCAATCCTTCATTTTGTATGCATAGAATTTTATTAGAAGATCAACAGTAACCAAGAGCTGATCCTCAAAGGAGATTAAATCCTATGATGAAAAAAGTTGTTAAGAAAGAAATTTTATAATGGTTACATGCTAGAATAATATATTCTATTTCAGATTGCTTAGGTGAGTCCAATTGACTATGTTCTAAGGAAAGGAGGTGTAACTGTATTAACAAATGAGAATAATGAACTAATACCAACAAGACAAGTCACTAGATGGCAGATCTGCTTAGATTATAGAAAATTAAATTCTGTCACTAGGAAAGATCATTTTCCTTTACCATTTTTGGACCAGATGTTGGATAGGTTGGCTGGGCATGAATATTTTGTTTTCTAGATGGATTTACCAGTTATCATCAAACACCTATTGCTCTAGAGGATCAAGAGAAAACAACATTTACTAGTCCTTAATGGAATTCAGTGAATGCCCTTTAGATTATGTAATGCACCGCAACTTTTCAAAGATGTATGATGTCAATTTTTAGTGATTTAAGTGAAAAAGGAATTGAAGTCTTTATAAAAAATTTTTCTATATTTGGAACTTCATTTGAAATATATATAAATCATTTAAAGAAAGTTCTAGAATGATGTGGTCCTATAATTGCTTTACCTGATTGGGAGAAAACTTTTGAATTAATGTGTGATACTAGTGATTATGCAATTGGAGCTATTTTAGGCAGAGATATGATAAGATTTTTATAGTCATATACTATCCTAGTAGGACTCTTAATGATGCTCAGATTAACTATACCACTACTGAAAGGGAGTTATTAGCTATTGCTTATGCTTTTTATAAGTTTAGGTCATATTTGATTGGAGCTAAATGTGTTGTGCATACTGACCACTCGACTATTAAATATTTAATGCAAAAGAAGGATGCAAAATCAAGATTAATTAGATGGGCACTTATGATGCAAGAGTTTGATTTTGTAGTAGTCGATAGGAAAAGGACTGATAATCAAGTTGCTGATCATATATCTAGGTTAGAACATGAAGAAATACTTGATTTGGAAAAGAAATTAATGAAACTTTTCCCGATGAACAACTTTATGCTGTAAAAGGATGGGAAATACCTTGGTATGTTGATATTGTAAATTATATTGTTTGTGGTATTTTACCATATCAACTGACAAAACAATAGGAAAAGAAATTCATTCATGATGGAAAGTCTTATTTTTGGTATGATCTCTATTTGTATAAATAATGCAAAGACTTAGTAATGAGACGATGTGTGCCTTGCAAAGAAATTCAAGAAATTATCCAAAAATGTCATGATTATAAATTTGGAGGTCATTTTAGAAATGATATAATTGTTCATAAAATTTTACAATCTAAAATTTATTGGCTTAANGTGTGTGTGTGTGTGTGTGTGTGTGTGTGTGATCGGTGTCAGAGAGTAGGTAATATTTCAAAAGAAATTAGATGCCTCTAAATTTTAATTTGGTAATTGAAATTTTTAATGCATGGGGATTAAATTTTATGAGACTATTTATAGCTTCATTTGAAAATGTGTATATATTGATTGCAGTGGATTATGTTTCAAAATGGATAGAAGCAATTTCTTTACCTCGATGTGATGCTTGAAGTGTTTCAAAATTTTTAATTAAAAATTTTTTTACAAGATATGAAATGTCGAGAGTAATAATTACCAATGGAGAATCTCATTTTAGAAATGCAATAATTGCAAGATTTGTGGAAAAATATAATATAATGCATAAAATTGCAACTACTTATCATCCCCAAACAAGTGGTTTACCAAAAGTATTTACTCGTTAATGTAAAAGAGTTTTGGAAAAAAGCGTGAATCCTAATAAAATAGATTTGTCTGCTAGATTAGATACTGTATTATGAGCATATAGGACAGCTTATAAGCCACCTATAGGAATGTCCCCNTTTATGAGACTATTTATAGCTTCATTTGAAAATGTGTATATATTGATTGCAGTGGATTATGTTTCAAAATGGGTAGAAGCAATTTCTTTACCTCGATATGATGCTTGAAGTGTTTCAAAATTTTTAATTAAAAATATTTTTACAAGATATGAAATATCGAGAGTAATAATTACCAATGGAGGATCTCATTTTAGAAATGCAATAATTGCAAGATTTGTGGAAAAATATAATATAATGCATAAAATTGCAACTACTTATCATCCCCAAACAAGTGGTTTACCAAAAGTATTTACTCGTTAATGTAAAAGAGTTTTGGAAAAAAGCGTGAATCCTAATAAAATGGATTTGTCTGCTAGATTAGATACTGTATTATGAGCATATAGGACAACTTATAAGCCACCTATAGGAATGTCCCTGTATAGATTAATTTTTGGAAGACTTGTCACTTACCAATAGAATTGGAGCATAAAGCTTATGGCTATTATTGAATTCAATTTCAATTTAAAAGATGCTGACGAAAAAAGATTATTGCGATTGAATGAGCTTGAAGAAACTAGGAATGAATCTTACGATAATGCTATGATTTATAAAAAAAGAATAAAAGAACAGCATGATCAAAACATAATAAAAAAAATTTAAGCCTCGACNCCCGTATAGATTAATTTTTGGAAGACTTGTCACTTACCAATAGAATTGGAGCATAAAGCTTATGGCTATTATGGAATTCAATTTAAATTTAAAAGATGCTGGTGAAAAAAGATTATTGTGATTAAATGAGCTTGAAGAAACTAAGAATGAATCTTACAATAATGCTATGATTTATAAAAAAAAGAATAAAAGAACAGCATGATCAAAACATAATAAAAAAAATTTAAGCATGGAGAGGAAGTTTTATTATACAATACAAGTAAAATTATTTCCTAGAAAATTGAAGTCAAGGTGGAAAGGGCCATTCAAAATTATAAAAGTCAATCCCTATGAAGTTGTTAATATTGAAGATCCCAAGACTGGAAAGATATTGAAATCATATTTTGATAGTCAAAGACCAGTTTTTAAAGAGACTGTAATGTAGAGTCACCCGTAATAAAGACTGGGAATGTTGGACTAATGACATTAAACCAAGCGCTTTGTGGCAGGTGACACGCCTAAAAATTACATACCTTTTCATATATATTTTATGCTCAATTTTAATGATTTTTAATGATATTACATTTTAAAGGAATGTATTTCGCATATTTTTGGTTTCAGGTACAAGAAATAAAATTTTGGATAAAATGAAGTAAAAATGGTGCGATTTGGAGTAAAAACGAGCAAGAAAGAAAATTCTAACTTGGCACATTTCGATATATCTTTCTATACTTAATCTACTTTACATTTATCAAATATTTTTGAATGAAATTACACTTTAAAGAAATGTTGTTTTCATGCTTATTTTGTAGGTATATCTGTTTGGAGCAAAACACAACTGAAACCAGATGAAACGGAGCTGAAACGTAGCTAAATGAAGCAAAATGGTGAAGCTACTACAGAGTAAAGCATGATCCGCCAAACCGGTACATGACGCCACAAAATCTAGAGAACTGGTGCATGATGCGCCAGAGCCGACTTTTTGCAAATTAAGGCAGTTTGGGATGAATGTTCGGAAAATTTTTAAAGGGATACTTGTTCTAAACACCTCTTGTAGTGATTTAATGCATCTAGAGACTTTGGAAGGTTCTTTTATGAAGGATATGTCTCTTGGATTAATGGACATGTCTTTTGAATTCAAAAGAGTTGATTTTTGGATAGGACTTTAGAGGGAATTTTTAATTCTTTTTGGAGGGAGGCAGCCTTTTATAAAAGAAAGGGAAGTATAAAGCTCGAAGAAGAGTTTGTGAGGCGTGTGTGTGAGTGTGTGTGTGTGTGTGGCGTGAGAGTAAGAGGAAGAAGAAAAAAAGAAAGAGAGAGAGAGAAAGAAAGTCAAGGGCTTGGAGATTTTCTTCAAGGATTGTAAGAGGAGAGAGAAGGTGAGAGATTTCTTCTTTATTAGACTTATAAGAGAGAATTGAGAGTGCTTGTAAAGCAGGAAAATTTTTGAAGAGAACTTCTAAGGATTTGCTTGGGAAGGATTGTAAAATAAGTTATGTCTTTTATTTCTTTCGTTTTGTAAACTT
>JXCR01104797.1:40849-54975 GCA_002079205.1 Phalaenopsis hybrid cultivar | reverse complement strand
CCATTTATACCTTCATTCATATATATATATATATATATATTGATTGTAGTGGATTATGTTTTAAAATGGATTGAAGCAATCACTTTACCTAGATGTGATGCTCAGAGTGTTTCAAAATCTTTAATTAAACATATTCTTACAATAAGTGTAATGCCGAGAGTAATTATTATCGATGGAGGATCTCACTTTAGGAATACAATAGTTGCAAGATTGGTGGAAAAATATAATATAAAACATAAAATTGTAACTGCTTATCATCCATAGACTAGTGGTTTACCAAAAGTATCTAATCATGAACTTATAAGAATTTCAGAAAAGAGTGTTAATTCTAATAAAATGGATTGATCTGTTAGATTAGACACGACATTACGGGTATACAAGACCTCATATAAGACACTTATAGGAATGTCCCAATATAGTTTAATTTTTGACAAGATTTGTCACTTGTCAGTTGAGTTGGAGCTTAAAGCTTATTGGGCTCTAACAAAATTTAATTTCAATTTGAAAGAAATTGGTGAGAAAAGATTATTCCAGTTGAATAAGCTTGAGAAAATTAGGAATGAATTTCACGATAATGCGAGGATTTATAAGTAAAAGAGGAAAGAATGACATGATTGGAAGATAATAAAAAAAGAATTTGAACTTGGATAGGAAGTTTTATTATACAATAGAAGATTGAAGCTATTTCTTGGAAAATTGAAGTCTAGGTGGAAAGGGCCATTCATAGTTATAAAAGTCTATCTTTAAGGAGTAATTAATATTGAAGACCCTAAGGCTAGAAAAATATTTAAAGTGAATGGACAGAAATTGAAATCATATTTTGATGGTCAAAGACCAACTTTTAAAGAAACTGTGATGTTGAGTGACCCAAAATTAGACTGGGAATGTTGAGTTGCGACATTAAACCAAGCGCTTTGTGGGAGGCAACCCATATGAATCATTATTTAGTTTGCTTTTGAGTTTTTTTTGTTTGAAACATTTTACGTATCTTTATGTTTAGGTCTTTATGAAGTCCGTGTATTTGAGAAAATATCTCAAAACATTTTTATATGACTAATTTTATGGAAAAATTGAGAATTTATTAGATCAAAATCAAAGTAGTGTGGTTTTTGGAACTAGCACATGATGCGCTGAATTTTAGAGAGATAGCACATGATGCCGTAGATTTGGCGCATGATGCGCCGCGGTGACGAAAATGACTTAAACATTTTAAAGGGCTATTTTTGGCAGTTTTTTGCACTTTTTTCTCCTTATAACTCCAAAAAAATGAATATGAAGTCTATTTTAAGGGGGAAAATGAGGGAAAAGGCACTAGATTTAAAATCTAATGGCTTTCCACTCCAAAAATACTACGAGATTTGAAATTTTCAACCGGAGAAAGTTTGTCAGTTTCGATGCCCAAAAATTACATGATCGAGTTCTAGTGAAGAAGNAATGACTTAAACATTTTAAAGGGCTATTTTTGGCAGTTTTTTGCACTTTTTTCTCCTTATAACTCCAAAAAACTGAATCTGAAGTCTATTTTAAGGGAGAAAATGAGGGAAAAGGCACTAGATTTAAAATCCAATGGCTTTCCACTCCAAAAATACTACGAGATTTGAAATTTTCAACCAGAGAAAGTTTGTCAGTTTCGATGCCCAAAAATTACATGATTGAGTTCTAGTGAAGAAGAGACTAATTAAAGAAAGGGGATTTGTGAATCAAGGATTCAAGACACTGAATACTCGAGTGGAAAAGATTATTGCACAGAGGTGCTTTGCTGCACTACTACCGCTGTAGTCGTCCCTGTGGTGAAAGAGTTTTATGCAAATCTTCATGGGATCAACCAAGGAACAGTCTATGTGTGAGGAAGGTTTGTACAGTTCAATCCTTCAAGAATAAATGAGATGTTTATGATTGAGAATGTGTCTATCTGCCATTATATGGATTTTACTCCTACAATAGATAATATGAATGAACTCTACCAGTATCATACGGATGAAGATGCACATTGGGAGGCCAGAGAGGATGGGAATGTAAGTTTTTTGTCATCATTGTTAAATCATACTTCTAAGTAAGTGCACCTCTTTATTTAATCAAAATTACTGCCCACCATGAAGATCAGTAAAATAACTAAGGAGAGTGCTATTCTAAATTATTGTATTCAAACCAAAAAACTTGTTGATATTGGAGCCATAATTATAAAATTGGCTTTGGGTTTGATTGTGAATGGATCTGCAACTGGACTTGGACATCCATCCATTATTTTCCTACTATGCAGTTAATGGCAAGTACCTTATGAAAGTTGGGAAAAAGTGTTTCTTCCTTGGAAACTGATGGATCTAGAAGTCTAANGTGAAGAAGAGACTAATTAAAGAAAGGGGATTTGTGAATCAAGGATTCAACACACTGAATACTCGAGTGGAAAAGATTATTGCACAGAGGTTCTTTGCTGCACTACTACCGCTGTAGTCGTCCCTGTGGTGAAAGAGTTTTATGCAAATCTTCATGGGATCAACCAAGGAACAGTCTATGTGTGAGGAAGGTTTGTACAGTTCAATCCTTCAAGAATAAACGAGATGTTTATGATTGAGAATGTGTCTATCTGCCATTATATGGATTTTACTCCTACAAGAGATAATATGAATGAACTCTACCAGTATCATACGGATGAAGATGCACATTGGGAGGCCAGAGAGGATGGGAATGTAAGTTTTTTGTCATCGTTGTTAAATCATACTTCTAAGTAAATGCACCTCTTTATTTAATCAAAATTACTGCCCACCATGAAGATCGGTAAAATAACTAAGGAGAGTGCTATTCTAAATTATTGTATTCAAACCAAAAAACTTGTTGATATTGGAGCCATAATTATAAAATTGGCTTTGGGCTTGATTGTGAATGGATCTGCAACTGGACTTGGACATCCATCCATTATTTTCCTACTATGCAGTTAATGGAAAGTACCTTATGAAAGTTGGGAAAAAGTGTTTCTTCCTTGGAAACTGATGGATCCAAAAGTCTAATGTAGTTGTACTGGAATGGGAGATGAAAATGATATGAATGTGCTGATGGATCAAGGTTCTCATAATTCATCACCTGTTCAACCCTACTATAATTTAAATACACTTTTAAAGAGAATTAAGAAGATGGAGAAAGNGATGGATCAAGGTTCTCATAATTCATCACCTGTTCAACCCTACTATAATTTAAATACACTTTTAAAGAGAATCAAGAAGATAGATAAAGAGGTGCAGAATCTTATGCATGTGAGTGAGAATATTTCTGAAATGCTGGATCATCTGGATTGGAGACTAAAGGAACATTTTGAACATACTAGGCGTATTGAAGATGGTTTGGTACGTATGTTCAAGAAAAATTCTTGGATTAGAGAGGATTCAATTGATGAGTTTCCATATCAACCTTTCTACAACCTGTATGTGCACTACCAATTGATGGGAGATATCCAGGAGGACTAGAGTGAAGAAGATGTTTGAACTTAATTTATGCATGTAATGTTTTTTTTAGTACTACTTGTGTTAGTTTGTTAAGTTGGATTGCATTTCCTTTCTATTGTTGCACTATCTATGTTTATACTTTCTATTTTGATGTTTAGATTTCAATGTTAGGATTTTGGTTTGCTTTAGAACACTGAATTTGATTTTTGTTGGCTTGAAAATTGTTAGTTTATATTAGTGTAGATTTTATATATAAATGTGAGCTTTGTGTTGTTCATGAAAGTTTGGTGTTAGAATGATGTTTATGTATGCTTAGAAATGTTCATTTGAGTTAATTGGAGGTTGATGTAAGGTGACATAGAGCAGATTCTACAGAAATCAAAATCTAGTGAATTTAAGCTCTGACACATGATGCGCTGTTTTACAGGGCGTTGGCACATGATGCGCCAAATTTGGCGCATGATGCACCAAAGATCTGAACACGCTAGATCGCCTAAAAAATTGCAAAATCACATGGATAAGCTCCATTTTCATTGCTTGGGTTGTCTCCTTCCTCTAAACCTTGACCTAGGACTTCTANATTTTATATATAAATGTGAGCTTTGTGTTGTTCATGAAAGTTTGGTGTTAGAATGATGTTTATGTATGCTTATAAATGTTCATTTGAGTTAATTGGAGGTTGATGTAAGGTGACATAGAGCAGATTCTACATAAATCAAAATCTAGTGAATTTAAGCTCTGACACATGATGCGCTGTTTTACAGGGTGTTGGCACATGATGCGCCAGATTTGGCGCATGATGCACCAAAGATCTAAACACGCTAGATCGCCTAAAAAATTGCAAAATCACATGGACAAGCTCCATTTTCATTGCTTGGGTCGTCTCCTTCCTTTAAACCTTGACCTAGGACTTCTTATTGAGGATAATAAAGATTTTGGAGGCTAAAAATCAAAGATTTCATATTCTCTTGGTAAGAGCTTCACTTTAACTTCAAAATTTTTTATTTTCACTATGGTTTTTTCCTACATTATGGGATTTTTGATGAAAAATCTTGAAGAAAACTCATGGTGAAAAGTTTCTTACCAAATAATCTTGCTTGAGAGCTAGATTTTTAATTTAGTAATTTGTTTGAAATTTATTTGGATTTTCATAGAATTTCTAATGGCTCCCCGAGTTAAGAGAGAAAGGACGTTCGAGGATTTTGACTCACTAAGTTCGTTAACTTCAAGGCCCAACATAATTACAATATGCAAATAGAGACCAGAAGNTTTTAATTTAGTAATTTGTTTGAAATTTATTTGGATTTTCATAGAATTTCTAATGGCTCCCCGAGTTAAGAGCGAAAGGACGTTCGAGGATTTTGACTCACTAAGTTTGTTAACTTCAAGGCCCAACATAATTACAATATGCAAATAGAGACCAGAAGANAATCTTAATTTACTTTCAATCTGGCCAATTGATTTGTTAAAATATGTTAAGTTTTTCAACTAAAGTGAAGATTACATCCAAGATTTTGGGAGGTCAAAGCCCTTGGAAGTTGGGTGCAAATAAATAGGGAAATAATATTATCGGGCGTAGAATTGGAGATTTTAGAGTGACAAACTAAAATCTCCAATTCGGTCCTATCGTTTGGGTGCTGAAGTGTAGATGTTAGCCCTCAGTCGAGGGGAATGTGAGATCTAGCCGCAGATTCAGTAAACAAGAGTAGGATTAGTCAATATTCTTTATGCCTGGACCAAAGGGTAAAGAATAGGCATGCTCCTATTTGACAAAATATAATTTGAACTAATTCACTTTATCCATTCACTATCATTTCTTGACAAGGAGAAGGATGCTTTCTTATATATTGAATATCACAGTTGAACCTTCATTAGTATATTTATTTAGTTACTTAATAGTTATTAAAATTACATATTTATTTAAATTTCCTATTAGTGATAAATAAGCAAATTGAACTTCGTTGTTGTGATTAAAGTATTACTTTTCTAATATCTTAGTTCGTAGTTCTAATCTTACTTCCTGTGGTATCGATATCTAGGACTCCATTAGAGCCCTATATTTCTTGAGCGATACATATACTTGCGTTGATAAGTGTGACTTTACAATTATAGAAAATTTATTACGTTCGTATTTATCTTATATTTTTAAGCATATATAAAGTCGCGGTCATGAACAATTAGGAGTAGAATCTTATAGAAATGAAAAAAGATTACAACCACAAAATCCTATTAGGAGGCATATGATTCAAAGAGTTGAATCATTTGTTGAATCTAGAGGGGGAAGAAGGGATAGACACTCTACATCAGCTGCATGGCCATCTACTTCTAGCCTTACATCATTANTTACTATTTTTAATTCACAACAAATTCTTTAGAATATATTATGTTTCATTTAATGCTTTAAAGCTTGTATGTTTTTAAAGTTAGTAGCTGAAGTATACCAGAGCCCAGTTTCATAATCAGAAATTGTCTAAAAGTCAGTTTTATTTTTCATGCATTTACTGTTTTCTTTCACCTACTAAAACTTTGTACTAAACTTTTTTAAAATTACTTAAAACTTAAGTTTGGGGGGGAAGAAAAATTTCTTTTGATAAGAAATAAACTAAATTTTATTTGTCCTCAATAATTATATTTTATAAATTAATTCAACATGACCTCGGAANGTTGTATTTTCATTTGAGAACTGTTGCAGTATAAATTTTCATGTTGTGTTATGGACATAATTGTAATAGTAAGTGTAGATTTTCACTTTTTCTGCAATTTTAGTATTTTCAATTTTTTTTTTCAGTTTTGTATTACTGTTTTTAATTCGCAGCAAATTCTTTAGAATATATTATGTTTCATTTAATGTTTTAAAGCTTGTATGTTTTTAAAGTTAGTAGCTGAAGTATACCAGAGCCCAGTTTCATAATCAGAAATTGTCTAAAAGTCAGTTTTATTTTTCATGCATTTACTGTTTTCTTTCACCTACTAAAACTTTGTACTAAACTTTTTTAAAATTACTTAAAACTTAAGTTTGGGGGGGAAGAAAAATTTCTTTTGATAAGAAATAAACTAAATTTTATTTGTCCTCAATTAATTATATTTTATAAATTAATTCAACATGACCTCGGACTATGAGATTTAACTTTAAATTACTATACTTATGTTTATAAATATTATGGTAAATTTAGGTAAAACATTTTTAACAATTAAGGTCAAATCTAAAGTTAAAGATATTTGGTATGATAGGATAAGACAATGCTTTTCTATTAAAAGTAAAGGAAGTTATATTTTTGAAGTATTAAGAATTTTAGAGTTTTATGTAAGAAGAAAAGAATGAGACTTTATGAAAAATCATAAAGTAATATGAATTTATAAAGTGTAGAAACGTATGGAGTTTTGAATTTAAGAAGCGTATAGTGAAGTTCAAAACTATTAAAGGCCATCAAAATATATTAATCCTCAATTGAAAAAAAAAAAGAGAAAAATGAGAAAAAGAAAAAGAAAAGAAAGGATTGAAAAAATCCTAAAAGAAAAAAAAAGAAAAAANACTTTATGAAAAATCATAAAGTAATATGAATTTATAAAGTGTAGAAACGTATGGAGTTTTGAATTTAAGAAGTGTATAGTGAAGTTTAAAACTATTAAAGGCCATCAAAATATATTAATCCTCAATTGAAAAAAAAAAGAGAAAAATGAGAAAAAGAAAAAGAAAACAAAGGATTGAAAAAATCCTAAAAGAAAAAAAAAAAGAAAAACAAAGTGAGGAGAAGCTTGAGGATATGCCTAATAAAAAATTGGCTTCACTTGAATCAACTTAAGGAAGGACTTTATTACTTTTTCTAAACTTGTAGTAGAGTATTAGTAGAATTCCTAGTAAATTCTTCATGAAGTTCTTTTTACATGAATATTCTAAATGTACTTAATATGACAAATTAGAATTTTTCTTGAAATGAATAGAGATTCAGAAATCTTAAATTTGATTATGAAGTATTCATAGACTTAGAATTTGAATCTAAGTTATTAAAGTTTTTTCTTAAATTTTGTTATTCTATTATTTAAACTAAAGTATAAAAGTTGTAAGTAAATCTCTATCCTAAGTCATAAGTTTTTATGCAATAAAAGTGTCACTTGAGGACAAGTAACACTTAAGTTTGGGGGATTTTGATATACCAAAATAATATACTATTTTAAGTACATATTTTATGCTTATTTTTAGTGATATTGCACTTCAAAGAAGGGTATTTTCATGTTTTTGTTGCAGGTATATTATTCTTATGTATTTGGAGGACAAATGGCTAAAACAGCAAAATTTGGAGCCAAAGCAGCAAATTTTGGAATTCTGGCGCATGATGCGCCAGACTGGCACATGATGTGTCGTTTGATAGAGGCTTGGCACATGATGCTCTAGAGATGACTTTTTGCAAATTAAGGCGGTTCAAGATGAATTTTGTGCAAATTTTCAAAGGGACACTTGTTCTACACACCTATTGAAGTAATTCAATGCATCTAGACACTTTGGAATGTTCTTTTATTAATGGGATATGTCTCTTGGATCAAATGACAGATCTTTTGAATTCAAAAGAGTTGACTTTTGAAGGGAATTTTGGAGGTAATTTTAAATTTCTTTTGAAAGGAGGAAACCCAAAATAAAAGAGGAAGATTTCAAAGGTGTTGGAGGGGGGGACAAAAAGGACAAGAAAGTGGGGGTGGCGTGAAAGGCAAGGAGGGAAGAAGAGGAGATTTTCTTTTAAGGTTGTAAGAGGAGAGAGAATGTGAGAGATTTCTTCTTAATTACACTTCTAAGAGAGAATTGAGTGTGCTTGTAAAGAGAGAAAGACTTGGAAAGAACTTTTAAAGATTTGCTTGGAAAGGATTGTGAGATAAGTTGTGTTTTTTATTTCTTTTGTTTTGTAAGCTTGTTTTTATATATGAAATCCATGTTTTGTTGTATCTTTGTCATGAATTCTCAGTAGTCTTCTTTATTTTTCTCCCTACTTAATGATATGGTTTTGTGAAGAATCAATTTTTTTTAATGGTTTTAAATATCGATAATTTGTGGTGATTTGAACTCCGATCTTCATTTACTTTTCAATATGGCGAATTGAAATGATAAAACATGTTGAGAAACATAAGTTTTGAAAAAGGCTATGATTTCCACAGTAGGGGGAGAATCACATTTGATTTCATGGGAGAGTATGTCATCCATGGAATTGAGTACAAATAAATAGGGAAATACACTTTGTTGGATACAGAATTGAAAATTTTAAGGTGACAGATTAAAATCTCCAATTTGGCAGTCGATATTCTCCCAGCCTAACCACATAATTCAGAACTAAACTCTAGATTAGTCAATGTTCTGTATAGATTTTAGAAGAGGGTAAAGAATATGATTGCTCCTATTTGGCACAAAGCAGTTTTTATATATATATTTAAATGATTTTAATTTCTTCACAATCTATATACTCATTATAAAGGGGAAGGATGCTTTCTTAAATTTGAATCTTCCATCAACAAAAACTTTTTTTAGTTTTCATAATTTTACTTTTGAAAGTTTAGTTTTTAGTTTGTTAACTCTATCTTTCAACTGTATTTTATATAGTATTCACTTTAGTAGTTAATATTCAAACTTCGCACTTTACTTTTATTTCTACATTTTTAAATTATAAATTAATTTTAAGATTTTACTTATAGGTTTTTCCAACTTCCCTGTGGGATCGATATCTAGGACTCCATTAGAGCCCTTTATTAATTGAGCGATACGTATACTTGCGTTGCTTTTAAAAGGGATCTGGTAGTTTAAAAAAAGTTTTAATGATAAACTATTTTCATTAAAGGTATTTTTTTTGGGATTATATTACATATTTATTATTATATCTACCGTGTGTATTTTGTAATATTGAAAAATATTTGCAAAATTTACACACTAAATCTACTCGCATCAACTCACAACCTAAATCCTAACCCAACCATACCTAGCGTGATCCCCTAATCTATTGGAATCTCATGTGGATGGACCCCTAAACCATTAGTCCTGAGAAAGGGTTTGGCTAAGATCAGCTCATGGAGAATCCATAATTGGAGTTCCCTTGATCCTATGGCTCAAATAGGGTGACCTTATGATCAACATCCTCAATCAACCCCAATTTTACCGAATCCCAATTTTGACCCTCCTTGGCCCCAAATTTCACCAAATTACCAAAATGCCCTTCATGCCTCAAAAATTCCAAAAATTCANAATAAAAGTGTCACTTGAGGACAAGTAACACTTAAGTTTGGGGGATTTTGATATACCAAAATAATATACTATATTAAGTACATATTTTATGCTTATTTTTTAGTGATATTGCACTTTAAAGAAGGGTATTTTCATGTTTTTGTTGCAGGTATATTATTCTTAGGTATTTGGAGCACAAATGGCTAAAACAACAAAATTTGGAGCCAAAGCAGCAAATTTTGGAATTCTGGCACATGATGCACCAAACTGGCACATGATGTGTCGTTTGATTGAGGCCTGGCACATGATGCACTAGAGATGACTTTTTGCAAATTAAGGTGGTTCAAGATGAATTTTGTGCAAATTTTCAAAGGGACACTTGTTCTACACACCTATTGAAGTAATTCAATGCATCTAGACACTTTGGAATGTTCTTTTATTAAGGGATATGTCTCTTGGATCAAATGACAAATCTTTTGAATTCAAAAGAGTTGACTTTTGAAGGGAATTTTGGAGGGAATTTTAAATTTCTTTTGAAAGGAGGAAGCCCAAAATAAAAGAGGAAGATTTTAAAGGTGTTGGAAGGGGGGACAAAAAGGACAAGAAAGTGGGGGTGGCGTGAAAGGCAAGGAGGGAAGAAGAGGAGATTTTCTTTTAAGGTTGTAAGAGGAGAGAGAATGTGAGAGATTTCTTCTTGATTACACTTCTAAGAGAGAATTGAGTGTGCTTGTAAAGAGAGAAAGGCTTGGAAAGAACTTTTAAGGATTTGCTTGGAAAGGATTGTGAGATAAGTTGTGTTTTTTATTTCTTTTATTTTGTAAGCTTGTTTTTATATATGAAATCCATGTTTCGTTGTATCTTTGTCATGAATTCTCAGTAGTCTTCTTTATTTTTCTCCCTACTTAATGATATGGTTTTGTGAAGAATCAATTTTTTTTAATGGTTTTAAATATCGATAATTTGTGGTGATTTGAACTCCGATCTTCATTTACTTTTCAATATGGCGAATTGAAATGATAAAACATGTTGAGAAACATATGTTTTGAAAAAGGCTATGATTTCCACAATAGGGGGAGAATCACATTTGATTTCTTGGGAGAGTATGTCATCCATGGAATTGAGTACAAATAAATAGGGAAATACACTTTGTTGGATACAGAATTGAAGATTTTAAGGTGACAGATTAAAATCTCCACTTTGGCAGTCGATATTCTCCCAGCCTAACCTCAGAATTCAGAACTAAACTCTAGATTAGTCAATGTTCTATATAGATCTTAGAAGAGGATAAAGAATATGATTGCTCCTATTTGGCACAAAGCATTTTTTATATATATTTTTAAATGATTTTAATTTCTTCACAATCTATATACTCATTATAAAGGGGAAGGATGCTTTCTTAAATTTGAATCTTCCATCAACAAAAACTTTTTTTAGTTTTCATAATTTTACTTTTGAAAGTTTAGTTTTTAGTTTGTTAACTCTGTCTTTCAACTGCATTTTATATAGTATTCACTTTAGTAGTTAATATTCAAACTTCGCACTTTACTTTTATTTCTAAATTTTTAAATTATAAATTAATTTTAAGATTTTACTTATAGGTTTTTCCAACTTCCCTGTGGGATCGATATCTAGGACTCCATTAGAGCCCTTTATTAATTGATCGATACGTATACTTGCGTTGATTTTAAAAGGGATCTGGTAGTTTAAAAAGAGTTTTAATGATAAACTATTTTCATTAAAGGTATTTTTTTTGGGATTATATTGCATATTTATTATTATATCTATCGTGTGTATTTTGTAATATTGAAAAGTATTTGCAAAATTTACACACTAAATCTACTCGCATCAACTCACAACCTAAATCCTAACCCAACCATACCTAGAGTGATCCCCTAATCTATTGGAATCTCATGTGGATGGACCCCTAAACCATTAGTCCTAAGAAAAGATTTGGCTAAGATCAACTCATGGAGAATCCATAATGGGAGTTCCCTTGTTCTTATGGCTCAAATAGGGTGACCTTATGATCAACATCCTCAATCAACCCCAATTTTACCAAATCTCAATTTTGACCCTCCTTGGCCCCAAATTTCACCAAATTACCAAAATGCCCTTCATGCCTCAAAAATTCCCAAAATCTCCAAAATCACTCCAAATGTCCCCAAAATTAATTTGAACCACTCAATTGGGCTCAATTTGACCAAAATCTCCAAATTGCCTTTAAAGGTCCAAATTCTCCATCTCATCCCTAATTTCCACCAGNATCTCCAAAATCACTCCAAATGTCCCCAAAATTAATTTGAACCACTCAATTGGGCTCAATTTGACCAAAATCCCCAAATTGCCTTTAAAGGCCCAAATTATCCATCTTATCCCTAATTTCCACCAAATTGTCTTATCATTCGTAATCCCAATTGAAACCAAATCCTAACCTAATTGAACCCAGTTTTAAAACTAATTTCAATCTCAATCCAAAATCCCCAATTTTAGTCATGCCCTTAAATTCCCTAAACTGAATTCCATGATCAAATCAATTTCCCCAAATTTGAATTCCAATCTCTTCATAACACTTCCCCAAATCAGTTTGAACACTCAATTGACCCAAATCTGAGTTCAAAGCTCACCCAAATCCAACTTGAGCTAAAATCACCAAATTTGCACTGAAGCCCAAATTCCACCAAATTAAACCCCNTTCCCCAAATTTGAATTCCAATCTCTTCATAACACTTCCCCAAATCAGTTTGAACACTCAATTGACCCAAATATGAATTCAAAGCTCACCCAAATCCAACTTGAGCTAAAATCGCCAAATTTGCACTGAAGCCCAAATTCCACCAAATTAAACCCTATAACTCCAAAATTTCCACCCAATTGATATCCAAAATTTGTCATGATAATCTTTTAGATCAAGTTGAACTAACAATTAAGCCTAATCCAAAACATAGCCCAATTCAAACCCAAGTCTAACTCAATTTCCCAAAATTGACCAAAAGTTCAAATTCCCCCAAATTGACTTTCAAAATCAATTCAAAATCACTCAATTCATTTTCCAAAATTCACATGAANTCCAAAACATAGCCCAATTCAAACCCAAGTCTAACTCAATTTCCCAAAATTGACCAAAAGTTCAAATTCCCCTAAATTGACTTTCCAAATCAATTCAAAATCACTCAATTCATTTTCCAAAACTCACATGACAATTATCCAAGCCGATTTGATCAATCAATTGAGCCAAATTGAAAGATTAGCCAAAGCCAAACTCAAATCAAAGCCCATGCATGATTTTGAACATATGACATGCATGTAACCAAACCTAGCCAAATTGGCCAAACCATAGCCACCACAGCCAACATTTAGACACTAGAGATCAGACTAGACCCACCTAGCCTACCCTACATGAGCCATGGACCAAAGGTTTGTTGATTTAGGGGATCTCTTCCCATATTTGGCTAAACCCAAAGATATTTTTTATCAAGCCTTAACCATTCAGGGTTAATCATTATTAACTCTCCCACTAGCTCACCTAGCCACCTGACCACCAGCCCTAGCCTAGCCGGTAGGCCTGATAGCTAGAAAAAACCAAAACTGAGAGCCACCATCAGAGCAAAACTCTAAATTTGAATTCCCTGAGTTGGCTCATTCTAACTGGTCACTTGTGCCACTCTGTGATGCAGATAGATTTAGTGTGTTTATTTTTCAATTATTTTTCAATATTACAAAAATACACAAGGTAGATAGAATAATAAATATGCAATGTAATCCCAACAAAAATAACTTTCATAAAAATAGTTTATCGTTAAAACTATTTTAAACTGCCAAATCCCCTTTAAAAATAATGTAAGCATGCGTATAGCTCAAGTAATAAAGGGCTCTAATGGAGTCCTAGACATTGATCCCACAGGGAAGTTCGAAATGCCTGCAAATAGTTCTTGAGATTACATTGTAAAGTACTAATTTAAAAGTACAAAAAAAGTAAAGTGCGAAGTTTGAATATTAACTACTAAAGTGAATGCTATTTAAAATGCAGTTCAAAGACAAAGTTAACTAAACCAGAAACTAAACTTTCAAAAGTAAAATTACAAAAACTCAACGAAATATTTTTTTAACGGAAAGTTCAAATTTAAAAAAGCATCCTTCCCCTTACAATGGGCACATGGATTGTGAAGAAATTAAAATCATTTGAAAAAAAAATATATAAAAACTATTTTGTGCTAGATAAGAGCAATCCTATTCTTTACTCTTTTCCTAGTGTTTTAAAGAACATTGAATAATCCAAAGTTTGGTCCCTAATTTAGTGGTTAGACTGGGAGGATACCGACTGCCACTGTAAAGCTCCCACTACTCCCTCCTCTGAGGGCTAACAATCTCGTATCAATTACCAACCAACTGGACCAAATTGGGGATTTTAATCTATCACCTTAAAATCTCCAATTATGCATCCATCAAAGTATACTTCCCCATTTATTTGCACCCAACTCCATGGATGACAT
>JXCR01104797.1:13615-27050 GCA_002079205.1 Phalaenopsis hybrid cultivar | reverse complement strand
ATTTTAAATATCCTTCTAGTCTTGGGATCTTCAATATTAACTGCTCCATAGGGATAGACTTTTATAACTTTGAATGACCCTTTCCACCTAGATTCCAAGAAACAATTTCAATCTTGTATTATATAATAAAACTTCTTGTCCAAGTTTAAATTCCCTTTTTATTATTTTCCGATCATTCCATTCTTTGAATTATGTCCAGGCTTTGCATCAATAATAAATTTTTTTTTGTTGTTTTGTTAACTCATGTGGTTAAAAACCACTAACAATATAATTTACAATATTAGCATACCAAGGTATTTCCCATCCTTTTACAGTGTAAAGTTGTTCATAAAAAAAAATTTTCATTAATTTCTTTTTCCAAATTGAGTACTTATTCCTATTCTAACCTCGATAGATGATCAGCAATTTGATTATAAATCCCTTTCCTATCAACTATTACAAAATCAAACTCTTACATCAGAAGTACCCATCTAATTAATCTTGGTTTCACAGCCTTCTTTTTGCATTAAATATTTAATAGCTAAATGGTCAATATGCACACTACATTTAGCTCTAATTAGATATGATCTAAAATTTTCAATAGAATACACAATAGATAATAACCCTCTTTCAGTGGTGGTGTAGTTAATCTGAGAATTACTAAGAGTCCTACTAGCATAGTATATAACTTTAAAAATCTTATCATATATCTGTCCTAAAACAACTCGAATTGCATAATGATNCAATATGACCAGTATGCTCAAAATGTTCTTTAAGTCTCCAATCTAAGTGATCTAACAATTCAGAAATATTCCTTATTGCATCCATAAGATTCTACACTTCTTTTTCTATCTTCTTGATCCTCTTCAAAAGTACATTAGAACTGAAGTAAGGTTGAATAGGTGATGAATTACGGGATTCCTGATTCATCAGTACATCATATCATTTTCATCTCCCATTCCAGTACAACTGCAATAGACTTCTGGATCCATCGACTTCCAAATAAGAAGCACTTTTTTCCAACTTTTGTAAGGTACTTGTAATTAACTGCATAGTAAGAAAATAGAGGATGGATGCCCAAGCCCAATTGCAAACCCATTCACTAACAAATCCAAAAGCAATTTCACAATGATGGCTCCAATATTAATAGTTTTTTGGTTTGAGTACATTAATTTAAAATAACACTATCCTTAGCCACCTTACTGATCTACATGTTAGACAGTAATTTTGATGCAATAAAGAGGTGCCACGCCTTAGAAGGACGATTTAACAATGATGACAAAAAATTTTCATTACCATCATCTCTGGCCTCCTAATTCGCATCTTCATCCGTAAGGTACTGGTGGAGTTCATTCGTATTATCTCTCGTAGGGGTAAATATCATGTAATGGAAGATAGACACATTTTCAATCATAAACATCTAGTTTATTCTTGAAGGAGTGAAAAGCACAAACCTGCCACCCTCATAGAAAATTCATTGGTTGATTTCATGTAAATTTGCATAAAACTCTTTCATCACAGGGACGAATATGACGACAGTAGTGTAACAAAGAACTTTCCATCGTCTCTGTGCAATGATCTCTTGAACTAAAGTCTTCGGTGTGTTGAATCCGCGATTCACAAACCCCCTTTCTTTGATTAGTCTCTTCTTCACTAGAACACGATCATGCAACTTCTGCACGTCTAAACTGACAAACTTTCTCTAGTTGAAATTTCCAAATCTCACAGTATTTTTATAGTGGGATGCCATTGGATTTGGAATCTACTGGCTTTTCCCTCATTTTCCCTCTTAAAATAGACTTATAAATTGGTTTTTAGGAGTTATAATGAGAAGAAATTTCCAAAAACCACCTTTTAAAATGTTTTATGTCATTTTTGTCACCGCGACGCATCATGCACCAGCTCTCTGAAATTCAACGCATCATGTGCTAGTTCCAAAAATAGCACTATTTCAATTTCAATCCAATAAAATCTCAAATTTTCCAAAAAATTAAGTAAATAAAGATGTTTCTAAATATTTTTACAAAAACATGAACTATATAAAGACATACATATAATTATATGTATAATATTTTGAAAAAAAACTTAAAAGCAAAGTAAACAATAATAAATATGGGTTGCCTCCCACAAAGCGCTTGGTTTAATATCGCCAGCCTGACATTTTCAGTCTTTTTACTAAGTGACCCAACATTATAGTTTCTTTAAAATCTGGTCTTTGACCATCAAAATATGTTTTCAATCTGTGCCCTTTTATTTTAAATATCCTTCTAGTCTTGGGATCTTCAATATTAACTGCTCCATAGGGATAGACTTTTATAACTTTGAATGACCCTTTCCACCTAGATTCCAAGAAACAATTTCAATCTTGTATTATATAATAAAACTTCTTGTCCAAGTTTAAATTCCCTTTTTATTATTTTCCGATCATTCCATTCTTTGAATTATGTCCAGGCTTTGCATCAATAATAAATTTTTTTTTGTTGTTTTGTTAACTCATGTGGTTAAAAACCACTAACAATATAATTTACAATATTAGCATACCAAGGTATTTCCCATCCTTTTACAGTGTAAAGTTGTTCATAAAAAAAAATTTTCATTAATTTCTTTTTCCAAATTGAGTACTTATTCCTATTCTAACCTCGATAGATGATCAGCAATTTGATTATAAATCCCTTTCCTATCAACTATTACAAAATCAAACTCTTACATCAGAAGTACCCATCTAATTAATCTTGGTTTCACAGCCTTCTTTTTGCATTAAATATTTAATAGCTAAATGGTCAATATGCACACTACATTTAGCTCTAATTAGATATGATCTAAAATTTTCAATAGAATACACAATAGATAATAACCCTCTTTCAGTGGTGGTGTAGTTAATCTGAGAATTACTAAGAGTCCTACTAGCATAGTATATAACTTTAAAAATCTTATCATATATCTGTCCTAAAACAACTCGAATTGCATAATGATTAGTATCACACATTAATTCAAAAGCTTTCTCCCAATCAGATGAAATAATTATAGGTGCAGTGATCAATTATTCCTTTAAAGTTTCAAAGGCTTTAAGATAATCTTGGTTGAAGTAAAATTTTGCATATGTTTCCAGAAGTTGGCATAAAGGTTTAGTAATTTTTTAAAAATCTTTAATATATCACCTATGAAATCCAGCATGTCCTAAAAAACTCCTAACTCCTCTTACTGTAGTAGGTGGAGGTAGGTTTGATATAATCTGAATTTGTGCAGGATCTACTTCTATGCCATTTTCTGAAATTTTATTCCCAAGAACAATTCCTCCTACAACCATAAATGAACATTTTTCCTAGTTCAATACCAGATTAGTCTTTTCACAATGTTCCAAAAGTTTCTCTAAAAGATTTAGACATAATTCAAATGAAGTTCCAAATACAAAAAAAATCGTCCATATAGAATTCAATCTCCTTTTCAATTAAGTTGCTAAAAATTGACATCATACATCTTTGAAATGTTGCAGTTGAATTACATAATCCAAATGACATTTGCCAAAAAGCAAAAGTTCCATAAGGAATAGTAAATTTTTTTTGTCTTGATCCTCTGGAGCAATTGGTATTTGATGATAACCGGTATATCCATCTAGAAATTAAAAATATTTGTGCCTAGCCAGCCTATCCAACAATAGGTTCAAAAAGGGTAAAGGAAAATGATCCTTTATGGTGGCAGATTTTAATTTTCTATAGTCTATGCAGATTCACCAACTAGTGACTTATCTTGTTGATATCAATTCATTATGCTCATTTGTCACTACAATCACACCTCCTTTCTTTGGAACATAGTGAATTGGACTTGCCCAAGCACTATCTGAAGTAGGATATATTATTCCAGCATCTAACCATTTTAAGGTTTCTTTTTTAATAACTTCTTTCATCATTAGATTTAATCTCCTTTGAGGATAAGCTCTTGGCTCAGGTTGATCTTCTAATAAAATTCTATGCATACAAATTGAAGGACTGATTCCTTCAATATCGGCTAATGTCCATCCAAAGGCTTTCTTATATTTTGTCAATGTTTCCAACAACTGTTGTTCTTACTCATTAGTCAATTATGAGGGTACTATAATAGGTAATGTAGATAAATCTCCTAAGAATGCATACTTTAAATGTGTAGGAAGTGTTTTCAGTTCTAGTTCAGAGGTTTCTCAATAGATGAAATCAAATCCTTGTTATATTCTACAGGATCTAATATCTTAAATTTTTCCTGAACACAATCAAAATCTTTTTTACTCACTTCCAAAAATTGATCTTGAGTTTTATCTTCATTTTGACATTCCATATATTCCTTTTCAAATTTTCTTTTAAATGTCTTTTTGAAATATTCATGGCTTAAATATTCATTAATATCCATTCTGAAGCATTCAATCTCTTGCTCTTTTGTAGGGTATCTCATTATTTTTATTATATTAAATGCAACATCTTCATCACTAACTCTCATAGTTAGTTCTCCTTTCTGCACATCTATCAAAACTCTTTCAGTGGCAAGCAATGGTCTTCCTAAAATAATAGGAATTTTTTTTATCTTCATCCATATTTAATACAATAAAGTCCACATGAAAGATAAATTTATCAAGTTTTACCAAAACATCTTCTATAACTCATTTAGGGTAAGTAATCGAACGATCTGCTAACTGAAGAGTTACAGTCGTAGGTGAAATATCTCCTATGCCCAATCTTATAAAATTTTATAATGGCATAAGATTAATACTGGCTCCTAAATCACATAAAGCATTTCCAAAAAATCATTCGCAATAGCACAAAAAATTGTAAAACTTCGAGGATCTAAGTTTGTTAGGAAGTTTTTTCTGAATTATAGTGTTACACTCTTCAGTGAGTGCAACAGTCTCATAATCTACAAACTTCCTTTTCTTATTAAGTATATCCTTCATGAACTTCACATAGCTTAGCATTTGTTCAAAAGCTTCAACAAATGAAATGTTTATCATTAATTTCTTCAATATTTCTAAAAATTTAGAAAATTGGTTATCTCTATTTTTTTGCTTCAATCTTTAAGGAAATGGAGGTGGTGGTCTTTCTACAGTGATTTTCATTGGTTTAATATGACATTTTGACTCAAAATGAAAATCTTCACCCAATTTTTTATTTTCCACCTCATCTTTTTTAGCTTCAACTTCTTTTTGAACTCTTTTTTTCCTAATTCTTTTCCACTTCTCAGTTGAATAGCTTTAAGTTTTTTGTTTTGATCTTTAGGATTTACTTCAAAATTACTTGACAATGTTCATGGAGGTCTATTGCTAAGTGCGGTAGCAATACATCCAAATTAATTTTCCATGTTTCTAATTCCAGCTCCTTGACTTCTCATTTGCAATATCAATTCTTCCATTGTTAACTTTTTCTCCTTACTTTGCAAATTATTAAATTCTGTAGGGAAATAAGGCTTATAAGTTGGATTTCCTTAATTGTTGGAGTTTCCANCAATATGACCAGTATGCTCAAAATGTTCTTTAAGTCTCCAATCTAAGTGATCTAACAATTCAGAAATATTCCCTATTTCATGCATAAGATTCTACACCTCTTTTTCTATCTTCTTGAACCTCTTCAAAAGTGCATTAGAACTGAACTAAGGTTGAATAGGTGATGAATTATGAGATTCCTGATTCATCCGTACATTCATATCATTTTCATCTCCCATTCCAGTACAACTGCAAAAGAATTCTGGATCCATCGACTTCCAAATAAGAAGCACTTTTTTCCAACTTTTGTAAGGTACTTGTAATTAACTGCATAGTAAGAAAATAGAGGATGGATGCCCAAGCTCAATTGCAGACCCATTCACTAACAAATCCAAAAGCAATTTCACAATGATGGCTCCAATATTAATAGGTTTTTTGGTTTGAATACATTAATTTAAAATAGCACTATCCTTAGCCACCTTACTGATCTACATGTTAGGCAGTAATTTTGATGCAATAAAGAGGTGCCACGCCTTAGAAGGACGATTTAACAATGATGACAAAAAATTTTCATTACCATCATCTCTGGCCTCCTAATTCGCATCTTCATCCGTAAGGTACTGGTGGAGTTCATTCGTATTATCTCTCATAGGGGTAAATATCATGTAATGGAAGATAGACACATTTTAAATCATAAACATCTAGTTTATTCTTGAAGGAGTGAAAAGCACAAACCTGCCTCCCTCATAAAAAATTCATTGGTTGATTTCATGTAGATTTGCATAAAACTCTTTCATCACAGGGACGAATATGACGACAGTAGTGTAACAAAGAACTTTCCATCGTCTCTGTGCAATGATCTCTTGAACTAAAGTCTTCGGTGTGTTGAATCCGCGATTCACAAACCCCCTTTCTTTGATTAGTCTCTTCTTCACTAGAACACGATCATGCAACTTCTGCACATCTAAACTGACAAACTTTCTCTAGTTGAAATTTCCAAATCTCACAGTATTTTTATAGTGGGATGCCATTGGATTTGGAATCTACTGGCTTTTCCCTCATTTTCCCTCTTAAAATAGACTTATAAATTGGTTTTTAGGAGTTATAATGAGAAGAAATTGCCAAAAACCGCCTTTTAAAATGTTTTATGTCATTTTTGTCACCGCGATGCATCATGCACCAGCTCTCTGAAATTTAACGTNGGCTTTTCCCTCATTTTCCCTCTTAAAATAGACTTATAAATTGGTTTTTAGGAGTTATAATGAGAAGAAATTTCCAAAAACCACCTTTTAAAATGTTTTATGTCATTTTTGTCACCGCGACGCATCATGCACCAGCTCTCTGAAATTCAACGCATCATGTGCTAGTTCCAAAAATAGCACTATTTCAATTTCAATCCAATAAAATCTCAAATTTTCCAAAAAATTAAGTAAATAAAGATGTTTCTAAATATTTTTACAAAAACATGAACTATATAACGACATACATATAATTATATGTATAATATTTTGAAAAAAAACTTAAAAGCAAAGTAAACAATAATAAATATGGGTTGCCTCTCACAAAGCGCTTGGTTTAATATCGCCAGCCTTACATTTTCAGTCTTTTTACTAGGTGACCCAACATTATAGTTTCTTTAAAAACTGGTCTTTGACCATCAAAATATGTTTTCAATCTGTGCCCATTCNTATAATTATATGTATAATATTTTGAAAAAAAACTTAAAAGCAAAGTAAACAATAATAAATATGGGTTGCCTCCCACAAAGCGCTTGGTTTAATATCGCCAGCCTGACATTTTCAGTCTTTTTACTAAGTGACCCAACATTATAGTTTCTTTAAAATCTGGTCTTTGACCATCAAAATATGTTTTCAATCTGTGCCCTTTTATTTTAAATATCCTTCTAGTCTTGGGATCTTCAATATTAACTGCTCCATAGGGATAGACTTTTATAACTTTGAATGACCCTTTCCACCTAGATTCCAAGAAACAATTTCAATCTTGTATTATATAATAAAACTTCTTGTCCAAGTTTAAATTCCCTTTTTATTATTTTCCGATCATTCCATTCTTTGAATTATGTCCAGGCTTTGCATCAATAATAAATTTTTTGTTGTTGTTTTGTTTACTCATATGGTAAAATACCACTAACAATATAATTTACAATATTAGCATACCAAGGTATTTCCCATCCTTTTACAGTGTAAAGTTGTTCATAAAAAAAAAATTCATTAATTTCTTTTTCCAAATTGAGTACTTATTCCTATTCTAACCTAGATAGATGATCAGCAATTTGATTATAAATCCCTTTCCTATCAACTATTACAAAATCAAACTCTTACATCAGAAGTACCCATCTAATTAATCTTGGTTTCACAGCCTTCTTTTTGCATTAAATATTTAATAGCTAAATGGTCAATATGCACACTACATTTAGCTCTAATTAGATATGATCTAAAATTTTCAAAAGAATACACAATAGATAATAACCCTCTTTCAGTGGTGGTGTAGTTAATCTGAGAATCACTAAGAGTTTTACTAGCATAGTATTTAACTTTAAAAATCTTATCATATCTCTGTCCTAAAACAACTCGAATTGCATAATGACNCAAAAGATTGTAATGGAACAAAAACCATATTACTGCACACACTGTAAAATGTTTGGGCACTCCAACAATAGATGTTTCAGACTCCATCTAAATATCAGAACTAATTAAAAAACTCAAGGACCTTCTTCAATTCCTGCTGTTGCACAGGAGCAGCCTGTTATTGGAAAGTCTACTGATGACCAAAACATATTTACAATTATTGATAATGCACCTCAAGGGGGAATGGAAGTACCCAGTCCTGAAAACCCCCACCCACCTTTTGAAGTTGAACTGGAGCAGGTTACCCCCACTGACCAGCTGATTGCCACAGTCCCAGAAGATACAACTCCCAATCTTGTTGAGGATCCTTCCAGCCCATTGCAGACTCTTCCTCCCTCAGATAATACTAATCTTATGGAAAATTTAGTGGAACAATTGGAGAAACTAACAAGGTCTAAACCCAAGCCTTTATTTTCTTTTGTAGTGGTCACTACCCATGATTTAATGAAAAGTAATGTCCGGCTGGACCATTGTAGTAATGGTCCTGTCCCTCTCAGTGTGGTTGATGAATTTTACAATGATAATTCACCTAATATTGAGGCCCTTCACAGAGAATTAGACGAGGGATGGCAGCTGCAGAAAGCCAGGAAAAATAAGAAACAAGCTAATATTGATCCACAAGGAGGTACTATTGTTATAGAAGTTGGGAGCTCTTACTCCTCAAAACAAGATTCCCTCACAAGACTCACAAGGGGGAGAGCCAAACTATCCCATCATGATTAACTTGCTTTGTTGGAACATTAGTGCAGTGGCTCACCCACTCTCTCTAAAAGGACTCTTTCACGTCAATAGAAAACACAAACTATGGTGCATTGCTATTCTTGAACCTATGGTTCATAAATATCTTCAAAAAATCCTAAACCAATTCCATGACTTCTCCCATCACTATAACTATACTAATAAAATCTGGATCCTTTTCAGAAAAGAAATAACTCGGTCTATTCTGTTGGATCATCCTCAATTTGTGCATTTCAAGATTGATGCTGCTGGTAAATCATGACTTATCACTGTTATCTATGCTAGTTGTAACAAAAGTGACAGAACTACTCTTTGGCAAGAGCTTATTTCCATTGCAAATAATATAACCTCCCCTTAGCTGGTGGGAGGAGATTTCAACTGTGTGGCTGAAAGTTCTGAAAAGAGGGGGTAGATCTCTTAACCTCCTCAAGATGACACAATTTAGTGATAACATCAAAGCTACTAAGCTTTTTGATCTTGGATTTCAAGGAGACTGCTTTATATGGAAGAGAGGTCATTTTTGGGAAAGGTTGGATAGGTTTCTGACCAATGATCTATGGTTCCAGGAATTCTTAAATACTTTTGTACACCACTTATCCTTTGTAGGGTCTGACCATAGATCATTGCTTGTTTCTATCACTACCAACCCTCCTAAAAGTCCTAACTCCTTTAGATTTCAAAACATGTGGACTGATAATCCTCAATTTATTAACTTGATTAAAGAGCATTGGAATAATTCACAGCAATCCAACCCCCTTATCAGATTGTGGCAATTACAGAAAAAGGTGTCTTATTACCTCAAGCAATGGAATTGACAATGCTTTGGGAATGTGTATGAAGAAGTGGATAATGCTGAGTAAAATCTTGCAACCTTGGAAGCTGAATTGGTGACTGGAAAGGTCAGTGAAGCTGCACTGCTGGCAAATGCTGAAAAGGTTCTTTTGGCTACAGAAAGATTGGAATTATTTCTGAAACATAAGGTTGCCATCAATAGATTCATGGGAGGGGATAGGAATACAAAATAATATCATTCTTATTTCAAGTACAAAAGAAAATGTAACAATATTCACAGGATTCAGATTGCTCAAGGATGTTGGATCAACAATTATGCGGGTATTGCCAGGAATGTTATAAAATTGTTTCAGAAGCTCCTCACTGCACCCCAGTTCACCTCTACACCAGTGGATCTCCAATTCTTCCAGGAAGAACTGGTCTATACTCAGGAACTCCAACTAACATTTATCCCTTCTGAATTTGAAATCTAAGAGGTCCTTAATACTATTGATAACTCTAAAGTTGCTGGTCCTGATTAATATACAACTGCTTTCTACAAAAAAGCCTGGCCCATTATCAAGGAAGATGTGGTTAATGCTATCCAAAGCTTCTTCAATGGAACCCCCTCCCCAACTACATTGCTTCTTCTTGTTATGTCCTCATCCTCAAAACTGCTTTAAGCCACAGCTGGAACCAGTATAGACCTATCAATCTGACCTCTGTGTTCAGCAAACTCATTAGCAAAATTATTGTGGCCAGGTTACAACCCCATTTAAACCATCTAATAAAATCCAATCAGACAACATTCATCAAGGGTAGATCTATCTTTGATAATGTATTGCTGGCACAAGAGCTACTACTGGATATAGATCATCATTGTAGAGGATGCAATCTCATTTACGAACTGGATCTAAGTAAAGCTTATGATACTATTCATTGGTCTTTTATGCTTAATATTCTTAAAGCCAGGGGTTTCTCTACAGAGTTCTGCACTCTCATTTCTAGNCCATCTCTTCAATTAATGAATATGCTTCATCAAATGGTTTTGACATTAATGATCCACCAACAACAACGTCAATTATTGATCTAAGAGATCCAACCAACCCATTCTAAAAAGTTTGTATTATTAAAAAATCTGGTAATGCATAGTGTGGACACTTTGTAAGGAGATCTTTAAATCTTTCTCAGGCTTCATAAATTGATTCCCCTTCAAACTGACAAAAGGATGTAATATCATTTCTAAGCTTAGTAGTTTTGAAGGTGGGAAATATTTGGATAACATTTTTTGTGATAAATCTCCCCAAATTCTAATAGATCCAGGTGCTAATGAGTTTAACCACATCTTAGCTTTAACCTTTAGTGAAAAAGGAAAAGTGTATGTCTGACGGCATCATTCTGACACTCCATCATATTTAGAAGCAACACACAAATCTAGAAAACTAGCAAGGTGTAAATTAGGATCTTCTGTTGGTGTTCCCCCAAACTAATTGTTTTAAGCCATTTGGATAATACTAGGTTTAAGCTCAACTGAATTGGGAGCTACAATAGGGTTTCGTATACTCAAATGAATTTCGTCTGCTATAGGATTAACATTATCTCTTAAAGGACTCTGATGATGTTCATTTTCATTTCCAGCACTAGTCAAATTGTAGGCCATTTCACTAATATGATTTATTATTTTTTGTTGTTTTCAAATTTTTATAATAGTTCTTTCTAATTTAGAATCGTAAGACACTAAATTTTTAGATCTTACACTACGCATAAACAAACAAAATAAGTAATTTAAAATAAGCAAACATACTTAAATAAGAAAATGTTTAAACTAAACTACAAACACTTTTTTTTTGTTTTTTTAAATAAAAATACTATAAATTATAAAGTAACTTACAGCTACTACTTTCTGNATAAGTAATTTAAAATAAGCAAACATACTTAAATAAGAAAATGTTTAAACTAAACTACAAACACTTTTTTTTGTTTTTTTAAATAAAAATACTATAAATTATAAAGTAACTTACTGCTACTACTTTCCTTTACTTCCCCGGTAATGATGCCAAAAACTTGATGCATGTAGATTTAGTGTGTTGATTTTGCAATTAATTTTCAATATTACAAAATACACAAGATAGATATAATAATAAATGTGCAATGTAATCCCAACAAAAATAATTTTAATAAAAATAGTTTATCTTTAAANAGATATAATAATAAATGTGCAATGTAATCCCAACAAAAATAATTTTAATAAAAATAGTTTATCTTTAAAACTCTTTTAAACTGCTAAATCCCCTTTAAAACTAACATAAGTATACGTATTGCTCAAGTAAAAAGGGCTCTAATAGAGTCCTAGATTTTAATCCCACAGGAAAGTTGGAAATGCCTGTAAATTGTTCTTGAGATTATAATGTCAAGTACTAATTTAAAAATATAAAAATGGTAAATTGTGAAGTTTGAATACTAACTACTAAATTGAACGTTATTTGAAATGCAGTTGAAAGACAAAGTTAACTAAACCAGAAACTAAACTTTCAAAAGTAAAATTACAAAAACTAAACAAATTTTTTGTTGATGGAAAGTTCAAATTTAAGAAAGCATCATGAGCATATAGATTGTGAAGAAATTAAAATCATTTGAATATATATATATATATATATATGGTGGCGGCTAGCATTGCTTTGCTAGGGTTTATGCAAAAATGTGGGTGGCTGGTGGCTACTCTTCGACAGATTTCTCCACTGGCTGTTTGGTTTTGAGTGAAAGAGGTTTACTGATCCTTGCTGCTTCACTTGGCTACTCGCTAGTAGCTTTTATTGCTTCTCGGGTTCACTGCTTTTTGAATTTAGTGTTTACTGTTACATTGTNGGTTTTGAGTGAAAGAGGTTTACTGATCCTTGCTGCTTCACTTGGCTACTCGCTAGTAGCTTTTATTGCTTCCCGGGTTCACTGCTTTTTGAATTTAGTGTTTACTGTTACATTGCTTCTGTCCATTTGTGTGTTCTCTAGTGGTTTCCTTGTGAGCTTTATCATTTACATTGGGTTTCCTGTGATACACTTTGTGCTTTTCAATTGTTTCTTACCCTTCACTGGTTCTCTAGTGGAGGATTTAAGTTTTTCCTATGGCCACTCTTATTGATTTGGATACCAACATACAATGGACCAAAGCCATATTTGCTGATATGGTTGGTAAAAGCTCTAATTTTCAAAGCTTTGTGGATTTCATGGCTTTCCCTACTGCCTTCCATGAGGGGGTAGGTAATGGGGAGCTACCTTTTGTTAAACAACTTAGCAAGAAGTCAGGAAAACTAGCAGCTTTCTTCTCAGAAGCTGAAGTACACTCACTCTCATCCTCTTTTAAATTTGCACTGGTTGGTAAGTTCCAATTTGGCCATCCAAAGATGGAGGCCATTAGAAAATACTTTAAGGATTTAAAACTCCTGAGTGATTGGAAAGTTGGTTTAATTGATAGAAGACACGTTTTCATTCACTTATCTAGAGAAGAAAACTACACCAGATTGTTTGCCAAGCAGATTCTGTACATTGAAGTAATGGCAATGAAGCTGTTAAAATGGTCACCTGAATTTGATCCCAGTCAGGAAACCCCCATAGTTCCTATTTGGTTCAAACTTCCAGGGCTAAAACTGCACTTCTTTCACCACCAAGTGTTGTTTACAATAGGAAAAGCTCTAGGCAGATCAATGAAATTTGATGTGCCAACTTATAATCTCTTAAGACCCTCTGCTGCCAGAATCCTAGTTGCAAGGGACATAACCCTTCCTGAAGTGGATGAAATATGGTTGGGAACAGCTCACAATTGTTATTGGCAAAAGATTGTAATGGAACAAAAACCATATTA
>JXCR01104795.1:0-17951 GCA_002079205.1 Phalaenopsis hybrid cultivar | reverse complement strand
GTTCACCACTAGAATTTGAAAGCAAGACTTGAGGCTTAAGGCCACCTCCATATCATTCTCCTCTAGCCCAAGGCTTTCCCATATTGCGTTAAGAAGAGCTTTACCGAGCTGTCTTACACGTCTAGAATAGTCCTCAGATACCTCTCTAGTGTTGATGTTTTTATTTTTTTGTTGAAATGCATGGGAAGAAAGATGACAAGTAAGATTGGATTTTGAAGTAAAGTTTATGAAGACAGAAAGGGTCATGGTTTGCTAATTGAGAAAAGATTTTAGCTTCATAAGAATTTGGAAATTTAGATACTGGATCATGATAAAAAAATTTGCAATATACAGGGAAGCAAACAAAACTGGATAAATGTTATGGTCGATGTATGCTAAGCATGTGCATTACAATTTGCTAAGGTCAATATGGAGGTAAATATAAAGAAAAAATTAATGTTTTACAAATTTGAGAATGTGATGAAATTATCCTCAATATTTTTTTCCTTTTTTATTGTTATTGGGCTTGGTGAGTGCTCCAATTCCTAAATAAATTTTGGCTCCAGATCTTTAGAAATATAAACCCTTGTTATAGAGAAAAATTTTGCATAACGTAAGTCCAAAGAAATCACCTCTCATGTCAAATGGAGGTGGTTCATTTCCTCTTGGTTAATATTCTTGCTAATTATCAATCACTATAGTATCATAATTTTTGTAAAAAGGGTGGCCCTATTTAGACCGTAAAATTGAGTTATTAGAGACTCTTTGATAAGGCATGTCAAGCATCTACGCTTTAAGGGCGCGTTGGGAGCCTATTTCTTCGGCTTCTTGTCTCCAGAATGACGAACGACACGTTTGGGAGCCCAATTTTCGCGTGCATTTCACGGATAGAGAGTCACGGATCAGCGAAAGCCGAAACGAAGGGGGGACCACAACGTTCTGCCGCGGAAGCTCCGTTATGAGTGGTTTTTGATGTTCCTGCCCCTCTTCAATTCGCAAAATGCCTAACATATATCCCCGCAAATGCCCCCACCCCCTTCCCTCAATTGTCACCTGTGTCTTTAGGGTTGATACCCGGTTGCGCTAGCCTCCCTCCTTTGTCTGTGTCGTCGACTCTAGCTGCCTCCCTGATGTGTAGAGAAGAATGATTAAATTCCTTGATATTTTACACATTTTTATGGATGAACTTGCACCTTAAAGAAATATATTTTCATATTTTTCTTGCAGATAGAATAGATATTGGATGTGGAGCAATATGGATGAGATTTGGAGCAAAAAAGTTTACATGAGACTGGCGCCTAGGCGCCAGACCCCTGGGCAATTAGACGCCAGTCCCCTACCTGGAAACACGAGAGTTTGGCGCCTAGGCATCACCCACTTGGTGCCAAGGTGCCACGACGCCTAGGCGCTAGACCCATGGGCACCAAGGCGCCCAAGCTGAATTCTGCAGACAGAGAGACTGGGTGCCTAGGCGCCAGTAACTGCCTAAGATAGTTTGGGCAGTTCAATCATAAGTCTTAGGGAGTTATTTAGCCAGCTAAGCAAGGTTTTGGAGACAATATTGGAGAGTTTATTTCTGTGTTAATGCAAGAGGGATCCCGGGGTTGTTGTTACTTGCTTAAGGATTAAGAGAGATAGAGTTTATGTGAGGATTTGGTGAGGACTTAGATGTAAAGGAGTCTTCAGGACAGCAACAAGAAGTCATGAGATCGTTGGGTGGAGCATCGTCAAAGCTTTGTAAAGGAGGAGAAAAGTATTTGAGTGCTTGTCCTGTAGTATTTCTTTAAACATATCAAATAGTAGATTTTCATCATTTTTCAATGAATCTTTGTGGCATGTTCATCATGCTTTTTGAATAGAACTCTTTACCTTACCATGTGATGTTTGAGTAGGATGTATAGGAGTGCAAAATATATTCAAAATTGCTTTTAAGTATTTAATGTGATGATTAACCTTCAGCTTTTCATTTACTTTTCTTTTTGGCCAAGTGAAATGTTAAAATATGTTATGAACCATAATTACTCGGGAGAGTTATGGTGGAATCAACTAAGTTAGTCACGTTGAACTGTAAAGTATAGGTGGATATGCTTCATAGAGAGAGGTAGATGTCATGGAAATGATCTTCGTTGGGTTCAAAACAAGGTTTAAGGAATTAAAATCATTTTAACCAATCATTTTTATGTATTCGGAAGAGGAGCCACAATTCATGTGATCTATTTATATTCTCTAGAAGAGGATTATTTCAGTCATTTGACCAATAACTCATATAATCACCTCATCGAATGACTGACATTAATCACCGTTGATTATAGAAATTTTTTTGATGATTTAAGTGCCTTAATGATCTTGAAATCGAGCGACCTTAGGTTTATTGGATTCCACTTATTGAGACGCTCAATTTGACTAAAGGCATGTCAAATTTGGAGTTCATTTGATCCTCCAATTAACCACCCAAAAGCTCCAAATGTGGTTCAAAGACTTGAGTCAACCTTGATTGGACTCAGATTTGATCAATTTTGTTGTCTTTAGGCTCGTCTCTTCGAGCCGGTTAGTTTGACTATAAATTTGTTGAAATTAGAGCTCTATATGATTTTTAATTTGAGTCCACTATTTCTTACTTACCCAACGATTTGTGCCAAATGATTAAATTTGTTGATGAAAAATCAATAATAAACATGTTTTGTTTCAAATCAAAACATAAACAAAACAAAATAAGAAGAAAACATAGAAAAAATTAAAGTGATCCCAAATGAACTATTAAGAAGTTTTAAATAGCCCTTTGACAAAATGGATAAAGATCACATGTCAATTATTTTCATTCATTGCATTCAAAGCCTTCATTTGGCCTCATATATCTCTGAAGTGAACTAGAAACCAAGCTAAAGCCAAACTTTTTATTAGCGAGATCTCTCAGAATTAAAGTAATTAAACCACGTTAAAAGATGCTTTGTCACTAACTTGAGCACAAAAAATTCTCCTAGGGGGCCAAACCTAATGTAGAATATCTGAAGGTCTGAGTATTTTAATTCAAATTGCGATGAGATGCATAAGACCTAGCATATAAGGTTAAATTAGAAACCTGAAAGTTTTGACTCATTCAAGAAAATTTCTTTCATAAGCACTAGATAATAGGCAAAAGTTATAACTCCACAATTTAATGAATCAACCAAAAATTTCACATAGAAATTTATCGCTAATGAAAATTACACATCATTCGAACTCACACTACAACAATAAAACGAACTAGTAATAAGTTAGAAGACAATTATGTCATTCTATCACTGATTTTTTTTATAATAAAATAAAGAGAAGGATAGTTGTCATAAAAAAAGAATGGAATGTATTAAACATTCACACACACAAAGTAATATGTAATAGAAAATTAGTAAATTCAAGATGATATGAAATTGAAAGCAAATGAAAATTCTCGTATAATGTTTCCAAGTATAAAAATCCTATAATTTTTCTAAAATTAAGTCAAATTCATCCAAACTAATGGCTTAGATAAGGCATTCAGTGAGACGAACAAGGCAGGATTGTCTATCAAATGAGCTAAAAAAATTATCTTGACCAGAAAAAATGTTCGAAGCATCCTTAGAAATATATTATAGGTCCAAACAAGGGGTGTGCTCAAAGTTTAATGGATGAAACATGAGAGTGGTAAACTCAAACTCGTTCCTAACTAATAAATATACCAAAAACTGTTATTGAAGAATTCATTTAACATCAAATTATTTTATTTTTTTAAAAAAATATTGGAAACAGAAGTTGAGCAATATCAAATTCAGTTATTGATTAAAAAACACTTTAATTAAGCAAGTAAAATATATTATGTCGAATAGACTAGTGAATAATATCATGTAAAACATATCAAAAAAATGATAAACTTTAAATGCAAGAAGCATGAGAAACATTAGAGAATGTTATATATAAACATAGAAGAAATTTAATACAATATGTTATAATAAGATTTAATATAATATCAGTACATAAAATAATATTTGTAGTTCATGAAAAAATCACCTATAATTATAGGTTATAAAGTATATAAAACAGAATCTGCACTATGCAAATTACTTTCTTTTAATATATCAACTTCAAAAGAATGATCGTCACCTCCATGTTAGTAATAATTATAAAATTAATTAGTAACATTATAAAGAATAAAATTAAAATAAATAAAATTATAGCTAAAAAATTTAAATACCATATGTGAATCTCCTGATGTTTGAAAATGAAGCTGCATTTATTGCATAAACTCTCATCTTGAACTATAATGACTGCGCATTCTCTTCTAGTCTGGCAACTCAAACAAAGCTACTACAGTTGTTTCTTTCACTAGTAGTGGTGATGCTCTAAGAAATAAATTGAGTTAGAGTGGCTTCAAATTACATTTGTTTTCTTTTATGGTATTCAGAACCCATGATCATCATGAACACTATTTATCCTCTAGAACTAAGAATTCTGCATCGAGAATTGAACAAACATTCATCTAAATTGCAATAGATATGATTAATATTAAAGTGATTTAATTTGATTCATCATTGTAAATATGTTAAGCTGATATTACTCATCTTTGTTTACCATTTCAGATGATCATAACACCGTCATTACACATTTGTTAATTCTCCATAGTCATAGTCTATCCTGAAAAACTTACAAAAATAAAAAATAAAATTTATTTGCTATTTGATATCAATAGTATATTAATTAAAAAACAATGTTATACCATTTATTTATCTTTAAAAGAGCTGATGCGCCTCTTACACGTTTCTTTTTTGATATTTTGATCATCTTCTCTTGCAATAAATATTTTTATTCTACTTGTTGTAATCAGAATTAGACATTAAAATTGATGTTAACCTTGTCTTGTGTTTGTGATCACTAGGTCACAAACTGGCATTACTGTGCTGCATCAAATCTCCCGTGAACAGACTCCATGCATTGTCTTCTTAATGGGACAAGTGTGTCAGTGCTCCGACTTCAGGATTTATTTCATAATTGTGTATTTAATGTGAAGAAATTGAATAATCTAATGATGTATATAGCCAGAAACTTTAAATTATGGTTTCAAATTAAACATATATAGAAGATATTAATGAATCAAAAAATAATACTATAAATCACCTACAATAATGTATTTACTTTTGTTCTAGCTAACATATTTACTTGAATGACATTATGGCTTTATTGTGCAAATTTAAAAACGACATGATCTCAAGCAATAACATTCAAGTAATATTTCAATAATATAGACATTGGATCTCATAGGTGATACCGAAATTAGTAGGAAAAATAGTGGAAATATAAAAAACAAGTTTTCACAAACAAACACTGCTAAATGTATCCCAATGAGTGATGGAGGTCGGCTAGAGGGATTGGGAGGGATGACAGCAATCACGGAAGGTGGGCGGCACCGAACGAAAGGTTCGGAATTGTAGAGACACAGCAAGCAGGAAAGGATTTTAGGTGGTTGGCAGCAGTAGCGAGGTGGTTTGGAGCAGCTTGAAAGGAGTTAGGAAGGTGGCACAGCAGTAGTAATCAGCATGAAGGAGAATGGTTGGGTGTCGGGGTGACGGAAGGAGAGTTCGGCGGCAGAGGAGTGGGGGAGGAGAAGGTTTGGAGAAAGTAAAGCACAGTAGATCTGAAACTAAACACACCAAAAACTGACTCTTTGCATACCTAAAATAGCAATTTAAAAGTCACCCCCGGACAGATGAAGCTTCAGCAATAAAGAAGGAAGCCAAGTAAATTCTAGAAAACAAACCACCCTTCCCAGGCGAAGCAGCCCCCCTTGGATCATGAACTATCGTGATCCACCTATATTATTGTTTTATTCCTTTTGTAGATTCCATACAACATATTAATAAAAACTTCTTTTTGAGATTAAATAACCTTTAACATCTTTCATGGCATGAAAATATCTATTAATGCATATGATTTACAAGAATACATTTTTTTTTTTCTGAAGAATTTATGCCCCAACTAACAAATTCCAAAAAACCTTTAACTGCTTTTAGGTACTCATGACTTTATTAAGGTTTAACCATCAAAATTTTATCCATTTTAGTGGAAAGAGAAATTTTAAAGTCATTGTCAAGAATTAATACAAAGATAATCTCAAATGGCAGTATCGAAATAAATTATTTGACTTAGCACACAATATGAATTCAAAGAAAAACTAAAAATGTGCCATATCTATAAGTCAATGTGCTACAAAAGTTTATGCCAAAAACAACATGCATATTTCTAAATATTATGACCTATTATATTTTTGTTTTTATTTTAGAATATTAAATTTTGCTCTGTATAGTAATCAATTTACTCAAACTCCTTTTAATTTACTGTTGCAGTCATATGCATTATGCAATGATATAAATAATATCTCACCAAAAAATAGATAACTTTCAAAATTTCACACCATAATTAGTGTTCTCCACTAAACCACTTGATTAAAAAACTCAGCCTCAAAATTCGACAAAAATAACAGTTGTCCTTTGCCAATCTATTAGCTTCTAATACCATGAAAATCTTGAAGATCCCCATGAGATATTCTGATTCATTTTACCCATTTTTTCATTTAATACTTGAAAATGTGCCTTAAGCATCAATCAAATGACTCAAATTTCTTTTAATTTGCAGTTGTAATTCCGTGAATTACTTCAATGATAAAAAATATTAACTTCATGAATAATTTTCATTATTTGGGCCACAAACTTATCACAAGCTTCAACAAACATAGCTTTTGTAGTCCCCTGCAAATACATTAGCCTTTAACATTGATTCTTGGAGATCGTTTTCAATCTAAAAACTTGTTATTGAAGAAATTTTCAATATTAATAAAGATTTTGACATCAAATTCCCTCAACCCAACTTGTAACAACTCAACTTGACGCATCTACGTATATAAAAAACAGAAATATATACGAAACTAATTAAGTCTAACGAACCCAAAGTATAGCAAATTCAATCAAATCAACTCAAGCAAACTTTACTTGATTATTCAAGAAATAAACCATAAATAAACATTTTATTTGCTAATTGCTCATTAAATGCATCAGTTATGAATATATATCATACATATTCTCTTAAAAATACCCTTCACTGAAAGATTGACAAGAAATTAAACATTGACGGAAACTATTATTCATTTGACAGCTATAGTATTGATGAAATAATATAAATAAAAAGTTAAATGAAATGTTAAATCTGAACTTCAAATAAAAGTAATAACAAATTTTATCTTAAAAGATGTTTATAACATAATTTAAGGATAGAAATTTTAAATTATATATGATTATATAAAATTTTTTTAAAAATTTAATGTGAAGAAAGCAATATTACTCAAAAAAATGTACAAGTCAAATAAATGTAAAATAAGCTAATCTAATGCTAAAAGTTTACCCACAATACTGTTATGTTTTGGTGCAGAAAATAAGAACTGTTGAGAAATTAGGGCGAAGAAGAATAGTAATCGACACACATTCAGAAGAACACACAGAGATTTAACGAGGTTCGAAAAAAATACCTACGTCCTTGGGAGCAAAGGAGCAACTTTCTTTCAACTCCAGAAAAAGAGTATAGGATACATAATACAACATCGAATAGCATAGGGTTACAAACAAATCTATATGTAACCCTAGATAAAACCTTGGAGTACAATATGTAATTCCCAAATTACACATGTATCGTACTGCAGGGCGTTTACCCACACCCCCAACCCACATAACGAACCTCCCCTGATTTGGACAGATTCTTCTGCTCTGCTCCAATCCGCTCCACTCCTCTTCGTTCCAGCATTTTTCCCTTATATGGTATATGACCCATATCTAACAAATCTCCACCTTGGCGAATATCCAACCCCTTAGAAGAAATACATCATGGAGACACACTGAATTGGGTTGGACCACCATGTTTCTCTAGCAACTGCAAACATTCAACAAGTCCAAGCAATGCAAGAACTTGTTGATAGTAACTGGCTTGGTCAACATATCGCCTGCATTTTCATCAGTATGAACCTTCTGCAACGATATCTCACCAGAAGCAATCAATTCTCCGATCTTGTGATACCTGACATCAATATGCATGTTTCTCGCATGGTACACCTTGTTCTTAGTTAGATAAATGACACTTTGACTATCACAATGCAACTGAACTCCACCTTGCTCAACGCCTAGTTCCTTTACTAGTCCAGCAAGTCATAAGGCTTCTTTTGTAGCTTCAACTACTACCATGTACTCAGCTTCAGTTGTAAATAATGACACAATAGACTGCACTGTTGATTTCCAACATATAGGCCCTCCACCAAGAGTAAACACATTCCCAGTTGTAGACCTTATGTCATCCAAATCACCTGTATAGTCTGAATCAACGTACCCCACAACTGAAAGATCATCACTGCTGATGAGAAGTGCATAAGAGACAGTCTTCATAACCTAATCTGTTAGGAGGCCTTATATTTATGCATCTTTGTCTGTCTCTAACTAGATTATAATTCTGCAGATCATCTGAAATGGAATCACCAGGTGTTAAATTTTAACATTCAACTATCTCAGTTATTTCTGGATGTTGTTCTAAATCCAAATGCACTGCATTTGAACTAGAACTATTCCCTTGCATCTTGTTTTGATTCTGCTGTAACATGGACTGTTCATCAAAAACTACATCTCTGCTAATCACTATTTTCTTTGCAATCATATCCCAAAACTTGTATCCTTTCACACCTTTCTTGTAGCCTAGAAAGATGGACGTTTTAGATTTTGCATCAAGTTTTAATCTTTCATCTTCAGGTACATGCACATAAGCAGGACAATAAAAAATTCATAGATGATCAAAATTAACTGGATTACATGTCCATACCTCATCTGCAACCTTGCCACCTAACGATGTCTGAGGTGATTTATTGATGAGATAGCATGTCATATTCACAGTATCTGCCCAGAAACTCTTAGGAAGCCCTTGATGTGTTATTTTATGAATAATAAAGTTAATCTCTTAATGTCGATATTCTACGCAAGTATACGTATTGTTATCAAGTAATATAAGGTTTTCTATTTAAGTCTCAAATATCGATCCAACGAGGAAGGTTTAAATTTGAAATGATAAATTAGTTTGGAGATTCACAGAAATAAAACAAAATTACTATCACTAATTTTAAATGTTTAAGATACAATCAAAGCTAAATTATTAACTACTGGCATAATTTAAGTGCAAAACTCTAAAATAGTAACAACTAAACTATGTTTATGTGATGAAGTTTTCTAATATGAAAAAACATCTTTGCCACTACAATGAGCTTTTCAATGAAATGAGATGAAAAAAATGAATTAAATATGTCTTGTGCCAAATAGGAGCAATTTTAATTCTCTACCCTGATTCAGTGTTATAAAAAATCATTGTCTAATCTTAGGTTTAGTCCCTAAATCTGTGGCTAGGCTAAGAGGATACTGACTTCCACTCCAAAGCACCCACTTTCTTTCCCCTGAAGGCTAACTCTCGCTTTAGTTTTTAAACACCAAGATCAAATTGAGAATTTTTAGTCTGTCACCCTAATAAAAATCTTCAATTCTACGCCCAACAAAGTATATTTTCCTATTTATTTGCACTTAATTCCATGAACGAAATACTCCTTCATGAACTTAAATGTGATTCTCACTCTGTTGTAGAACTCATACTTAATTTCCCGGATCATATGTTTCACAACATATTTTAACAATTCAATTAGTCAGATCAAAAAGTAAATTAAGAGCGGAGTTGAAAAACCATCATAATTTATTTTAAATTTTAACATTGGCACATCCAAATTATCCTTTTATTTCACCATATCTCAGATTAGGGAGAAAGATAAAAGAAACTACTCAGACATCATGAGAAAGATACAAAAAAACACAAATTTCCTATATAAAAGGAAGTTCATACAATAATAATAAACAAATAACACTTATCTAAAACTCTTTCTCAAAGGAAATCCGTTGTAGCCTCTCTTGAGAAATGTAGGAAGAATAAATCACTCACTTTTCTTCCTTTCCAACACTTCTTAGAAAAGAATTCACACTTAAACTCACCACAAAAACTAAAAACTATAAAGAAAATAACTAACTAATGGTGTGTCATGGTGTGGAATGATGTAAAGTGGCAAGAAGGGGCGATTGATGGCTAAGAAAGACGAAGGAGAGTTCCTTTTCTGATCAATTTTAGCTCTTAATAGAGCCTAGGGTCGTTTCTCCAATAAGTGCATAAAAAAAACTTTTCAAAAAGGGTCAAAATTCGTCGAATCTTCTAGAAATAGGGTTTGCACCGACACTGACGCTATCGGCGCCAGAGGACATTTAATTTAGTCCTTCTTCTCTGTTAAACGATGTCGTCGATGCTGAATAATTTTTCAAATTCTCTATTTTGACTCCAAATTTCATTCTTTTTCCTTCCTTTTTGCTCCAAGTTCTAAAAATTAACAATCTGCAATAAAACATAAAAAAATGTCTTCCATTAAAGTGCAATATCACTAAAAATAAGTATAAAATATGGGTCTAAAAATGCATATATTTTTTGAGTATCAAAATCCCCTAAACTTAAATGTTACTTATCATCAAGTAACTTTTTTACTACATAAAAATATGACTCATTGCAAATATTTTAACTTCTAGATTTCTATATTTAAGTCCACTAAATACAATAGTATAACTTAAGAAAGATTTAAAATAACTTCAGTTAATATTAAAGGTATAAGAATATCTAGTAGTCAAGTCTAAGATTTATGATTTTCTATTCTTCTCAAGAAAAATTACAAATTATTCATATTAATACCACTTAGAATATCCATATAAAAAAGAACTTCATAAAACTTTACTAGTAAATATGCTAATACTGAAATATAAGTTTAAAAAATATAGCCAATCTTTCTTCTTTAAGTTGATTCAAGTGAAGCCAATTTTTAGTTACACATCTCCTCGAGCTTCTCCTCACATCTTTTTTTTTCTTTTTTTTGGATCATTTTCAATTCTTTTTTTTTCTTTTCTCTTTTCTTTCTTTTTTTTTATGTGAGGATTACTATATTTAGATAGCTTTTAATGATTTTGAACTTCACTATCCTCTTCTTAAAATTTAAAACTTCACATTCTTTACTTAATACATTTATATTAGCTTTAAAGATTTTTCATAAAGTTTTATTCTTTTCTTCTTATATGAATCTCTAAGGTTTTTAATACTTCAAAAATACAAATTCCTTTACTTGGAATAGAAAACATATTCATATTCTTTCATACCAAATATCTTAATCTCTAAAATTAACCTTTATTATTTAAAAACTTTTACTAAAGTTTACTATATATTCAAAAACATAGACAAAGTTATCTAAAGTTATCCTCTAATACCAAAGGTCATGTTAAATTTTAAAATATTTTAAAAATATAGCTAATTGAGGACAATTAAAATTAAGTATCTTTTTTTAAAAGGAATTTTTCTTCTCCCCAAACTTAAATTTTTAAAAGATTTTGCATGAAAGATTGAAAATAAAGAGTAAGAGAAAACATTTAATATATAAAATAAAGACATACCTGTTGAAGGTTCTGATTTGAAACTTAACTCTAAAATATTGCAGGTGTTAATATAAAAAATGATACACTAAAAATATATGCATTTTTAGACCATATTTTATACTCATTTTTTGTGATATTACATTTTAATGGAAGATATTTTTAATGTCTTCTTGCAAGTTGTTAAATTTTAGGACTTGGAGCAAAAATGAAGAAAAAATGATGAAATTTGGAGTCGAAATTGAGAAGTTGAAAATTTGTTCAGCACCGACGACGCCAGTATCGATTTGGACCTTGTTTCTAAAAGATTTGACAAATTGGGACGCTTTTTGAAGAGCTTTTGGATGCGTCTATTGGAGAACCGACTCTAGCCTCTACTTGGGGGCCAAAAATTGATAAAAAAAAGAGATTTTTTTCGTCATTCCTCATCACCATTCATTCTCTTACATACCATACACTTTTCCATCTTCATTCCACTACCATTTTGGAGTCTATTAGTGATTTTATTTAAAAATTTAGAGTTTTTGTGTTGAGATTAAGTGTGAATCTTTCTCTAAGAGTGTTAGAGAAGTAGAAAAGTGTGAGATTTATTCTTCCTACTTTTCTTAAGAAATCCTACAAGGGATTTGCTTTGAGAAAGAGTATCAGATAAGTGTTGCTTTTTTTTAGTATTGTATGAACTTTTTTTATATATGAAATTTATATTTTGTTGTATCTTTCTTATGAAGCATGAGTAGTTTCCTTTATATTTATCCCTACTCTGAGATATGGTAAAATGAAGAGATAATATGGATGTGCCAATGTTAAAATATAAAATAAATTGTGATGATTTTTTAATTCTGAACTTAATTTACTTTTTGATCTGACCAATTGAATTGTTAAAATTTGTTGTGAAACATGTGAATCGGGAAATATAGTATGAGTTTTACAACATAGTGATAATCACATTTGATTTCATGAAGGAGAATTTTGTTCATGGAATTAAGTGCAAATAAATAAGGAAATATATATTATTGGGTGTAGAATTTGAGATTTTAGAGTGACAGACTAAAATCCCCAATTCAGTCTTTGTGTTTAAGAACTAAAATGAGAGTTAGCCTTCAGATAAAGCGAAGTGGGAGTGAGAGCCAGTATCATCCAAAATATTGGATCTGAAGGTTTAGTACCCTACAATTCAAAATTAAAATGTACTATTAGAAAAATTTGAAAAAAACAAAAAGAAATTAAAAACTTAAACGAAATGGACAATAACATAGATAATCAAATTAATGAAAATCGACAAAGACTTTAAAAGAATATGCTAATCTGACAGCAGATGAACTTCACTTGACTATTCAAAATTCTGATGTTGCTGTTAATTCATTTGAGTTTAAACATGTTATTATCTAAATGGTACAAATTAATCAGTTGAGGAACACGTACTGAAGATCCTAACTTATATCTTGCTAGTTTTTTGAAATTTTTGCTATTTTTAATTATGACGGAGTGTCTAATGATGTTGTTACACTTAGACTTTTTCTTTTTCCATTAAGGGATAAAGCTAAAGCTTGGTTAAATTCATTAGCACTGGATCTATCAGAACTTGGGGAGAACTATCACAAAAATTCTAGGCTAAATATTTTCTACCCTCGAAAACCGCTAAGCTTAGAAATGATATTACATCTTTTTCTCAGTTTGAAGGGGAATCGATATATGAAACTTAAGAAAAATTTAAAGATCTTTTTAGAAAATGTCCACACCATGCTTTACCAGATTAGTTAATAATTCTAACATTTTACAATCGATTAGCAGGCTCACTTAGATCTATTATAGATACTGCTGCAGGAGGATCACTAATTCTTTAATTGAAGAAATGACTACTAACAATTTTCAATGACCCTCTGAAAGGGTAAATCCTAAGAGAATAGCTAGTATTCATGAATCTGATGCAATATTTATTTTGGCCTCTCAAATTACTACTATTTCGAAAAAAATTGATCAAATTAGAGAGCACTATTCTCAAATACCACCAGTCATACCACCAGTCTTAGAGGAAATTTCACTAGGACAGATAATTGATACGCAATCATCTTATGAAACTTTAAATACTATAAACAATCGAAATAACAATCTTTATTCTAATTATTATAACCCTGGATGAAAAAATCACTCTAATTTTAGTTGGAATAATTATAACAATTCGGTAAATCCTTTTGAAAACTTGAACAACCAACGAAACCTTAATTATCGACCTTATTATCCTCCAATATTTAACTCTAACCCTAACCCACAAGTTAATGAAAAGAAGTTGACAATGGAAGAAGTAATGTTGAACATGAAAATCAAATACAAAATCAAGGGGCTGCTATTAGAAATATTTAAAATCAATTAGGACATATTGCTACTACACTTAGTAACAGACCTTCAGGAATTCTTCTGAGTACTATAGAAGTTAATCCAAAAGATCAAAATAAGAAGCAAATTAAAGATATTCAATTAAGAAGTGGAAAAGAAGTTGAAATAAGGATCCAAAGAGAAACTGAAGTTAATGAAGAGAATGAAGAAATGGAAAGTGACCAAAATGAAAATGAACAAACACCATTTCCCTTAGAAAAATCATTACCGTTTCCTCAAAGACTGAATCAGAATAATAAAGATAAACAATTTAAAAAAAATTTGGAAATCCTTAAGAAGTTAACGATAAACATTCCTTTCGTTGAATTTTTGGAGCAAATGCCAAGTTATGTGAAATTTATGAAGGATATACTACACAAGAAAATGAAGTTTACAGATCACAGACTGTTGCACTCAGTGAAGAATGTAGTGTTATCATTCAGAAAAAGCTTTTTAAAAAATTAAAAGATCCTAGTATTTTTACTATAGCTTGTGTTATTGGTGAAAATGTTTTTGGAAAAGCCTTATGTGATTTATGAGCGAGTATCAATCTTATGCCTTTATCGATTTTTAAACGTTAAGATTTGAGAGAGATTTCCCCTACTACTATAACACTTCAGTTAGCTGATCGATCAATAACTTATCCAAAAAGAGTTATAGAAGATGTATTAGTAAAAGTGGATAAATTTATTTTCCTTGTAGACTTTATAATATTAGATATGGAGGAAGATAAAGAGATTCCTATTATTTTGGGGAGACCATTTCTTGTAACTGGAAAAGTAGTAATAGATGTACAAAAAGGAGAATTAATAATGAGAGTTAATGATCAAGAAGTAATATTTAATATTACAAAAGTTATAAAATTTCTTGCAATAAAAAAAGATAATGAGTGTTTTAGGATGGAAGTAACTGATTATCTAAGTAAAGAACAATTTAAGGAAGAGTTTGAAGACAAATTAAAACAAGAAGAATTTTTTGAAAATAAGGAAGAAATAATAGAAGAAGATTTAAATTATATTCAAGACAAATTTGAAACGTTAGATTTGTTGAAAAACGATAATAATCTTATTCCGTCAAATATTAAATCATCTGAGCTTGAACTGAAAATATTACCTATCCATTTAAAATGTGTTTTTAGGAGAGTCATCTTTATTGTCTATTATTATATCTTCTGAATTAACTGAAATTCAAGAACAAAAATTAATAGAGATGTTAAAAAGATATAAAAAAGGATTTTGGATGGACTTTAGCAGATATTAAGGGAATTAGTCGTTCAATTTGTATGCATAGAGTTCTATTAGATGAATAATAAAAACTTAAAGCTGATTCTCAGAGAAGATTAAACCCAATAAAAAAAGTTGTTAAAAAATAAATTTTAAAATGGTTACATGCTGGAATTATATATCATATTTCAGACAGTGCTTAGGTAAGTCCAATTCACTGCGTTCCGAAGAAAGGAGGAGTGAACGTTGAAAATAATGAAAAAAATGAATTAATTCCAATAAGACAAGTTACTGGTAGACGAATTTGTATTTACTATAGAAAATTAAATATGACCATCATGAAAAATCACTTTCTTTTACCCTTCATAGACCAAATGTTGGATAGATTGGCTGGAAACAAAAATATATTACTTTTTAGTAGATATACCGGTTATCACCAAATTCCAATTGTTCCAGAGAATCAGAAGAAAACAACATTTACAAGCCTATATAGAATATTTGCTTTTCGTAGAATGTCTTTTGGACTATGCAATGCACCTGCAATATTTCAAAGATGTATGATGTCAATTTTTAGCAATTTTATTAAACATAGAATGGAAGTGTTTATGAATGATTTTTCTGTATTCGAAGCTTCATTTGAATTATGTTTAAATAATGTAGAAAAAGTTTTGGAAGTATGTGAGAATCAACCTAGTACTAAATTGAGAAAAATGTTAATTTTTTGTTGCAAGAGGAATTGTACTTGGGCATAAAATTTCAGAAAAAGACATGGAAGTAGATCTTGCAAAAATTCAAGTTACTGAAAAATTACCACCTCCTACTAATGTTAGAGGGGTAAGAAACTTTCTTGGAAATGCTAGTTTCTAAAGGCGATACATAAAAAAATTTTCAAAAATAACTAAACCATTATGCTAACTTTTAGAAAAAGATAAGAAATTTGATTTTAACGAGGAATGCATAAAAGCATTTGAAAGAAAAATTAATCATAGCACCTATAATAGTTCCACCTGACTGGGAAAAACTATTTGAAATAATGTGCGATGTTAGTGATTATGCTATTAGGGTTGTCTTAGGACAAAGACACAACAAGGTTTTTAAACTAATATATTATGTTAGTAAAACTAAATGATGCTCAAATTAACTACACTATTACTGAAAGGGAGTTATTAGCTGTTGTTTATGTCTTTGATAAATTTAGACCTTATTTAATTGGAACCAAATGTATAATGTATACAAATCATTCTGCTATTAAATACTTGATGTAAAAGAAGGATGTTAAACCAAGATTAATTAGATGTATACTTTTTTTGCAAGAGTTTGATTTTACCTTAGTTGATAGAAATGAAAATGATAATCAAATAGTTGATCATTTGTCTAGACTAGAAAGTGAAATATTAACTAATTTTGCAAATGAAATTTTAAAAAATTTCTCTGATAAAGAATTATACAGTATTGATGAAATGAAAGTACCATGATATGCTGATATAGTGAATTATATTGTAAGTGATATTCTACCACCTGATATTAACAATCCACAACTAAGAAAATTCATTTATGATTCAAAATTCTATTTTTGGGATCAGTCATATTTATATAAATAATGTAAAGATCTAATTATTAGAAAGTGTGTGCCTTATGAAGAAACACAACAGATAATATAAAGATGTCATGATTCTGAATTTGGATGACATTTTGGAACAAATAAAACTGCATATAAAATTTTATAATATGGATTTTATTGGTCTACTCTTTTTAGAGAAGTTAATGAATATATTAAAGCATGCGATCGATGTCAGCGAGTAGGAAATCTTTCTAGAAGAAATGAAATGTCTCTAAATTACACATTAGAAGTTGAAATTTTTGATTTGTGGGGATTAAATTTTATGAGACCATTTATGCCTTCATTTGAAAATTTATATACCTTACTTGCTGTTGATTATATGTCCAAACGGATTGAAGCTATTGTTCTACCTAAATGTGATGCTGAGAGTGTTTTTAAATTTTTAATTAAAAATATTTTTACAATATATGGAATACCGAGAGTAATTATTATAGATGAAGAATCTCATTTTAGGAACAAAAGAATCGAAAAATTAATTAAGAATATTGATATTATACATAAATTCTCTACTGCTTATCATCCTCAGACTAGTGGTCTAGCAGAGATATTAAATAATGAAATTAAAGAAATTTTAAAAAAATCTATAAATTCCTATAAATTGGATTGGTCTGCTAGATTAGATACTGTATTATGAGCATATAGAACTGCTTATAAAACTCATATAGGAATGTCCCCATATAAGCTTATTTTTGGAAAAAAAAACATGTCATTTACTAGTAGAATTGGAGCATAAAAAATTTTGGGCTATTAAAGAATTAATTTTAATTTAAAGGATGCTGGTGAGAAAAGATTATTGCAGCTCAATGAACTTGAGGAGATTAGAAATGAAGTATATGATAATGCAAAAATCTATAAAGAAAAAATGAAAATATGGCAAGATCTGAAGATTATTAAAAAGAAGTTTGAACCTGGAAAAAAAAGTATTATTATACAAAACAAGATTGAGATTATTTCTAGGAAAACTAAAATCCAGATGACTAGAACCATTTAAAGTGATTAAAGTCTATCATTATGGAACTGTTGTTATTAAATATCCTAACACTAGAAAGATATTTAAAGTTAATTGACATCAATTGAAACATTATTATGAAGGGCACATCCCACAATTTAAATAAGTTTTAATGTTGAGTCAACCTAACTAAACAAATGATGTGTTAGACTAACGACGTTAAACCAAGCGCTTTGTGGGAGGCAACCCATATATATATATATATATATATATAT
>JXCR01104783.1:22158-59332 GCA_002079205.1 Phalaenopsis hybrid cultivar | reverse complement strand
ACCCTAAGGAAATGTCTGGTAATGGATTTAAGCGGAATTTAACATAAAATCTGCCAGGCAGGAAAAAATGATAAATTTTAAATCCGGGATTTAGTGAATCAAGTTTCTTCTCAATTCCTCTCAGTTTTTTCTTAAATACCAGACTTACTAAATCTTGGTGTTAGCAGGATTTTGTAAACCCAGATTCACAGGATTTATTAAAGTTGTTACCTGACAGCCTTAAGATTCTCTTTATGTAATGTTAGGGCATCTTGTTTAAAGAAAAAAAATCAACTAGGTCTTCTAGCAACATGGTTATTGGCTAAGATCTATTTTTTTTTATTGCAAAAGCATTAAGAACATGTGAAGTTAAAAAAAAACATAATTAGATCACATCAGTTTACTCAGAGAATCAGTGATAAGANTGCAAAAGCATTAAGAACATGTGAAGTTAAAAAAAAACATAATTAGATCACATCAGTTTACTCAGAGAATCATTGATAAGATTGCTTTCTTCAATATCTCTTCAGAACTTACATAGATGCTCATAAATATCTGATTAAAATGAGGTTTTTCCTTCTCTAGTTTGACAAGTGATACACTGGCACCAATATTGTTAACAAATATTAAAAAAATCAAAGAGATTTATGGATACAATTACCTCACCATGAACCATCTCTCTCCTATAAAATTCAGGTTGTTAAGACTGCAGAAGGCCGAGTTCCTGTGTTTTTGGACAGCGGAATTCGCCGTGGAACTGATGTCTTCAAAGCATTAGCTCTTGGAGCCTCTGGTGTTTTTGTAAGTGGCTATTACTCGAACTAGAAGCGATAAAATTTTCTCCTCCAAGGAGGAGAATCATCATTCTTTTTGTTTAGATTTTGGTATAATTAAGTTCAAATATTTGATCGAAATCATCTATCCTTTTATACAAAATATTAAATCTGGTGGGATTTGTGATTCGATAACTTCTGAAATCATTTTATCATTCAATTAAAATTTTTCTCTCNTTTAGATTTTGGTATAATTAAGTTCAAATATTTGATCGAAATCATCTATCCTTTTATACAAAATATTAAATCCGGTGGGATTTGTGATTCGATAACTTCTGAAATCATTTTATCATTAAATTAAAATTTTTCTCTCGGGCGATTTTGATTGCAGAAGAAGATAAATGTGATTTTTCATTAAGTATATAGCTTATTGATGATATTTATAGTGTATTTAATGATTTGATTGATGAAATATATAATTGAAGTTAAATTTATAAGAGTGTTTTTATATGCCATCCATTCAACTATTTTGTTCATATGTAAAGTAGTAGACACAAAAATAAACTAGTACTTAATTCTCCTCTTTGAAGAAGAAAAAAATGTTCTAAATTTAGAATCACATGCAAAGATTATCCTTGAGAGTAGGGGTGGAATTGAATCGAGCCGGTTCAGGCTCAGTTCGATAAATGACTCGTGAGTTGAGCTCAATAGGCTAATAAGTCAAGTTGTTTAACTCACAAGCTGGCTTTTTTTATAAAAATATTNCAGTTCGATAAATGACTCGTGAGTTGAGCTCAATAGGCTAATAAGTCAAGTTGTTTAACTCACAAGCTGGCTGTTTTTATAAAAATATTAATATAAAACTCTTTTAAAATAAAATAAAAGTCAAGATTTTTGTATAAACTATTAAAAATGTTTATAAATTATATTTTATTTTCTCATGTCAAGTGATTTCTTATTATTTCTCCCTAGTTGCTCATTCTTTTTGTCATTTTATCATAATAGTTGATTAAATCAAAATAACTTTCTCAATTTAATAGTAATGAGATAGTTTGTTAGCCGACTTAGACCTGTAAATTTAAGCTCATGCTCGAGCTCAAATTTGATTAATTAATCAAGCTAAGGTCAAGTCATGGGTGGCTCAAACACACCTTAAATCATTTACACACCTACCTGATAGTCTTTTGTTTCATAGCAAGATATTCAATTTTATATCAGTTTTAGCTAATACCGATACAAATCAATGCATGGGCTCAGGTTGGAAGGCCTGTGGTGTTCTCATTGGCAGTGGATGGAGAAGCTGGAGTAAGAAGGATGCTGCAGATGCTTAGAGATGAGTTTGAGCTATCCATGGCTTTAAGTGGCTGCACATCTCTCAAGGAGATCACTCGCAATCATATCATCACACGATCCGACATGGATCACGCGGTTTCCAGGTTGTAAAATTTAAAATTTACTGCATTTTATTGTGCTTCCATGTGAAATAATTGACTTTTGTTAAAAATATCATTGTGACAGTTACTAGTGATTCAATAATTTAAATAAATTTTATTATGAAATAAGAATTTGATTTCATTGTAGTACCTTAAATTAATCCTAACAGGTGTATAACTATATAAAAATATTTATTTATTTAATGAAATAGCTAAAAATTTTCATATCCCTCTTGTGGGAAGTCTTCTATACAAACTTGTTATGGAAATTACATTTTTGCCTTTCTTTATACGAGTTTTTTCTTATAATAGTTAAACCAAATACTCTAGAATTAGTTTTATTCTTGTAGTGTGATTTTTTCTTATAATAGTTAAACCAAATACTCTAGAATTAGTTTTATTCTTGTAGTGTGATCATATTCACAGTGATAGAAGGGGAATATTGGTTTAGTGCTTAAATGGAAAACTTGTATAGATATACATAAGCTAAGGCCAGCTCCAAAGAGAAATAATATTATTTACATGTAAAACTCGAGAAAAGGAAAATCGCGTTTGTCTAGCTTTGATGATTTGTTAACGTGAATTAAGGATATTAAGAATGTCTTGTAAGTGGAGAAGGCATTAATACAATATTTATAGATATGAATTGTGGAAGATATCCCTTTTACCGGTAATAGGAGGATGGGTTGTCTGAATTGTTATGTGGCATTATTAGGTAGTCAGCTTGGTCTTTTTATTAATAGCAGGGGATGCCGAGTGACCTTCAAGATGTGTGTTTGACATCAATGGCTCATTATTTGATTTTAAGAATCAGGCAACGATTAATGAGTAATGTCGGTTTTTGAGTGATAATCGATATTTTGACTGATATTTTTCTTTTAGGAGGGAGATATGATGATAGGGAAGATGGATGTAGGTGGTTTATGAGTGTCATGCATTGGTCTTTAGCAGGCACCTTCTAACGTTTGATAACGTAATGTTTGAGTGCGTTTAATGGCCTGCCTTCATTGTTATCTTAATAGAAAGAGAGTTTTTGTGATCTGGAAGGTTTATGGCAGGCATCATGGCTGGTAAAATTATTTATTGGTGTATGTGGGCAAAAATTGATGATTTTGTTGGAGATCGGGCAATATTAGATAGTTTGACTTATTATAAATCGGAAAATCAAATGACCATAATGGATTGCATCAAATATTGTTGGTTGTCAAAGGCCATACATCACTTTTTAGTATTCATTGGGCATTGTTCGATGACAATATCATTGTCAAGTGAAATTAAGCATTTGACCGTATTGTGCTTCTCATAAAAATGGAAAAGGATTATGAAGGCTACGCGGAATGTGATGCTTGATAGATGTTGAACATCAACTTTAAAATGTGCAATTGTCTATGACGAATGCGAGTGATTGAGTGTTCTTAAGCGATTTGACTCGATCATTCTTCTTAGAAGAGAAAATATTAAATGACCAGAAGACTTGCGTTGAATGTTGATGGATGACAAATATGAGATGTCATGTTTTGGTATGTGACACAAAATATAATATGATTTATTTTATGAGGAGAAGAATTGAATGTTATGATAATACATGATCAAGATATGAATGCCAAATTATAAGAGTCTAAGCAAGTAATAGGAATCCAAGAACAAAATCCAACTTTATTAGGACTTATGATCAATTAGAAACTAAACGACATCACAGAATAATAGGATCGCACAAGATTCAAGAAAAAAATTGGAACAAACATTATAAACAGAAGCACAATCAAAGCTACTAGAAAAACAAACGTGAATTTTGCTGAAAAGAACGGGAAAAAACCATGGTGCGACACCATCAGAAATTTCACTGTGAAATTCAGAAAGTTCTTACAAAGATCCCGCACCGGTTTCCTCTCTTTACACAAGGAAATTACAAACATTCTCTACAATCTTTCTTCTCTAATCCAACGCAAGAATCACACTGAATTTCTAAAATCCACTCTTCGACCCTTCTCACATTCACCGGGATACTTGTCGAAGAACTTCTGAAGGAAAACCCACTTCATACACTTACCTTGCTTGACATTGGCTTAAGAACTAATTAATTTGTGTACAAATTGCTCCAGGCGTATAGGCGACCGCACTTGACGCCTAAGAGTCGTGGTCTCTGGAGAAAAGAAGCAGAGCGCCTAATATTGAGTGCTTAAGCGCCAACAGCCTCTCTGTATCTCTGTTTGAAAGTCGGGTGCATGTGCTCCCATGGGCTGGCACATACGTGCAGGTCTCTCTGGTAATCAAATAGTACTCCAGTAGGCACATAGGCGCCCACAACACGACGCATATGAGCCGGGTGCTCTGTTACTTGTTGGTGTTTCGGATCCACACAACCCAACAACAAGCACATCTATCATAAGGAGAGTAAGAAAGAGCCCATTTAGGAATGAATAATTAATTCTTTTTGGAGTTTTAATACTTAAGACTTAAAATTTTGATTTTAAAAATTGGATTTTTTTTTTTATCCTAGATTACATGTATAGCTTGGCCATTTAATGAACTTTAGAGGATAAAATGAATGTAATAATGGTGGTTGGCACTTCCTTTCAACAATGGCCACCCCCAACTTACCCTCCAAATTTCCCCATGTAAACTACGTAATTAGTGTTATTATGTAATGAAAAGTTCTAATTTTTTAATGATAAAATAATTTAGTGAATCTTTTTATCTTTGAATTAGTATTTGGTGGTCTATCTTAACCCTTTTTTTGGGATTAGTCTTTTTATCCTATAAATGCTTGTTAACCTTCTCACCTTCTCTAAATCATTCTCACACCTCGCTGTACAAACTTTCAAAATCACCCCAAATCTTTCCTTATAGTTTTCAGCCAAGCTTAGGCGAGCAGCTTTCTTCTCTTGTTCACTACACTACTATAAGGCCTTACATACCATCAAATTTTACCAACTACACCAAATTATAACTTCACACCCTAAACTAACCCTTCACCATCATTCCCTCTTAATTTGATTTCTCAAATCAGCTCATGCTAGTCAAATTTGGATTAGTCTTGATCTTCTTGCCACCATATTCCTCTAAAGGACTCACCTTCCCGGCAAAATTTCAGTTATATCCTGGTAAAACATTCATAAGTATCGAAAGGCCTCCCACCATTATCAGTTGGACAATTGTTGATGAGAAGCAATATAGATCAGACTGTTTAACTTGTCCTCCTTATTATGGGCAGGAGATTTAATGGCTAGAAAGGCAACTTGGACATTGGCGATCACGGATGCGAGACATTGCTCTTTAGTACACATCAAATGATGATTAATAAGCAACGTTAGACGTTGAATAACATCATTTAAGTTATCTTAAAATCATTTTTCTTATAGGTTACATTGCTCTTTAGTATACATTAAATGATGATTAATGAGGAACGTTAGATGCTGAATAACATCATATAGTTTATCTTAAAATCATTTTTCTTATAGGTGGGGATGCCAACTCACTATGAAAGCCAACATCCTACATTAACAGTTGATGGATATTAAACACCACACTTTGGTATGCATTATACAATAGTTAACCAGGCACGTCGTAGGTCGAGCCACGAGTGGTTACCTTTATCATTCCCCTTATAGGTAGGGAGATTGGATATTCAGAAAGGCTTTCATCAAATGTTGGCAGTAAAAAATTGGATATTAGGAGGTTGGATTTGATTATTTTCTTTGTATGATGAAAAATCAAATATGCATTATACAGTAGTTTACTAGGCACGTCGTAGGTCGAGCCACAACGAGTGGTTACCTTTAGCATTCCCCTTATAGGCAGAGAGATTGGATGTTCGGAAAGGCTTTCATTAAATGTTGGCGGTTAAAAATTAGATATTAGGTCCGACTTGATTATTTTCTTTGTATGACGAAAAATCAAATAATTGCGACGGTTAGCAACGGACATCAATGAACTAACAAACATTAAATGCAACTCTTTGGTATATGTGAAGAGACAGCTGTCATTTTCTTCATTTCATGCCAGATATATACAATGCATACTAGACTTAAAAATAGGATATTTTGGATTGAAATAAGCTTCCATCCTTTTCTCTATAAAAACCTTAAGGCATATAGGTGATTTGAGTAGTAAGATGATGAAAATTTTTTGTGCCTCTCGAAAGATNTATAAAAACCTTAAGGCATATAGGTGATTTGAGTAGTAAGATGATGAAAATTTTTTGTGCCTCTCGAAAGATGAGTTGTTCCTTGGCCAGGTAGCTTCTGCGAAACTCACCATTCTCAGATTTACTGTCTTAGGAAGCTAGTAATTGAAGGAGATTGTCTCAATGATGTCTAGTCTCAACATAGAAGACTCTCATGATGACACCATAACGCACTCATTGCATCTCAAAANTTTACTGTCTTAGGAAGCTAGTAATTGAAGGAGATTGTCTCAATGATGTCTAGTCTCAACATAGAAGACTCTTATAATGACACCATAACGCACTCATTGCATCTCAAAGTCAAGTTCACCATCATTGCCTCTTATGGACGCTGAAAAAGAATAGTGTAGAAGCAAAAAAGAAGATAAAAGAAGATGTTTGCATTGATTTTGATTAAAAAAATCTAAAAGGCGAGATGGTGTGATGACATTATGATGATTTGTAACTCTAGGACCTAAACTGCCAACAAATGACCTATAGCACAAATATTTAAAATAAATTAAGGAAAAAGATAAGGCTATTTGAAAGAAAAAAATTATTCTTTATTAAATTTGATATTATTTTAAAAATAATTTCTGGTTATAATTTTAGAAAAGACTNCCAACAAATGACCTATAGCACAAATATTTAAAATAAATTAAGGAAAAAGATAAGGCTATTTGAAAGAAAAAATTTATTCTTTATTAAATTTGATATTATTTTAAAAATAAATTTTGGTTATAATTTTAGAAAAGACATACAATTACTCAAAAGCTATAAGAACATAAAACTATAAAAACTTTTATTTCTTTGAAGGGGTGGATGATCGTTTATGCAGGGAATACAATGATATCTATTAGACTACCTGAGTTGGGAGGGATAAGATGGAATTTTTGATTTACTCATCAAATATGGTTATGATAGACCTCAAATAGTGATGAAATCTATTATCACACAACATCTTGCATGATAAATTATACCCAAAAGCCAATTCACAAAGGTTGTATTTGATGCATGCAATGAAGTTATGGTAACTACCCCATTGACTGTATCAAGGGGGATAAATTCTATCAAGAGAAAGAAGGTGTGGATCACACACAGAGTTTTGAAATCTCATATGTAATCGAATACAACTTCATGAATAATATATCACATTAGGAGGCAAAATACTACACCATATAATGAATCCGATCGCGAATTGATTGTTTCACTACTTTGGGGGTTTGCGTTACCAAAATTTTTTTCTACCCTTAGAAGATGATAAGGTTTATTATAATTTAAAGTCTTGTATTCTTAAAGTGACAAATCTCTTTAGTTAATTACGTCCTAAGAAGGGCTACCCTNTACCAAAATTTTTTTCTACCCTTAGAAGATGATAAGGTTTATTATAATTTAAAGTCTTGTATTCTTAAAGTGGCAAATCTCTTTAGTTAATTACGTCCTAAGAAAGGCTACCCCTTAGAATAACTCTTGATTAAAACAACTGGTTATTATTTCTAAAGATCTCAAAGATTGGATTTCAAGAATTTTATTTAGAGTTTCAAAAGGGATTAGTTCAAACTTGGAATAATTTTTGCTAGTAGCTAACATATGAGGAGTACGGAGTGCCAGATAACAACGAGCCCTATAGCTCTCTAGTCAATCCTATAGTTTGGCTTTACAATTTAGAAGTTAGATTTGAGATTTTGGTTTAAATTGGTTATTTTAATTTTATAAGGTTAAGAATTATATTTCAACGATATGAGTCGTGAAAAAGCCTAAGACATAACTTGTCTTGTCTTACCCTAAATTAAGGTGAGCCTACCGATAGAGGTAGGAAGTTTGATCCTAGTTTAAGAAGGTGGCACTTTTGAACTTCACTCCCACTGAGAAGTAAATTCAACTCCAGTCTTTTGGGCTTTATAATCTTCCTAGAAAAGCTTGCCAACTAACACCTTTTATGTTATAAATACGTAGGTTATTGTTAATTAAGAGAGATGCATTAAGATTTACAACTCGATCCTAAAGATCGAATGACCCATATATGAATGCATCTAACTAATACAAAATTTTATATTTTTAAAAAATTTTATTATTTTATTTTGACTTGAATGAATGATCTGATTTTGTGATTGAAGGTTGTGTTAATCATGCAAACTATATGTGCATGCATAAAAAAATGATTATAGTTCAATCCGTATGAAAGACAAACTTTCTCAATAAGAATCATGATCTTCGCTGATCAGAACCCCCTTACGTGTAGTGGGAAACATTCCAAAAAAAGGAGTGAATGTTATACAAATGTAAATTCTTCCATTATTCCTATTAGTTTCTGATTGATTTTAGTTGATTTATTACTCTGGGTTGTGAGTTGATTTTATGTTGACTTTCTTAGAAATTTAAGTTTAATTATTAGGTGGGGTAGAACTATTTATTTTATCCTACTAGCTTAATGAAAAATATCTAGGCTAAATTCAAGGCACACAATTACAAAAATAAACCTAGGAAAAACATGTCATTTCTAATGTGCAATCAAGTAAATTGACCACAAGAAAACACAACAAGATAATAAAAAAAAAGGTTGGTGCAGTCGGGTATCTTGGTACATCCCAGAAGAAATGAAAAGAAGACAGTCGAGCTTCCACTCATATACAGCTCGAAGTAATTCTAGAACTAAGGATTGCCTATGAATTCTTGTTGTACTTTATCTTCAAATAGAATGTTCTTCGTAGTTTTGTCCTCTGGGCCTCGCAAGGCATCACCAAGTACATCATCACTCATCCCTTTCCTATGAGCCCTAACCTAACTCTATGAATTACATTTAAAAGACAAAGCTCAAGTAAAATCCTTCAAAATAGAGGTTAGTATAAAAAGAAAAATCACACACACAACATGTATATGACAAACACATGTGGATTTAGTACACTTAGGCATCAATCCTCTTGTGTACAAAATCATGCCTAAATGGAGGCATAAGCATAGCATAACTCCTACAAAAAAAGTTAGTTTAAATTTAATTTTATTTTATATCCCCTTTATCACTTAACGCAACCACTTGCAGAAAATATATTAGACTAAAAAAAAACATCCTAACATTTAGTCCATGCAAAGCAACCATCCTAAGATCTTTCTATAATGGCCATGGGCGGAACCAACTTTTTGTTTGAGGCTGGGCAAATTTATTACTTTAATAAATTAATTTTAAAAAAAATGAATAAACCTTTATTTAAAATAGATCATGAGTATGATAATTTTTACCTAGATCTAGATTTTTCATCCTCATTTTACTCGCGTTGCTTTTGATGCCCTCTACTTGATCTACAAAGTGTGTATGACAACAAATTAATTTTAATATACTATGTAATTAGTAATCATGATAATTTGTAATCAATATTATGTTATTTGTCAAATTTGTTCGACTCATCCATATGTACTAATTTTGACATCATTCACATTGGTAAGTTTTGCATTATAGCATGAAATTTTAATCTACAACATTGCCATCCAAATTATTCATGATGAAAGCCATACATTTTTTTTATATATATTATACCACTTAAATGAGCATTGTAAGAGACTATAAGCTATTACTATTGCATTTATTTAAAACTCATTTTATAAATCAGAATTTTTAAATGATTTAAGAAAATCTAATTATGGTTTTGTGACCTTTGTCAATATCTTTTTTCATTAATTGGCATCTTATTTTAAACAAGTGAGTGTTTAATATTCACCACTTGAATTTTTTATTCTTAATGCTTGAATGTTGCCTTCTACCTTAAGTTGAGGGGTCAAGCTGAGGACAATGGGAATATTAGTGGGAGATGTCATGGGGCAGTGGCATGCCACCATTTGGCCACTTGGAAAGGTGCCATGTAAACCAAGGATGGTGGTCAAATATGATGGGATTGAGTTTTGGTTGTTTGAAGGTTGGGTTGAGCTGGTCACAAGTTGGCCATGAAGGTTGGGTTGAGCTGGTCACAAGTTGGCCATCCGGTGGATCAGATCCCAGATCCAAGAGAGCATGGCAGCTCATCTAGCATCAAATGAATGGGAGTCTCGAGTCCTTTGCATGGAGGATTGTGCCTCTCAAGTGGCCATGGAGAGGAGAGGGGTACTCAGTTTAGCTTCGTGGGTGTGTCGTGCTTGGGCAGACCCAATTGAGTGCATTGACCTACTCTAAGTGTTTATTTGGGACAGATATTTGTCTTTTTTGCTTCTCAGGCCTCCACCATAGTTCTGTTTGAAGAATTGTTTTTTGCCGTTTTTTAGAAATTTCTGTGATATAAAATTATTTTTTTCAAATCGAGCTGTTATAGTGTGGTGGCTGCCGGAAAGTTGTATAATTTTTTGAAAATAAAATAAATTTATAATGATTATCACAATTTTTTTGCAGCAGCTTCATAACTGCTTCTTCAAACAACTACAGCTGCCACAAATAGACCCCATTAAAAAAAAATCAATTTCTTATTTAAACATGGCTACAATTCTCACACAAGATTAATATTCACAGAAATGCCTATTTTGATTGTTTGATATAATCAATATTTAAGGGAGATTTAATCATTTCTATCTTATATTGATCCTAATTTTGTCTTAAGCTGTCCTCAAAACTATTCTGTCTTCAGAGTCAAATCTCTTGTTCGATTCATAGCAGTTGATCTTCAATTAATTCGTTATAGAGCATTTGAAATCACATATTATTTTATTTAAAAATTTTAATATATTAAAATGAAACTTAATTTTCCTTATAAAATTTTCCTGAAAACTATTTTAAATATTTCAAAAAACATTTTTTTTTTTCTGAAAAAATGAGCCGAGCTGAACAAAGAAATTCAATTAATTTATAATCCTTATATGAGACATCAAGAGCTAACTCAACCATGTTGAAATTAGGAGCTTCACTCACTTTAAAATATATTAAACTTTAAAATTTCTCTATAAATCAAATTTATATTTTTTATTTTTTTAATTTATCACGGCTAAATGAGTCAATTTCAACTCATCAAATTTAACTCTGGGTCAAGCTCAAATCAATTGATTAATCAAACTCAAACTCAAATTCAAATCGTAGCTTGAACTTGACTCGACTCATGTACACCTCTAATTCAAATAGACAACAGTGTTACATCATGCTCGTTCATGTTTGCCCAGCTCATAGTTGGCCAAATATGAATATAAATTTGAAAAATTTACATAAATAACAAATAATTATGCATTTACACATCTAACACTTACTTTCATGTTTACATTTATAATATTTCCAAGTCCTAAAATTGCATCATCAACCCCAAATTTTCCCAGTCACAAAGAAATGTAGATAAGAAAAAGGACAAAACAAATAGAAATTTACACAAAAGATTTAGATGAAAGAAAAGAAAAAGCACCGACCACTTTCAGTAGGAAATCAATACAAAAATACCAAAATTTTGGTTCAGACAAAAGAAACCTGAAGGAGAGGCCAACTGCTGCACTCTTCACGGGTAGAAGTCTGCAAAAATATAGGCTGCCGGAACTTTTATATCAATATTAACCATTTATTCCTAGAAATTAAAAAAAAAAAATTACAAAAAATAATTCGCATGTAGATATCATGGGGAGGGCATCAAGGCATTAAGAATTGCTGCCAGAAGAGCAGCTATCAAAATATGAACTGATCCTTCCCATATTCTCGCACAATAACCGGCACACTGGTCGGGGGAACCTGAAAATCATGACATAAAAATTAGAAATGGCAGTATTTTACATACACTCCACGCATATCTTGGATATTTACATATCTAACACCTAAAGTTTGATATTTACCTATGCATGAAAATCTATATTTCGCTTTTAAAAGATTAGAAATAGTAGTATTTTTATGTGATATTAAAGATTTCAATGTTAGATATATATAAGAATTGTGTGGTACATACGCAAATGTCCCACAACAACAATAATTATAATAATAATGAAAAGTTTACACATGACAAAACAACATGATACACTGAAGGTAGTATTTTTCAAATGAGAAATGTTCGTTTATATTCAAAAAATTTTCAATATCATCCATGCGCTATATGCCATAAAGGATGACATTAGAATCTTAATGCAATGTTTCTTCAATCTCCCTTACATGTGCCTTGGAGGAAATTCCCGCCTAAAATTGACTCACACTCATTCTTGCTAATTTGCATGGGCTGAGTACACGAATTAACCCATACAAATTATGAAGGATCAGTACATGAAAGACGAGAAAGGGTACAAACACATTCCCAAGTTGCCCGCCCAATCAAAGCATATTTGGCTCTAAAACTTATTAGAAGAAGTCGTAAAAGTTACAAAACAACTCGTTCGGCATTGTCTAAAGTGCTCAACCTCAAGGTTGACTAGGCGAAGTCATCGTTGATATTCAGGAAATGTCATGTGAATTTGGCCGTCGCTCATAAATCGATCTGCACTCTCTACAGCTACAAGATGGCTAGGATCATTTTTTGGTATGCATTGGTTCCTCTTTGCTATGTAGTTTTTACTTGTATAGTCTAAATATAGCATGACTAAAAACATTGTCCCTCAATCTAGACCTATAATAGGTGGTCAATGGGGTGGGGTAAGAACGAATTCAATCATTTGTTCAAGTCATGTACTTTAGGATAATTTAGAGAAACCTTATAGCTTTCTTTCTCCAACTCTCTAATTAATAAGATTCTGATATTACCCATGGGTAAATTTGAATTCAGTAAAAGCTTACATAGAGAATTACAAGTCAAATTTATACGAGACTAATTTGCAAAAAAATCAATTGGTACGTGTGGATGCTCCCAACCAATCAATTAATTTGTTTGGCTTGACTTTGGATGATGAATGAAGTGAAATGGGTTTAATTGGATGATTTGGTAAACCATTTTGATTTTCTTAGTTTGGTCATTAATCCAAACAAATCAACCCAACTGCGCACCATAACAAGAGATGCCTCATGTTACTGTAAACATGTCACTATCATCAAATAAACCAAAATGGGTTAAATTCCAAAATGGTCTCCTGACCATTGGGATGTGACCAATTTAGTCTGAGAGTTGTGCAGCACTCTAATTTAATTCTCCGACTAATGAAATTTGATGCTATTTGGTCTTTAAGAGACTAAATTGAGATCAATTTTGTATAGGCGGAGGACTAATTGAGATCATTTTGTGTCATGTTTTCTACAAAAGATTAATTGGGATAAATTTTTAATAATCTAGAGATTAAATTAAATAACTGCAAAACTCTAGGTTTAAATTAGCCAACATCTGAATCTGAATAGCTGGGGGAACTATTTTGGGTTTTATTCCTATAACCAAAAATGACTTCAACAAATCATAGACAAGGGTCGTTGAGATTCGGCACAAAGTTCCAATACTTCAGTAGTCAGATCTTATCACGCGGAGACGAACGAAGGCCAAAGATGGCAGCATGAAGAAAGCATGAGGGATGACTATCATTGCAAAAGAACCAGTATCAACGTTGACAATAAGAACCTAAATTAAAACTTTCTAAGGTCTTCATAGATACCAGACCCCATAGAAAGCTTAAATTTAAGGTTCAAAGCATTGAACTAATGAATCTGTATTTGTCACCCTCACATGATATAAATAGAAAAGTTAAGTTACAAACAAACCCTAGACACTTCTGGTGCAGCAAATCCATATTTTGCAGTGGAGCATGCAAACTTAATAAGTTCCATCATTTAGTAAATGAAAGGGAATCTGGGACTATAGTTTTGGGCCCTACTGAACGTCAGCAGTTCTAGCAAATAGAAAAAAGTGTCAAAATGGTCCGACTTTTTGTAGGGATTCATTTTAGTCATAAAGACAAATTATCAATTGAATANAAAAGTGTCAAAATGGTCCGACTTTTTGTAGGGATTCATTTTAGTCATAAAGACTAAAATTATCAATTGAATGCTTAGACTGTTTTATAGTAGTTAAAATAGTCATTCATGGTGATTATTTTAACCCATATTAAAAGAGTTTAGCGATTAATTTGACATTTCTATACACCCGAGGGACTAAAACGGTCTCATCTAAATAATAGTTAGGGGACTATTTCGACACTTTAACAAAATATGTACAGGGAGAAGACAGAATAAGAGGCTACACCCGCCACAGCAAGTTACATGAGATCGGCGGAACAAATTCAGTGGAAGGCACCATGAGGTTAAAGATACAAGGATTTAGTTGAAAGTAAAGTCAAAATATTAGGAAAATGGAAGGTCTTGACAACTGACACATGAGGTATCAAAATTTACAAGCATAAAAAACATACGCCGGCAAAAACACATCTCAACCTGGAAACATTTCTTATTTTTTTACTCAAACTACAATTTATTAAGATTCCTTTTATGGATCGAAGAACTTCTTTTATCAATACAACATTTAAATAAATATAATTAGAAAATAGTGTAATAATAATTTCTTTCTTCTATTTTTACGATTGAAAAAAATAAAAATCAAGGTTCTGACAACTCACCATTCCATGCTCTGTCACAATGATCGATACATAGTCCGAAGGAGTTGCATCATAGCTGTAAAACAAAAGGGAAATTTTCTTTTTCAATACACCCAAAAGATCAAAATGGCATCTTCTCCAAAAAAAAAAAGAAATCAACACACTTACAAAAGATTCAAAAGCTGAAGATTCTTATGATCAGACCAATTTGCCAGATGATTCGAATCTTCTTTCCCAGGAACGATAGAAATTACATCCGGGTCACCTGCAATTTAGAATTATAAAGATCAGAATAATTCTTAATTGAAAAAATTCAGAAAAAAAAGTAGGGGCATTTATATAAATACCACCCAAGTCTTAAGTATTTTCATGTCTAACACCTAAACTTTGATTTTACATTTACACCACCCAAATCCTTCATATCACATCAAAAATACCACTACTTCTCACTTTTAAAAAGTGAAATACACATTTTCATATAGCTAAGGTGGCGTCTATGTAAAAATAAAAAAAAGAAATGTATCATGTAAATACAAAGGAATTGAGTGGTATGCATGTAAATCTTCCAAAAAAAGTAACAAGACTAAACCAGCAAATAAAGTATTTTCAAGCATACCAAGTTCATTGGAGCATATTGAATCAAGTTGCACCCTTTCATGAAACTTGTACGCCTCGCAGCATATAAGAACCGGAACTCTAAATTCATGGGCGACCATGGCAATAGAAGCAGTTCCAACTCTCGAAAAAACAGTTCCGTTCGCCAAAATTGCGGATGCACCAAGAAAAACACGATTGACTTCATGCATGACATATGAAACAGCGTTTATGTGAGTGTATGTGCAACTCAGACCTTTCATAACCAATTTACGAAGTACCGTTTTTCCTTCGAGTTTTGGCCGAGAATCGACGATCACAACACGGAACTGCTTTCCTTGTTCGTGCGCATGTAGTAAGATCATTTCGACGACAGTCGAATATCCATATATGAGTAGCACATCGCCATCTCTAATTTTTGTGACAGCATGTTGTACTATAATCTGGTCAGCAATGATTATTTTCTCATTAATGAAACGGTCAATATCGGATAAAAGACGAGATTTTGCTTCCGATTCCGACAGGTTACGATGTAACTTTGCAACTCTGTTCTTCAGAAATCTGATAGCATTTCCCATGCCAACTGAGAGGGGCCTGCACTCAATCAAAAATGAAACATAACTACCAATTTTCGAGGTCAAATCTCGTACGAGAACTTTCTCTGGAGGTGTAGAGTAATCTATAATTGCCTCACGAAATGCCTGAAGCATTTCTCGACATTGAGCATTGCCGCCGGTAATAGTCCCTGATAGATACTGAAGTCCTACCTGAGGATTTAACCCAAAAATGTTGAGCGCAATAAAAAAATTGAGGAAGAAAAGAATAAATTTTAGGGAAATTTACATACATACCACCCAAATCCTATGTATTTACATTTCTAACAGCTGAAGTTTACTTTTTACATTTATACCACCCAAATCTTTCATATCATATCTAAAATACCACCATTTTAACTTTTAAAAAGAGAAATACAGCTTTTCATGCATAGGCAGGGTGGCAGGCATGTAAAAATTGAGGTTTTGGTGTTAGATATGTAAATGCATAGGAATTGAGTAGTATGTATGTAAATCTAATGGTTTGGAGAGAAATCAGACGGACGACTTAAGCAGGTGCTGAATAAAAACTTCACGCCTGATCATGGAAGAGGGTATAGGTTCATTCTTTGTACTTAAAAAAGCCTCATAACAAAGGGGTCAAACAAAAAAATAAAGAAAAGAAAAAGTCTCCTAAATTAATGCAAGAATATCTGTTTATTTGCCATATCATCATAGAACTTTGTATTATTGTTAACAGAGACAAAAAACCTAAGACAGAATCCTTTCAACTAAAAAAGTATTGCAAGCAGCCCCAAAAACTAAAGTACAAGCAGTGAAAGGCAACACTATTTCTTATAGAAATATAGAAAAAATTTAAAGTGAAGCCAACACAGATTCTACCATCCAAGAGGTAGTCACTCAAAATTTTATCCTCACATAAAGTAGGTTTATAAAAGAGATGCTTGCACATTACTCATTGGGTGGCTAAAGGTACTATAAAGGGATAAGATTCCTTTCTTCATTTAGCAAATAGAAAAATGTTTTTAGAATAATCCAAAAAAGAGTACTAATAACTAGATCCATTGATCGTGATCATTCTTTTAACATATAGGATCCAATAAGGTAGCAATCTCTGAAAGTATGACCTACAACTTCCCATTCTTTACTACCAGGACAGTTTTGCAAATAACTTTTTATATTCTTTCACATAATAGGAGATTTCACTATAAAAGATGATGTAATGTATGAACAAATTCGATTAAAATATCATTCTGAAGGCCTATTAACAAGTATTGCACAAACTAATATGATGGCCGATCTTCGTTGAAACCATTCAGACACAAGTGATAATAGGTCAACTTCAGTAAAACCTTGATCTCCACTCATCCCATTTCAAAACGAAAGAAAATTGAATCACATAAAAAAGGGATAGTAGCATTTGAAAGGCATAGAATGAGTTTACATGTATAAAAATATTTCAAAGGTCTGTGTCTACTATAAAAATATTTCAAAGGTCTGTGTCTACTATCTACATTTGAAAGGCATAGAATGAGTTTACATGTTATGGTAACATTTTAATCGCTTTCTAAGCTGTCTTCTAGCATAGGTTTCATACATATTTAGCTAGTCTATAGTTGCTTAAAATAATCCAATCTTTATAAATATATTAAATGTGTTTCTAGCTAGTTTTTATATGTTGAAAACATGCGGTGATTATGCTAGATACTTTTGGTTGTATAAATTCTTACTTTTATACACGAACTTGATAGCTTGGATATTTCCATCATCATGTATTGAAAATATTATTATGACATATGTTGTATGTATGCATCTGTGGACCATATGGGCCCATTCATGACTTGGGAGACTGTGGGTCAACTATTACATTTGAGGGGAAGAAATTATTCTCCCTTTAATTATCTAAATTGCATTTTATTTATTTCATTCTTGTCATGATGATTTAAATTTCCCTCCAATTGAATTAGGGCTAGTCTGAGCCATATATATATATATACTTGTTGTTTGCTTGCATTAAATGAATGAAAAATTAGAGGTTTTCCCTCTAAGAAAGTTCCTCCTAAATTTCATATGATATCAGAGCTAAAAAACAAACACTGCATCTCTTATTTAGCCACTGGAATCCTCTCTGCAGCCGCCAGCCTGCCTTCCTGCCAGCCCTCCCTGGCTACGACTCTTGCCCCCTCTGACTGTTAGATCTCTCCCTGCAGCCAGTGTCTTCCCAGCCACAGACTTTTCTGCGCTTCACAGCCACCGAATCCAATGAGGACCAAAACATCCTCTTTCTAGTGGAAATTATCTGCAGTCTTATGCATTACATGCTCCCATAGGCTTCTGTGTTCCCTGCTCCAACAAGCTTCTGCTGTCTTCCGTGTTACCTGCTCTAGCGGGCTTCATTCACTCAGTCCCACATATTGACAGGATCCCTGGGATTTTCTCTATCTAGTGGAAATCTCAATCAGGTCCATTTGATTTTATCTCTATGGTGGAAATCTCAAACCTGTGAGTAGTTCCTCATGGCAATCTTCTCTTTAACGTCTGCGACATTATCTCTCCGATGGAAACCTTGTGTCTGCCAACAAAGAGCTTCTCTTTCTAGCAAAAATCTTGTGTTGGCAACAAGCAGCAGTTTTCCCTAGTGAAAACTGTGTCGATGACAAAAAATCTTTCTAGCGGTAATCCTATGTCGCTGATAGACAGTTCCTCCTCCAGTGGATATCTTGTGTCTACGAAAGACGGTTTCTATTTGCAACAGAAATCTTGTGTCAATGACATGAAAGTTTTTTTCTTCTCTTCAGAAGTTACTTCTAAACCCGAATCCAAAATATTTGGTTCTGCAGCATCTGAAATATTTTTCTGGATTACAAATCACAAACTACATGGCAATAATTTCCTTCATTGGTCCCAATCTATATTCATGTACATACGTGGTAAAAGAAAAGATGATTAAGGGAGAATAATCCCGCACAAGAAATTACTGATCCTAAAAATCGGACATGGCAAATTAAAGATCACATGATCTTTTCATGGCTTGTGAGCTCCATGACCACGGAAAGTGGAAAAAACTTCCTTCTGAACAAAATAGCAAAAAAAGCTAGAATGCCGCAAGGAAAACTTATGCAAGTGTTGACAACAATTCTGCGTTGTTTGAAATTGAAACAATATTACATGAACTGCGACAGGGTGAGTTGAATATTACTCAACACTTCAACACTCTCTCCAGATATGTATGTTTGCTCACACGACACTGCTCTTTTACAAAATCGTTGTTGAACAGAAGAGAATGTTTCCTTCTAGGAATTCAGAGGAAGAACAATGAGAATCAAATCTCTTCCTTAATTCATGAAGCCTTTGTTGAAGTTGAAGGGAAAATAGCATGAAAAAACTAATGATGAAAGGTAATCCCACAACATCAAATGTAGACTACTCGACTTTATACACTCACAAATCATCTCAGGACAACAAATCAAAGAGAAACATATGATGGTATAAATATTGCAAGAAGTTTGGTCATTTGAAGGAGACATGTTGGAAGAGTTATGATTGGAAGCCCAAAAAAATCAAAAGTGAGGGGAAAAATCAAACAAACACAACATCAAAGACTAGCCTCATGAACAAATTCTATTCACCAAGGAACAACTTAAAGTTCTTCAAAGGCTTTCGGGACAATATTCTAAGCATTCTAGCACATCAAGGTAGATTTTCATCCACCCTTGTTGCTCTCAACTGGAAGATTTAGCCTTGGATATTGAACTACAAAGCATTTGATCACATGATTGGTGATATCACTGCTTTCCAATCCTTCCATTCTTGCCAACATCATGTTGTGGTTAGAACCGCAGATGATTCTCTCGTTTGTGGAAGAAGAGAAAGTATGAAACTCGCAAAGGATCTCCTTCTTGAATATGTGTTTTTATGTTCCTAAACTTAACTGCAGTTTACTGTCTATCAGTAAACGAACTCGTGATATAAATTGTGTTACTAAAATCTACAATAATTTGTGTGAATTTAGGTGATGGCCTTGGGAAAGGTGACTGGCATTGCTGACATGTATCATGGACTTTATATGCTCATTAGAACTCCCGCTTCAAAAGAATCATCCCACAATTCGTAATCCTTTTGATTCAAGTCTTTGTATTTGAGTCTGCCTCTCATGAGAGTCAAACTTTATTATGGCATTTTCGTCATAGACAATCCGCCCCATTTGTTTATTTTTTTTTTATAAAAAACTAACTCTTATCCGTGTGAAGCTTATCAACTTGTTACATACTAGAAATATACCCAAGCTTGAAATACAAACCAACACATCCCTTCTCCATGGTTCATAGTGATATCCGGAGGTCCAAAAAAATAAAAATATACAAATGGGGCTAGGTGGCTTCTCACATTCATAAATGATCACACCAAAACTGTTTGGATCTTTCTCATGAAGTAAAAATCTGAAACTGCCAGTATACTTGAAATCTGAAACTCCCAGTATAATTGAAACATACCGCAACATGATCCTCCATGAGAGTTGCATGAAGATCATAAGATCATGAGAGTTGCATGAAGATCACTTATTTTAGAGCAAAATTCATATTCTCAAAATTGATAATGTAAAAGACTACTACAACTCCATTCTTGGCCCTTATCTATTCAAAAATGACATCATTTATATAATCTCATGTGCTGACACACACCAACAAAATGGTGTGGTTGTGAGAAAGAATAACATCTCTTTGAGGTGGCCCATTCAATGCTTTTCAATAAAAATATATCCAAACACTTCTAGGGGTTGCAGTTCTCACATTGAGTTATCTCATAAATAGGATGTCTAGCATAGTGCTAAATTTTGACAATAACCTGTCAACACCTCATAAAATCCTACCTCCACATTCAGGCCTTTCACCACTAACCTACCATTAAAAATTTTTGGTTACATCACATTTGTTTATCTAAATCTGACCACATTTGACTATGATCAATTAAATGTACTTTTGTGGGCTATTCTTCAAAAAGAAAAAGGTAAAAATACTACTATGCTGAAACACAAAAATTCTACAAAAAAAAAAAAATCAATGAATGTCACATTATTTGAAAATTAACTATAAGAGGCAATATGCAAATCACCGAAACTAGTTTCACATCCCAAGTATCACAAAGAGTTGCGTCAACACATCATGAGAATCAAGAAGAAGAAACACAAGAATGCATAAAACACTCGATCGAAGAATTTGTGACCTATAAAAAATTATCCTCATAGAAATTTTTTGTTCATAACTTGGATAATGTGCAGATCTCAAATTCAATCCAAGAGGCAATATTTATTCATGCTGAAAAGAGGTTGTGGAATAAGTTATTCTTACCCTTGAAAGAATGGTACATGGATCACAACAACTCTATCGCTGGGGAAAAAAACTATACGGTGCAAACACATATTTAATTTTAAATACATGGTAGATGGGAGAATAGAAATGTTCAAGGTTAGACTTATAGCAAAAAAGGTTAACTCAGTCTTATGAGATCGAGTACCAGAACGTATTTCCATCAGTGGCAAAACTCAACAAAGTAAGAGTATTACTATCACTGGCTATTAACTAGGACTGACCCTTCCATCAGCTAGACATTTAAAATGCATTTCTAAATGGGAATCTGGAGGAAGAAGTACATATGAAGACAACTCCATAATCAAACAATCAGCTAGTGTGCAAACTAAAGAAATCATTGTTAGTGTTGAACAAATAATTGTTTGAAAGGTTCACCAAGACTATTCTTGCCAATGAGTACTATCACTGGCTATTAACTAGAATTGGCCGTTACATCACTAAATATTAAAAATGCATTTCTTAATAGGAATCTTGAAGAAGTATATATGAAGACACCTCCATAATTAAGGAACAACACAAACAATCAGGTAGTGTGCAAACTAAGGAAATCATCGTATGGGTTGAAACAAACTCTCAAATCATTGTTTCAAAGGTTCACTAAGGCTATTCTTGTCAATGGTTACTATCAGTGTCAGGTTGATCGCACTTTGTTTGTGAAATCAATTAAAAATTAAATAAAAATCATTCTTATTGAGTATGCAGATGACATTATCCTTACAGGCAATGACATAAGAGGAGTTGAAACAATCAAAAGAACAATGACTTCTAGGTTTGAGATAAAAAATCTTATATAACTTTATACTACTTCTTGAAATGAAAGTAACTAGATTCAAAGAAGGCATTGTCATGTCCCACTGGAAAATATATTCTTGACTTATTAACGGAGACATGAATGTTGGGATTCAAATCAAAAGATACTCCTATGAATCCCAATTGACAATCGTCAAAAGGCAAGGATAACACCCAATTGAAAAAGAGAGGTATCAAAAACTTATAAGGAAACTTATTTATCTATCACATATAAGACCTGACATTAATTTTTTAATGGGTGTAGTAAGCCAACATAAGGATTATTCAAATGAAGATTATTTAGAAGAGGTCTTTCAAATTCTGAGGTACCTAAGGATGACTCCAAGATGTGGATTAATATTCAAGAAGACTAAGGATCGTAACATCGAGATATACACTGATGCTAGCTGGGCAGGAGAACTGACTGACAGAAAATCTATCATGGTTACTGCTCATTTGTATGGGCTAACTTGGTTACTTTAAGTAAAAACTAAGTTGAGGTGACAAAGAAGTGATGTAGAATCTGAGTATCAGGCACTGACTCTAGGAATTTGTGATGGGATGTGGCTAAATAAATTACTGAAAGAACTACGTATGGAATACAAAAGCACTATTAAGATGTTCAGTGACAGTCAATCAACCATCAATATTTCAAAGAATAGGGTACACCATAATCAAACCAAACATATAGAGATTGACAGGCATGATCTCTCAGAAGGACAATAGAGGGATTGTCTAAATTATAACCCAACTTAGTATCAGATTGCTAACATTCTTACTAAAGCTCTTCCTCGGTACCATTTTAGTGATCTCTGTAGCAACTTTGGGAAATATGACATATATAACACAACTTGAGGGCGAGTGTTGATATGTATGCATCCGTGGATCACATGGGCCCACCCACGGTTTAAGAGATTGTGGTCAATTGCTACGCTTGAGCGGAAAAAAATTATTCTCCCTTAAATTATTCATTATTGTGTTTATTTCTTTCCTTCTTATCATGATGATTTGAACTTCCCTCCAATTGTATTAGGGTTAGTTTGAGTTGTATATATATTTTTATTTGTTTGTATTAGATGAATGAAAAATTAGAGAGTTTTTTCTTCTAAGAAAGTTCCTCCTAAATTCTACAACATATATTTTGTAAATGGATGAGTTATCATGTCTATGTTCTAAATTTCAATTATTTTCAAGATAAAAAAACTTCTGGTTTTGCAACGTACAATGAATCTCACGTGATCCATGAATCCCATATTAATATACATACTAGCATTTCTATGTATACTTAGTTATTCATACTTAGAATTGTATGGGTCCTGTTGCATGAGAAAAATATTGGATTAGTTATAAAAATCAAGTGGCAAATATGTTATGTGACAAGTTTATACAAATTGGTTTTGTTACATGGGTCTTCTCTACCTGGCTAATTGACAATGAAAATTACACTTACAATCAAGCTAACTAAGGACAAGGTAGATGATAATTAGTTTTTAAACCTCTCATTTATTTTCTTTCATATGAATTTCAATTAGCATGATTGGCTCGAATTTAAATTTAATATGATGACTCCTTAAATGAATACATTCACATGTTCACATATGAGTCATTTAATAAGTATTATGCAAACTTTGAAAGGTTGATCCGTTTTACGGCCATTGTGTTACATTTACATTGTTACTTCAACAATTGGTATCATGATAAATCTCTTAAATTAGAACCACATTCACAAATTATTGGCATTGAAAGTGTCATATTTTCATTTTTGGATTTAATTTATTTTCTTTTCTATATTCNCATTCACAAATTATTGGCATTAAAAGTGTCATATTTTCATTTTTGGATTTAATTTATCTTCTTTTCTATATTTGTTTTGCTATATAAAGGGGGAGGATACCAATACTCATATCAATAACTAGTTTTGATATGATTAACCCTATTTAAAAATATCAGAATAGGGAGGATCATTGTATTGATGTGTGTTGCTAGATNATTTGTTTTGCTATATAAAGGGGGAGGATACCAATACTCATATCAATAACTAGTTTTGATATGATTAACCCTTTTTAAAAATATCAGAATAGGGAGGATCATTGTATTGATGTGTGTTGCTAGACGCATGTGATTATGAGGAATAATTTCATTTGTTTGATTCATCTAGTGAGTGGCAGCTTACATTTGTTTATTATACTTTATCCCTCATGTGCCAAGGCAGGGTTGTCGTTATCAAAGGAAACTTATTAACCTCAGAAGCCTCTATGTCTATCATATATGTTATGATTGGCTCATTAGTGCTTTTATGATAATAAATTGAAAGCTTATGGTGGGTTAGTTCTTGAACGATTGAATGGTGGCATGAGTGTATTCTATTATGTGGTAATGGGTTAGTGCATGAGTTAATGTAGTCGACCAAGTTTATATTTGAAAGCGCTAGAGGTAGAGAAGGAAAGAGGAGAGAGAATGTCATGAATAAACACAANGTTAGTTCTTGAACGATTGAATGGTGGCATGAGTGTATTCTATTATGTGGTAATGGGTTAGTGCATGAGTTATGTAGTCGACCAAGTTTATATTTGAAAGCGCTGGAGGGAGAGAAGGAAAGAGGAGAGAGAATGTCATGAATAAACACACACAAAAGTTGAAGATCTCACAAAAAATACTTTACTGGGAAATAACCCGCCAAGCTAATTCACTATCATTTGCAAACAAGCAACACTTCTTATTAATCCATCAATAATCTTTAGGGTTACAAGATGCTTGTATTGTATATAGAGCCTCATACAGCATTACATAGAAATAATATAAAAAGAGTATTTAAACTACAAATTACAATATTTGATTCAAACTATGAAAAGAGAGTAGCACTTGGCAAAAAGTATATCTTGATTTCCAATCAATGGAGGGTCAACCAAAGATAACTAAAGTAGGAGAGTACTGCTTGATTAAATAAATATTGAATTCCATCAAGGTAGGGGCCAACGAAACATATTCAGAGTGGAAAGCTTCTTGATTGACCTTGTTTTTTATATTCTTGTCTTGTGAAGGAGTCAAACATGCAAATAAGAGAAGGAGAGCCACCACTCCATTATGATGATTTGTTTGATATTCATGAAGATAATCACCATGTCTATGCTTGATAATAAGTTCTTGTGCTATGATCTCTACCATACCTCCAATCACTCCACTCAAGAGTAAAAATCAATGTAATCATTACATGATTTGGTGCTAACTTGCATGAATTAAAAGTGATCAGATAAAGTGTAAAAAGAGACTTTTGTTTTATGAATTTACCTACACTACTGCAAGTAAGTCCATCAATATCAACAGCACCAAATGGTGTGAGCGGGTGTGTGCCGATGGCATGACATGGTGCAATATGAGGGGCTAAATTTATGTGATATTTGCTCCATGCACAGACAATGGTGCAGTGTTCCCAAGGTGCAAGCTAAATTAACTTTTAGGATTTAGGTTCCAAACTTAATATTTCCATATATTTATAATTTTATTTTAGACTAAATAGATTTTACTAGACCATATGACAAGTCCTAAACTCATCCTAAACATTAGATTAGCAAAAAAAAAAGTAATATTTTGACATTTAAGTGGTTGAGGTGCTAAACATTTAAACATAAATATTAATTTTCTCATATTTATCATGATGATTTACCATTCAATTTAATAATCTTTCACATTTATCTTTTATTATTCATAATCTTATAATAATTTTCACCATATTTAAACTGGCGTGCAGAGTGGCGCTGCACCATCTACTATGCAATATGACAACACATGATTTTTTTTTGCTCTGGTACGCTATTTTCCAAGTATGAGTGACAAGTATGAGTGAGTCGGGTTGAACGTATTTGATATTGTTCACAAAAATTATGATAATATTTTGCAAATTTAAAAGATTCACAAAGTGATATTTCACAGATTACAAAACAATATTATGATAAAGCAAAATCCAGAGGTGATGTTGATGCGCGTAGGTTCAAAGTTAATTGTTGAAGGAAATTTAATTTCTAAAGTGACTTTATCTTAAAAGAATTATTATGTTTTAAGGATTGTAGGTTTTTAGGGGTTGATATTCACAATGATTTATATTGGGGATTGTTTAGTCCAATAGGTTAATTGATCCATTATCTTTTTAGATTTTGCACCCTATGATATAAAATATCAAGTGGATAGTTTTATCATTCAAGATGTTTAAACATTAATAAACAAACTTTTCAAAATAGTTCATTAACATAAAAATGGAGGGTTCCATTGATAACCCACACAAAAAGAATGCAATAAAAGCTTGAAAGAAAATTTTGAATTCCTATGCAGTACTAATAGCTACTATTCAAAAACATAAATAAGTAAATTTTCACCAAATTAACCTTTAAAAAACATTGTGAGCAATACGTGAATTATGATGTTGATGTGTGAATACAGAGAGTATTTCTTTTATTGGAGATTGTTGCACCCTACAAATCTTTACTCGAGGTGTTATGGATCTATTTTAGCTTTGAACCAATTGAAGACTAATGGTGTTAGGGTTCTTGAAGAATTGAATAATGGTATGAGTGTGTGGCATTATAACAAGGTTAGTATGTCGGTGTATAAGTTGATGTGGTTAACCATGCTTAAATTGGAAGTGCACCTGGTAAAGACGGGAAGAAAAGAGGGAAAATAAAAAACAAACAAAAAGATAAGTTAAGGATTTCACCAAAGAACTTTAAAGGGAAGAAACCATCAAGCTACTTCAAAACGTTTTGCAAACAAGTAAACTTCTTATTAATTCATTGATTATCTCTAGGATTACATGATTATAACAAGTACAAAGCATTACTACATTAAATAAAAATAATCTAAAATAAGCAACGGGATCAACCAACCCATTTATTGAAGAAGAGAAGCCAAGCCACCAGAATGACTGATCAATGTTGCACAACCCAACCAAATTTGAAACTACAGTCTAATACCCTCTCATAGATGTATGGATAGCGCTCAGCTTCCCAAAGGTTATTGTCGCATGAGTCGCCTTCTCTAACATTGGCTAAATTATGCCTAGTTGAGCTCTCCCTCGTTATTCCACAATTATCCAGCTTCCCCTTTCATGAAGCTTCTTGTATTCTCTTGAGTTCGTCCTGCTTCCCTTCGACTGCATGTGGGTGCCTCATTTTCTAGTGTCTTTAATATCAACGCCTCACAACATAGGTGTTGTTCTTGTTTGAGGCACGTGGTTCGAGCAACTCCGTTGTTATTATAATCATTAGATTACACACCACTTCTCACGCTCAATGTTGAGCTAAATCACTTCCTTCATCTCCAGATTCTGTCAACATCACATTTCTATGCTTATCTAATTTGGAGCGCTCTCTCACCACCTCTAGTATTCATTTTTTTCTCCAAGGTTGTCATCTGCTCCTACATTTTTATCCATCCCTACTTGTCAGGTGCCTCTAATTAGTGAAGTGATTGGTGTTGAACTACTTTAACTTTTGACGAATCCCTTCAGATGCAGGTACTCAACCTCCTAGGGATGTGTCTCCCCTTCTTTTATTGCTAGCATTAGGGGAAAGGACTCCTCTCGATCAATCTAGCCTCCCAACTCATCTTTATTCTTTCAACATGATAAAAATACTACTTGCCACAAGTTGGCTACTACTGTCTGAGTAAAGTACTCTCATCTTCTAGAAGGTAGAGGTGTCCATTCTAAGAACCCCTTTTCCTATACTTTGGTTGAAAAGTTCTCATTTGGTCGTTTGGGCTTGAAAGCTATTCAAAATTTAATGTTTGATCTTTGTTAGCCAGAGGAATATTTTCTTGGTCTTCTTTATAAGCACCATGCTCTTCTTAGATTATCCTTGGATGTTGATTATTAAAGGTTTTTCTTTAAAAATTTATACTATTTGAATGTCCTGCAAATGCATATATTGAAACAATCTACTTGCTTTGATGTTAATGAGGAGCTCTCTATTTCCTTTGTTTGGGTTGCTTTCCTTATTTCAAGGTCTATTAAATCAATAAATCCATGTTATACTCTTTGAGTTCAGCCTTTGATAAACCATTACATGCGGATGCTGCTAAATGTAGACTTTACCAAACCATTTAAGGTCCATGTTCTCATTGATGAAATGGCAATTCTTGTCCAATTGATTAGAAAGATATGGATTGATAATTCTTCACACAGCCATTGGTACAAATTTAAATTTGAAGTTTTCCCTCAAATTGCAAATCATGCAATTTTTTTCAGTAATGAATTTATTGATTGCCTCAACACTCGCCCGAAATTAAAGAATTTTTATTGAAAGGTTCCAACTACTTGGACAATTTTTATCACTTTATTGACTAATAAAATCATTGAACAATAATTACTCATGATTAATTGGAGTCTTCTAGCTTACTCAGTGCTAATATTACTCAAAAGCCATCATTCGAGTTATTGCCTCCTCTCATTTTTTATTCTGTTAGCTGATAATATCCCCTACATTCCTCTAGTTTTGAAAGTTGAGTCCATTGATTTACTAAGATTCATGTTTCAATATAACTTCTGCCAACTTATTGAAGATCCTACTATTATTTATTATTTCATCTCCCAATACTGTAGCTTCATCAAATCTTAATGAAGTTGTTCTAAATTGGAATGTTTTGACGATTCTAGATTCAATCTCAAAATTCCATTAAATATTTTGTAGATTTAGTGGTCAAAACATTTTAACTAGTATTTTCTCATGTGAAACTATTAAAAAAAAAGAAAAACTCATCCCACCAATTTTATTGGATTCCAAGGGAGACATAAAAGTCCCTTCATGATCTTGAAATTCTAGACTTGATTGATATTTGAGTTAGCATGAAACACTATTCTAAGTTGTCATTTCAATTTTTCTTGAAATTAGCTTGATCTGGTATATTTTTCTTATCTTTCTTGGCAGTGGTTTTATGTTATTATTTTATCATGTATCTTGGCAAGTTATAATTTATTTTGCTAAAAAAAATGAGAGATTTGCATACATACCACTCAAAACATCAAAAAATGAGAGATTTACATACATACCTTTAACATTTTTTGTACATACCCAACACCCTAAAATCATAAATAAATCAAAATTGCTATATTTTGTCACTCAATTTACAGCCAGTCAACTCCATTCACTGTCGTTGTTCTTTGTGTCCTCATAAATTTAATTACCCGCAGTGTCGTTGGCCGACAAAGCTTCAGCTCTGCAAGATCAGACCTATTCTTGAATTTTCTCCTCCGCGAGATCTCAGCAAAATACGACTTTTCTTTCCTTTTTACCACTAAAATATGAGGGTCCATCTCCTCCACTTTCATCTCTCTTTGATTTGCCCATCTCCGAAAAGCAGCAACTCGAGGTGGAGCCAATAATAGGAGAATCGACAAGGACAATTTCGATTCAGTTTGGTGGAGTGGCGGGCCTTCGTTTGTTGCCAACATTCATAGTGTGCTTATTGAGAATCACGAAGGGAGCCATGGACCACCTCCCAGTCTTGGAGACCGAAGCTATCTTCCATATAAGTGGGAGTAGTCTTATAAGAAACCAGAATTCAAATCTATATGCCATAAGAGTTAAAAAAAAAACTCTGAATATCAAAAGGAATAGGATTGAAAGCGGAACAAACAAACAAGAACGATAATAATTACCAAGTATTCAGGCGAAGATCAGTTTCATTGACGAATTGATGGAGGAGAAATTGGATTAGAGATTGTCGAAACGGTTTTGGCTCGAATAAGTTTCGTGTAAGGGGATCTAGGAAAAAGATGTAACATACAGCCTCACCGGCAAACAAAGCTTAAGCTCTACAAGAAGTGGGAACCGTTCAAAACATGCAAGTGTTTGCTATTCCACCGCGGTTTGGCAGAGTGGTGGCCAAATGTATCCGACAATGAAACAAGCTAATAGATGCTAAGGTGAGTGACAAAAATTAATAGTTTTAATGCATATACAAGTTTAATGTGTTAAGTATGTAAATAGTATGTTTGGGGTGTTAGATATGTAAATTTTGATGACTTGTGCATGTAAATCCCCTTAAAAACATATATTTATTGAAGGTTTGGAACCACTCCACATTAAAATATTTGATTTAAATTCAAAAGGGTGGCCAACCAAGTTAATTAGGAAAGAAAGCAGCAATTAAAATAAAGTATACGTTAGTTTATAATGAAACGTGGTCAGCCAAAGCAATTTAAAGTAGGGGAGAAGCACTTCATTAAATTCATGTTGAATTCCAATAAGGAGAGAAGCTGGCCAAACGCATATAGAATTTACTAGAAGCCTTCTTGACCAATCATGTTCTTATTGTTCTTACCTTGTAAGGAGGCTAACCACGAAGATAAAGGATGAAAAAAATGACTCCATCATCATGAATTACTTGATTTTCCTAAAGTTACTCGTTTTGTTAATGTTTAATAATGGGTTACATCACAAACCATTCGTGGTGTCATCAANATCATGGATTACTTGATTTTCCTAAAGTTACTCGTTTTGTTAATGTTTAATAATGGGTTATTGTGTTGCATCGCAAACCATACGTGTTGTCATCAGATAGTTTACTAAGTAATCTTCATATTTTTCATATAATTAGTCAAACAATGAAATTGATAATTTCTGAGTAAAATATCACGAACAGTTTGCAAGCAAAAGAAGTGATTCAAAAGGACAATTCGTGAAGAATCAATGATGTAAATATTGTTTCNAAGTAATCTTCATATTTTTCATATAATTAGTCAAACAATGAAATTGATAATTTCTGAGTAAAATATCTCGAAGAGTTTGCAAGCACAAGAAGTGATTCAAAAGGACAATTCGTGAAGAATCAATGATGCAAATATTGTTTCAAGCTCAGCTTAATTTGAGAATTTAGGTTATTGGTCTAAATATTTGATTGAATTTGAATTATCAAAATGTTTGCATATGATGAAAAGAAGTAAAACATGATGGGATTTTATTTGATATTTGTCAAAAATTTACTTTATTAATAAATAAAGTTTGGCAGTTTATTTAGATCAACTTTTCAATAAATTTCATATTTTGTCAATTAAATGACTAAAGGATTATTACACATTAGCATAAAAGCAATTCCTCAATTATTTATGATCCTGAAATACATTCTTTATTAGTGCAACATTTATTAAAACATTTGTTTTGTATTATATATAAATCAATCATCAACAATTTAAGGAATTTTAGGGAACTTGGAGAGGATTTTGAAGATAACCTTTTGAGATTTATTTAAGCAATAATAAGAGCTAAAATGAAGTAGAAACTAACATGAGACTCTAAAGCAAGAAACAAAAATGTAGGATCACATTTGTGAAGTATTTTGAAAAAAAAAAGTTAATCCAAGCAAATCTCCTTAATTTCCTTCTTTCTAAATAATTAATTNAACATTTATTAAAACATTTGTTTTGTATTATATATAAATCAATCATCAACAATTTAAGGAATTTTAGGGAACATGGAGAGGATTTGAGGATGACCTTTTGAGATTTATTTAAGCAATAATAAGAGCTAAAATGAAGTAGAAACTAACATGAGACGCTAAAGCAAGAAACACAAATGTAGGATCACATTTGTGAAGTATTTTGAAAAAAAAAAAGTTAATCCAAGCAAATCTCCTTAATTTCCTTCTCACTAAATAATTAATTTTTTATTTTAATTTTGCAAATCTTGCAATCTCATTCGAAGAGATTGAAAATTTTCATTTTCTTGGTAGCCTTATACGCCTCCATGTGCCTAGAAGGTTCTAGAAAGTTGCTAAACAGGTAAGGATAGCTCATTTTCTTTTTATTTTACTTATGCAAACCTTGCAATCTTATTCATAGAGACAGAATGTTTTCATTCTTTTTGGTAGCCTTGTATGCCACCAAGGGCCAAGAAGGTTCTAGAAAGTTATTTAACATGTAAAATTGGTTTTGGGTTAGTCTAGCCCGCAAGGATAGCTCATTGTGATTGTGCTCACTAGGTGAAGGAGAATACAATTTACTGGCCACTTGCCATCAAGGTAGATCTTCTCTGCATATAAGAAAGAAATTAGTTAACTCCTGAGCAAGCATGTGCTTAGGTATGGATGGCTTCCGAGGCCAACTGAATTTTAAACTACATAAAAATAATTCCGCTCATCAATTTATAGCTAAATTCATTTACTTTCGCTATTACCTTCTTGGTTTACATGTCTCAAGTTTATCAGATATTTTGGTTGGTTATATTCTCATATGTGAGTGTTGTGGAATAATCCTTACACAAATAAGCTCTACATTACTATAAACTTATTCATAACAATGCCTACGTATTGTGACCAAGATTATTGTGTGAAGACTTGCATGTTGTGTGCCTAAACATTTGATAAAATAAGTGACCTTAGCTTGTAAGGTAGAGTGTGTGTGTGTGTGTGTGTATATCATCATCATCTAAATTTTCATATTTATATACATGCCACTTTAATGTTTTAAACCTATGCATGAAAATGTTTATTTCACTTTTAAAAAGTGATAATAGTGTTATTTTTTTATGTAATATTAAAGATTTGAGTACTGTGCGTAAATATTTTCAGTGTGAGATATGTAAATGCATAAGAATTGTGTGCTATGCATGTAAGTGCCTCTATCATTTATACAGCGTTTTTAGCATGTTTACTCATGTTAACATGTATAGATTTGCCTCCATTTGTCTTTGTGTGTCATAGATTTAATTGTTTGAAATGTGTTCTTATTGGGTACATTTTAATTGAAATAATTTTAAAATAACTTCAAACTGGTCCCAGATCTGATTTACTCCCCTCACATGCCTTTAACTATCATAATAAACAGCATTAAATTCTTAACTACTTTTAACGTTAACATTAGTGGTGGCAAAAATGCTATTTTTTTTAGGCTAATAATGATCATTATCAAGGAACAGCTACAAGAAATGATACTAAATGCATTGCAATTCATTTAATAAGGATAAAGTATCTACCATGTCAGAAAACTAGTTTTTCTATCTCAGGAAAGTCTGTCAAGAGGGGACAAAAAGCAAATCNTAAAGTATGACACATTAACTTAATTCCTCTATAATTTGCACACTCTTGTGCATCCCTTTATTCTTAAAAATGAGGACCAAAATACTCTTCCTCAACTCCTCATGCATCATTTTAGTTTTTAAAATAATATTAAGGAGCTTAGTAAGCCAAGAAACTCACAAATCTCTTCAATATTTTCACACTTCAATTGGGATATCATCAGGTCCTACAAACTTTCCACCATTGGTTTTCTTTAAAGCCTCCGCAATTTCTTTTTTACTAATGTGACGGTAAAAATGAAATGCTTTATTATTATTCACGATATTAAGATCACTAAGGTCGATCATATTTTCAGAAACTTCATTAAAAAGTTTATCAAAACAACTCACCCACCTATGTTGAATATCTTTTCTAATAAAATTACTTTTTAATTTTCATATTTAATACACTTCACTTGAGTTAAATCTTTGTTTTTCTTTTCTCTTTGTTTGGCTAGTTTATACATACATTTTTCACCCTGCTTAGTATTTAATTTATTATAAAGATCATTAAAAACAGAATTTTTAGCGTCACAAATTGTTCTTTTAGACTCCCTGCGGGCCGTTTGATATTTTTCTCAGTTCTCTAAGCTTTTACATTTAAACCAATTTTTATAACATAACTTCTTATATTTTATCTTTTCTTGCACATCATTATTCCACCACCAATTATATTTATTTATAAATTTTTTTTCTTTTGATTCTCCAAGCACACCTTTTGCTACTTGTTTAATAGTGTTTGTTACTTTATCCCACATAACATTTACTTCATCATTAATATCCCAAATTTTGAAATCTTGAATTTTACTCATAAAAATAATTTTATTTGTGTCTTTTAAGTTTTTTCATCTAATTCTACGATGAACAGTAAAACAAAAAAAAGGGGGCATTTACATACATACCACCCAATTCTTATGTATCGACATATCAAACACCTAATTTTATATTTTAAATTAATATAAGTCAAATCTTTCAAATCACATCAAAATACCACTATCCTAACTTAAAGTAAAATACACCATTTCATGTAAAGGTAATGTGGCATACATGTAAAAATTGAAGTTTAGGTGTTGATGTGTAAATACATAAGAATTGAGAGGCATGTATGCTAATCTTTAAACAAAAAAAAATTCCAAAAACTCTATCCTACCTAAATCAAAAACCTACATCAGCAACGCAATAACATACAATCAAATAAAAGAGAAGCAACCAATTTATTGCTGGGACATTAACTAACCTTACACATTTACGGAGAAAATGACCTGAAAGTCTAGCAAATTCTCTATTCTCAACTAGTAATGCAAGGTATCTATTATAACATGAGCAGTAGTAAAACTTGAAGGCTAGAACTCAAATCATGCTAAAGAAAAATTTGAACTTGCATAAAATAACATAAACAAAATTATAAAATTAATAGCTAAGCATTGCATGGAAGATAAGAAATTAGCAAAAGTGAACAAGCTAGATATCATTTCTCACAAGCAAGGAAGCCACAACAGATGTATGCTGTGCTAAAACATTGGACCAATTAGAGACAGTGTAATATCGGCAGTCATTTGAGAAAAATCTAAGGGCCTACTCAAAAAATGGCTAACAAAAACATTACCAACCACCACTGCTGCAGCCTTTGAGGCTCGTTGTGCTTCCTGAATGGCTCGTCGTTCAGCTCTAGTGGTCTTCTGTTTATGAGGTCTTCCAGTTCCAGCCCCTTCATTTTTCATATCAGTAAGAGTTCCATCTTCCTCTGCAGGTAGTTCCTTTGATTAGAGAGCTGGGATCAACTATATTCACTGGAAGATTCTTCATCTGCACATGAATCCTACAATGCCCATATATTTACACTAAATTGCTACATACCTCTCNGTGGGAATGGATGAAAAAAAATGTTTAATCCAGATTATTAGTCCTTTAAGGTTGTTATTTATAGCTTCTCCAAACTCAAATTCACAAGCTAAAGGCTTCATAGGTTTAAAAAAAAATGTGTTGTAATAAATAATGGAGCCATTACACAAACAGAGAAGGATGAATTGCACCTCAAGTGTATTTATCCATGAACATGAAGCATAGGCGGCACACAAGCTAGTTAAGTAGTTTTCATTTTATGTTTCTTACGCAATTTAAACTAGTGGTGAATATATGTTTTTGAAGCGAAACACATTACAAACAACGCCTAAGAACATGGACAATGTAGAAAACATTGGTTACGATGATTGTGACATGGAAGAAAATCATATAAAAGTTATAAACTTCATATCAAGCTTATTACTTGAATGCAACAGCACAAACATGTGAATAAATGTTTGAAAATGTTTCCAACGGGGCCTTTTTTGACCATTAGGATATAAGCAAAATTTAAACTGCATGGCCCGCTCCATTTGTGGTCGGGTGAAATGTTTACAACGAGGCCTATTTTGACCCCTACCATGCAAAATTAAATAATTTATGGTAAAAAAATACAAGATGCATAGAAAATTCAAGTTACCAACTGTACAGGGTTTGATACTTTGATGTGCCTTATTTAGTTCTTAAAAAAGTTGTTTAAAGATGTCATAGCATTGTTTAGTTTTGGCAGTATATAAATGGGGGGTTGCAATATGGTGTCAAATTTAGCCCCTTAAATCCCTACACACTAAACAGTCACAACAACAACAACAAAGCCTTAATCCCACTATGTGGGGTCAGCTACATGGATTCTTTTTCTCCATTGCGTCCTATTTAGTGTCATATTTNATATATATATATATATATATATCTGTGAGAGAGAGCGATTAGGACCGTTAAAATGATATTTTATTCGCATGCAGCTCATGTTCGGCTGGTCGAATAGTTTGTTCTAAATAAATAAGTCGAACACGAACAACTTCTCTATCTAAACTAAACCAGAGACATTTTGAAACTCAGGCTTAACCCAAGTTAAAACAAATGACACTCATAGGATTACCTTGAGCTCAATCCCTACTTAACCCCAATTGCCATGTCTAAACCTTGTTGGGGTGTGATTAGGGCATGCTCTCTCAACCCAAGCCATTGAGTTGACTCAGGGTCACCCAGGTTAGCCAAAACAACTAAGCCGAGGGCACCTACTGCTCTTTTGCAATTGATCAACCGATAGACCAATGTCTTAATCAATAGCACCAATTCTCCTCTCTAGCTCCCTAGACCCTCCTTGTTAGGGCTAGCTTGACCAAAGGCTAACCACACCTCTGTACATCATTTAGTTTTATATTTTCCTTCAAAATTAAAAGTTGTATATATTTTTTTATATTTCAATGGCGTGCTTTTGCTTTGAAGCAACAAAATGATCTTTAAATAGCTTGTAGAAAATACAAAAAAAATCAACATAAATTGAAAAAAAATATATTATTTAATATTTTATATTAATTATTATTGTTATTGTTGTTGTTATTTTTGTGATTATTGTGCACTAAAAATTCTAAATGACAGAGAACTTTTAAGCCTTAGCTCATTATAACTTCCTAGCACACACCAATAGGTAAAAGTGTACTTGATATTTTATGTGTAAAATCCCAATAAAGGAAAAAAAAAATGGTACAACCCAGTTAAAACAATCTATTAGAAATATATAAAATATAAATATTCATTCTTCTCCTAAATTAAGGAAAATGAAATTACAAAATTATATTGACATCACAACTATTTTGAAATAATTTGCGGGTAATTAGGACAATAACAATTACTCACGAATTATAGTTTATGGCTACAAAAGTTGTAGTTGACCCACAACTATTGTAGTTGATGGTGACAACAATCATAGTTGATTATAAAAAATTTTGTTGATGACTACAATCGTTACAGTTTCTTGTAAAAGTCATAACTAACCGCAATAATTAATGGTGGTGGTCACTAATTATTGATGGTTATTCACATGTGTTTATTTTCATGATTTATGTTTTATTTATCAGCTCACTTATTTCTTCTTCTTATTTTTCCTTCAAATGAAAAATNCCCAAGATATCTAAATCGTTCACACCTTTTAATAATTTAATCACCCAAAGTCACACTTCTGTCAT
>JXCR01104783.1:0-11674 GCA_002079205.1 Phalaenopsis hybrid cultivar | reverse complement strand
TGTTAACTTTATTTAGATTTAGACTTGAGAGCACACAAACAACAAAAACAACTTAGCACGAGGGTCAAGAAGTTGCTATGACCACCTTATTTTTGCCATACTCGTTTCTTGAGCAAATGTTATGAGAATTTTTTTAGGGGAAATTAAGAACCATAGCTCAAATAAATTAAACAAAAAGAAAAAGTATGAGAAAGGGAGCAAATGTGACTAGGGCTGTGAATTTAGCTCGAAGATTGCTAATTGCTCGACAATTGATTCGAATTTTGGCTCAAATCGAGATAGGATTGAAATAATTGAGCCAAACTATGAGTTGGAAACTTTTGATCAAATTTTTTTTTAGCTGATTTTGAGCCATACATGAATACGCTCGACGAACTCNAATGCTAAGTAAAATTGAATGTAGCGAGTAACGAGTCAATTTTGAGCCTATTTTGAGCTGGAGTAAATCCAAGTAACTCAATTTGAGCCAGTTAGTTTCAATTTTCAGTCGGATCGAGCCAACACCAAGTTGAAACGAATCCAAATAACTCAATTTAAATCAGCTTGTTTTGATTTCGAGCCGGATCGAGCTCGAATCAGTTTCAAGCATGGTCAACTCAAAATCGAATATAATGAGCCACAAGCTAATTTCAAACTAAACTAAATCTATTCAAGTCGACGGAACATTAACAACCCTAAATGTGACTAAACCACTTGAACCTAAAAGGCAATGTCAATCATCAGAAGTAAACCAACTAAGAAAAAACTTGGACGAACATGAACAATTAATGTATGTTAGACTATTATCAAAAATTTAAAAACAATGCATATACTAAACAGGAATTTCAGGTGATTGTTCCAGAACTACAGAACAAAAATTATCAGTCAACCTTTCTATTTGTCTTGAATATCGAAGGAAAAGAGATTTCTTATGCCAAATCATCAAACAGTGTACCACCCATCTCCATACCCCATAATACTAAAGCTATTTCTTAGGGGAAAATTGTCATACAACTTGTGCGCAAAACAATAAACGAGTACCTCCTCAAATAAACAATCAAAACTCGTGCGCCCCATGAGAAAGAGAACATTACCTATTAGACCTGTCACCACAACAAGTGGTCCCCAAGGCAACATACCATATCCCAACCGAATGATACTATGTTATGAGTATTCAACTATTCTAGAAGATTCTCAATTACCCTATATATATCATTTGTAATATATATGGTTTGGGGTGAATCATAATGTGAAGATAAGTCTCCTTTCCCTTACTGTAATTCTCTGATTTTTGTATTGCTTCACCTTACTGTTTCTCATGGTATCAGAGCATCGATCCATTCAAGTCTCGTGTGGATGAATTAATCTGCTCGACATCAAGCACTCACAATTCCAAGCATTCTCCAGGAAGTGTTATGCCGACAAGTAAGTACTGCGCTTGGATGATTTAATCTCTCACCCATCCCATTGGACTCTGTAGTCCGATATCTACATACATCAAGGAAAATGGAGGATTCCGCAATATCAGAGACACCAAATCCCATTATATCTACCCAATTCATACAAATACCACCATCACTCAAAGTTCTTACCTCCCTCTTGAAACAATTTTCTCAATATCTCCTCACACCTGAGAACTACCATGTATAGCGCGCACAAATACTAAAAATACTCACGATTAATGGCTTCGCCGGCTTCTTAGATGACAACAAGCAGTGTCCCTCACAATGTCATCCTAAATGGAAATGAGAATGCACAATTTCAGGAGTGGATTCTTATTGATCAAAATCTTGCGGCGTCCCTCTACTCAGCCCTATCTTCTACTATTCTCCCTAATGTAATTTAGCTTCAAACACCAACAGAGATTTGGACAACGTTGGAACATAAATTGCAACCTACAAACAGAGTCCAGAGTAATACAGTTGAAGAACAAATTACACCATCTTGCTATGAAAGATAAATCAATGGCACGGTACTTAACTGAGGTTCGTACGTTGATCATATTAATGCAACGGGATCCAAATTAGATCAGGAAGATGTAACTCTATACATCTTGAATGGTCTAGAGCAATGCATTTAAAACCGCCATTCAGGCACGCCTACAACCCATTGCGCTTGACGATCTCTACTCGTTACTNTGAATATAAGCTTTAATTTAAACTGAATCACATAAATGATGTTGGCTACTCATGTGTTTGAAGTTTTGGGTGATTTTCATGTGGCTCATTGTATTCATGAATTGTTAGTGCTTCTTCAAAAAGTAAGGCCCTTTTCCTAAAATTGTCAGCCAGCTAACAAGTTAACAAGAGGCAAAGGAAAACAAGTCGAACGATCTTTAAGTCATTTGGTTACGTCAGTAAGAAGAAAACAATAAAAAAAAACGTTGAATTCTAGAAACGAAACTTAACTAACCAAATTCAGTTTGCATGAATTAATTTTAACTCGATCAGAGGGGTGGTTTGTTGAGCNTAAAAAAAAACGTTGAATTCTAGAAACGAAACTTAACTAACCAAATTCAGTTTGCATGAATTAATTTTAACTAGATAAGAGGGGTGGTTTGTTGAGTAAAATTGCAATTAAAAATGTCTAGATATGGCATTTACAACCATGCCACTCAATCCCTAAGTATTTACACAATATCTAACCTTTGTTTTTTACATTAATACAGCCCAAATCTTTCACATCACGTCAAAAATACCACCATGGTAATTTTTAAAAGGTTAAATACAACTTCTCATGCATAGGTAAGGTGGTATGTATGAAAAAACTGTAGTTTAGTTGTTAGATATGTAAATATATAGGAATTGAGTGCCAGTAAATCTTCCTAAGATTTATTAAGAANTACCACCATGGTAATTTTTAAAAGGTTAAATACAACTTCTCATGCATAGGTAAGGTGGTATGTATGAAAAAATTGTAGTNCTATTTGAAGTTTGGCTCAAATCGAGATCAGATCGAAATAAACGATCTGAGCTATGAGTTGAAACATTGAATCGAATTTTTTTTGAGCTGATTCAAAGTCATACATGGATCGACTCGAACTAACTCGAGATCGGCTCGTAATACTCTTTATTTATAAATCTTATATATATATATATATAATGCTAAGTAAAATTGAATGTAGCGAGTAACGAGTCAATTTTGAGCCTATTTTGAGCTGGAGTAAATCCAAATAACTCAATTTGAGCCAGTTAGTTTCAATTTTCAGTCGAATCGAGCCAACACCAAGTTGAAACGAATCCAAATAACTCAATTTAAACCAGCTTGTTTCAATTTCGAGCCGGATCGAGCTCGAATCAGTTTCGAGCATGGTCAACTCAAAATCGAATATAATGAGCCACAAGCTAATTTCAAATTAAACTAAATCTATTCAAGTCGACGGAACATTAACAACCCTAAATGTGACTAAAACACTTGAACCTAAAAGGCAATGTCAATCATCAGAAGTAAACCAACTAAGAAAAACTTGGACGAACATGAACAATCAATGTATGTTGGACTATTATCAAAAATTTAAAAACAAGGCATATACTAAACAGGAATTTCAGGTGATTGTTCCAGAACTACAGAACAAAAATTATCAGTCAACCTTTCTATTTGTCTTGAATATTGAAGAAAAAGAGATTTCTTATGCCAAATCATCAAACAGTGTACCACCCATCTCCATACCCCATAATACTAAAGCTATTTCTTAGGGGAAAATTGTCATACAACTTGTGCGCAAAACAATAAACTAGTACCTCCTCAAATAAACAATCAAAACTCGTGCGCCCCACGAACATTACCTATTAGACCTGTCACCACTACAAGTGGTCCCCAAGGCAACATACCATATCCCAACCGAATGATACTAAGTTATGAGTATTCAACTATTCTAGAAGATTCTCAATTACCCTATATATATCATTTGTAATATATATGGTTTGGGGTGAATCATAATGTGAAGATAATTCTCCTTTCCCTTACTGTAATTCTCTGATTTTTGTATTGCTTCACCTTACTGTTTCTCATGGTATCAGAGCATCGATACATTCAAGTCTCGTGTGGATGAATTAATCTGCTCGACATCAAGCGCTCACAATTCCAAGCATTCTCCAGGAAGTGTTATGCCTGCAAGTAAGTACTGCGCTTGGATGATTTAATCTCTCACCCATCTCATTAGAGTTTGTAGTCCAATATCTACATACATCAAGGAAAATGGAGGATTCCACAATATCAGAACACCAAATCCCCTTATGTCTACCCAATTCATACAAATACCACCATCACTCAAAGTTCTTACCTCCCTCTTGAAACAATTTTCTCAATATCTCCTCACACCTGAGAACTACCATGTACAGCGTGCACAAATACTAAAAATACTCACGATTAATGGCTTCGCCGGCTTCTTAGATGACAGCAAGCAGTGTCCCTCACAATGTCATCCTAAATGGAAACGATAATCCACAATTTCAGGAGTGGATTCTTATTGATCAAAATCTTGCGGCGTCCCTCTACTCAGCCATATCTTCTACTATTCTCCCTAATGTAATTTAGCTTCAAACACCAACAGAGATTTGGACAACGTTGGAACATAAATTGCAACCTACAAACCAGTCCAGAGTGATACAGTTGAAGGACAAATTACACCATCTTGCTATGAAAGATAAATCAATGGCACGGTACTTAACTGAGGTTCGTACGTTGATCACATTAATGCAACAAGATCCAAATTAGATCAGGAAGATGTAACTCTATACATCTTGAATGGTCAAGAGCAATGCATTTAAAACCGCCATTCAGGCACGCCTACAACCCATTGCGCTAGACGATCTCTACTCGTTACCATGTAGGGAAGAGATCAACATTAATTCAGACAATGCTAAACGGATTTCATCAATTGAGACAACTCTTGCTCTCAACTCCATCAAAGGCCGCAAAAATCACTTCTCCCGGGCAAGGGGAAGAAAACAATAAATGAATTCTAGAGAAGGAAAAGGCAACCAAATACAATCAAGGGGAGGAAGAACATCGAATAGATCAAATGTTACTTGCCATAAATGTAACAAAAATGGCCATTCAACTTTCATTTGTTGGCACATAACAAACCTAGAGTATACACCTTCCAACTCACCGCAAGCTCTCAACAATATGTCCAAGGAATGGATCTTGGATTCTGGTGCAGCTGACCACTTCACTTTCTGCACCATACAATGGAATGGAGCAAGTCATCGTAAGGAATGACCAAGCTGCTCAAAACCAACATAAAGGTGATGGTCACCTTCCTACCCCAACTCGTAAGCTCAAACTTTCTCAAAATTATCACTCTTCTACTCTCTCATAATCTGTTATCTATCCACAAACTAACAAAAGATAATAATGTTGTTATTTCCTTTGATCCTTCTGGATTTATCATTTTTTATTCCCAGACTCAACAGAACATACTCAAGGGTCCCAACAATAAAGGATTACAATCTACTCCAACACCCAATACTTTACCACCTCTCTTTCTACATCACAACAAGCTACTCTATGGCATCAAAGCTTGGGGCATCTATATGCTGACATAATCAAGGCCATCTCCAAGCGATAAGCCCTTTGCATCCCCTCTAGCACATCTTCCTGTCACACTTCCAACCTTACTAAAAGTCAAAGACAACCTTTTGTATCTAGCTTAGATAAAAAATATAACGTACCTGAACTTCTTTATAGTGATGTATGGGGCTCTTCCCCAATTGTCTCTTACATGGTTACAAATATTATATTACCTTCATTGATGATTTCTCTCGATTTTATTGGGCTTTTCCTATGCATACAAAATCTGATGTAATCAACATAACAATATGGTTTATTAAATCCATACTTCATCAATTTGATAAGAAAATCAAAATCCTTTGAACGGATGGCAGAAGAGAATACAATAATACCAATTTAAATAACTTTCTCAATGACAATGACATACCACACTGATATTTCTATCCCTATACACCGGAGCAAAATTGTGTTGTGGAAAGGAATCGACATATCAGTGAAACCACTCGAGCACTTCTCCATGAAGCCCATCTACCCTACAAATTTTGGATTGATGGCCTCCTTGCGTCAATTCATCTCATGAATAGGATGCCTACAAGAGCCACAAATTACATCTCCCCATATGAACATCTACATCAATCTCCTCCACCCTATTCTCATCTAAGAGTTTTTGGTTGTGCTTGTTATCCATAGAAAAAAACTCAAACTATACACAAATTTGAGCCACGATCAATCCCATGTATGTTTCTCGGTTGCTCTCTACAACATAAAAGATATAAATGAATTAATCCACTCACTAATAAAATCATTGTATCAAGGCATGTCGCCTTTGATGAACATACCTTCCCATTCAACTCCATCACCAACAATTCAAGTCCTATCCAACAGCCTTCACAGGCTCCTATTTCATCTCTTCTACTCACACCAACAACATACTCAACACCATCTACCAACCATCTCGATATTGTACCTGTCCCAAACCAATCCCGCCTAATCTCGCCGAATACCTCTCCCCAAATTAGGTCTACATGAAACAGCCTCCCGGTTTTCATAATAAACAATTCCCTAAGCATGTATACCTCCATTGACAATCTCTATATGGGTTAAAACAGGCTCCCCGCCAATGATTCATAACCTTCTCTGCATTCTTTACATCAAGAGGCTTTCAAGTCAGCAAAGCGGATCCGTCGCTTATCATCTACAACCAACACAAGGTTTCGGTATTTGTTATCATATACTTTAATGATCTTTTGATTACAGGTAACAATCCCAATTTCATTTCTAAACTTACCCAAGCCATGGCTGAATGATTTTCTCTCAAATAATTTGGAAAACTACCTGTTTTCTTGGCATCGAAGTATATCAATCTGCCAACACCTACTTCCTTAGCCAACAGAGATAAATACTTCAACTACTGTACATGACAGGTATAAGAAACAACAAACCATTGGCGACTCCAATGTCCATTTGCACTCCAGCTCAGACCAAACAGAGCATACCATTTCACAACCCTTAGCTGTACTGAAAACTAACAGGGGCTCTCCAATACAGCACGGTCACACATCCAAACATTGCGTATTCTGTAAATCATCATTTCCAACAGATGCACTCGCCTTCCAATGACAATTATAACCAGCTCATTCATCTGTTGTGCTATTTACAAGGCACTAGCAATTTTGGCATACGAATTGCAGCAGTATCTTTTCTACTTACCTCATTTGCGGATGCCGACTGGGCGGGTGATCACTCTGATCGTAAATCTACCACGAGTACACGTTCCTATTTTGGGAATAACCTTATATCTTGGTAGGTAAAGAAACAGTCAACAGTTGCTCGATCCTCTACGGAGGCTGAGTATAGGGCTTTGGCAACGAAAACCGCGGATATCGTATGGCTTCGACGTCTTATTGAGGAATTTGGCATTCCGGTAACTCAACCAACACATCTCTACTGTGACAACCTCTCCGCAATCTCACTTACCAAGTATCCTAAATTTCATGCTCGAACGAAACACATAGAGATTGATCACCATCTTTTCCCGGGTCACATTAAATTGAAATACCTTTAACTAAACACGTTCCATCTCACTACCAACCAACCGATATTCTTACAAAAGCAATTCCAAAACGTCAATTCTGCGAAACTCGATCCAAACTAACAGTCCTACCACGAACCATCAGCTTGGAGGAGGGTATTAGACTTGTCACCACTACAACTGGTCCCCAAGGCAACATACCACCAATATCCCAACCGAATGATTCTAAGTTATGAGTATACTGCTATTCTAGAAGATTCTCAATTACCCTATATATATCCTCTGTAATGTATATGGTTTGGGGTGAATCAGAATATGAAGATAATTCTCCTTTCCCTTACTCTGATCCTCTAAATTGCTTCACCTTACCGTTTCTCATTACCTCTTTGAGAGGACACCTGTAGAACATACGGCCGGGATTCTTAGCAGTATTCGAGGTTAAAACAAGACAAGTTCCAGACCCACAGGGGCAAGGCTTTGCCGCTACAAACTTATCCGCTCGATCCACAGAACTATCGTGCCCTCCACATTCCCTCGCCCAATGCCCCGTCATGCCGCATTTGAAGCATGAGCCGACGGCCGTTTTGGAAGAAGGAGCGGTGCTATTGCTGCCGGAACCATGGGCGGTGATACCGCCGCCATTATTATGGAGATTAAGCTGTTGCTGCTGAAGCTTCCAGAGGGAACTGCGGCTACCTCGGAGAGCGGCCATGTAAGTGCCCTCCTCCTGGTTATCACGCCGGCGGCTTTCATCGCCTGAAGAGGAAGCCGAGGTTTTCGGACGTTTAATTGTTCTTGCTGAAGCAATGGCTTCTGCCTCGGCTTCTTCCATTAGGTCTTCTTCCCTCCCTCCGTCCCATCCAATTCACTACTTTTGAACTTTTGAGTTTAATTAATAGTTTATGGCATTGACAAAAATACCACCAACTTTTTATATATTTACATACTTAACCACATGAACTTTATACATTTTACAATAATATCTTCCAGATATTTCACCTAACATAAAAAATACCACTATTTTTAAATTAAAAAAAAAATGAAATGCACACACTCGTGCATGGGTAGGGTTGTCATATTTCATGCATATGGAAGCTTATTTGTAAAATAAATGCAAGAGATTTCTAATTTCTATTTGATTTCATGTATGTAAAGTAAAGTCAGTGTATGTGTATACTGAATATTTAATAGTTTTGTGGCTGCTTGTAAGCATATTGCAGATACATTATTTTATCGTTATTATTGTCTATCACACAAACATTCATTAAAATTACATAATCATTTAACTAACCATATTAATGTACATAGTTCTTTAAAATTAAGGTTGCTTTTGGGACAGCTTATTTGCAACAGTGGCGTTTTCAAAATGTCACATTCTGTTTGAATATCACGTTTCAGGAGCTTTTTACAAAACTCTTTTTTCATTTTACTATTAGGCGGCTGCCCTCGCTCGCTCCTCTACCCTAATTTCGCAACAAGCATTTCCGTTACATTAGAACATATACATGATAAAATATAATTTATATTTTCTAAATCAATATTATTAAATTTGATGATATAATTCTAACTCAAATGGTCATGATAAAATCCCAACTCATATTTTGTTTTTATTCTTATTAAATTCAGAATAATTTGATTGTGAAATAGGTAAATAGGTCACATTTCAAAAAATCTCTTAAATATTTGAGTTGTAAATAGTAATATTTTTTGTGCTCTGTTTGTAATTATGACTTGTAATTTTTGGAACGTTTTTAGGTACACCCCGACCCGTTCATTTAAGGAAAATATTTGCCTACGTAAGACGTACGCAGAGTTGTGTACTTCCGGAGGTTACTCAGAGAGTACAGAAAATTTATATTCGTGTTATACATTTCTATAACAACTCTGTAACCTACCTAAAACTACAAATAAATTTCCTATTTTATAATTCTACAGGCACAGATAAGTTACAAAAAAAGTTACAAAAAAGTTACATAAGATTATATCCCGAATACAACCCTGCAACCTTTGAATAACCTCCTTAACCTATCAGCATAAGCATCTCTGCCTATGTCGTACACAAATATTTTCCCGCAACCAAAACCCGATACGGAACGGAAACCGCTTCCTCTTACCCTCTCCCCGATACGCAACGCGACAACGCCACCTTCGCTCCTGCTATTAAACCCCCTTTCAGCCGAAACATTTCGGCCGACACGCCGGCACAAATCAAATCGGCCGGCACGCCGCAGATCGTCACCCTACCCCCCCATCTCGCCGCGCGATCTGTCGGCCGTCGATCGATCTCCGACCAGTCTCCTGTTCATTTCGCTGTAAGATCTCTATTGCTTGAATTAGCTATTTGAAAATTAGTTCTCTTTCGTTGTTGACGAGTAGATTTGGTTCAGACTCGAAGCGATTCTACAAATCATCATAGTTTGTTGGAAAAATGGAAACTAACAGTCGTGCCGGGCTCAAACTAGGGTTTGGGTTTAAAGGATTGTAGCTTGAGAATGCTGAAATGCTGTTGTTCGGTTCAACTTTTAGAAGATTTAAATACATACCACACAAGTTTTTGCACATCTAACATTTAAAACTTTTATATTTGCATTTAGAACACTTTGTTGTTATAAAAGTATACATGAAAGATGTGCATTTCACATCTAGAAAGTAAATAATATTGATTTTTTATTTTTATTTTTGTGTGGGATTGAGTTTTTGCATATAAATATGAAACAATAGGTGTAGGTATGTAAATAAATAAGGATTGTGGGGCATGTATTTTATTTTATTTTTTTTNATAATATTGATTTTTTATTTTTATTTTTGTGTGGGATTGAGTTTTTGCATATAAATATGAAACAATAGGTGTTAGGTATGTAAATAAATAAGGATTGTGGGGCATGTATTTTATTTTATTTTGTTGTGTGTTAGGCTTGTTAACTTATCATGTTGAAATAAGAATTGTTCATGAACATAAAGTTTAATTTAAAATCATATATACATTATTGTGTGTATATATGTATGTATATATATATATATATATATATATATATATATATATATATTCTTATAATGCTTAAATTCTAATTCTCACCTATTTATAAGAGGTCATAGAAAGGGCTAGAGTTATGTGGAAGCGATTACACAATCACATATATTTGAGTCTTATATTGCTATTATTTNGGTCTAGGCAATTTTTTCATTTGTTTGTTATGTAATAGAGGCTTGCACTGGTAGTTGTTAATTGGAACTGAGGGGAACTGTAAGTGTGTTTATGTGATCATGAAGAGGTTGTTTAGTTTTTAATTACTGTAATGCAATGTTATCATTTTTAAATATACTGATTGTTTGTTTTGTCCATAAATGAATTTAATGTTCTAAAATACTGACATTTAGGTCCACATTTGGATATGTCACTACAATCTTATAAGCATATAAAATCACAACTTAGGCTGTCTGCATGTCTTTAAACCTGTGGAACATAAATCAAGCAACTAGCTTAGCAAATAATAAAAATTTATTAATAGCATTTACGTATAAGTAACACTGAAGAAATCATCCATATTATTCTTGGTTTAAGATTTCTCCTATGTTCATGCATGCGGGGAATATGTGATATGTGTGCTTTAAATGGTCATGAAGTTTTTAGTGTCCATTTTTTTGAAAAATCAAAATTGTAGTATGAATGCTGAGACCATGAAGCTTCTAGAAAGACGCCTTTTGTGAGAAATGAATATGCTAAAAAAAGAAAAGTTGGGTATGTATTTTTCATGTTTTTCAAAATACAAATGATCAAAAGGGAAGTATATGTTTGAAAATTGTGATATTGGAGGCATATTATATGCAAAAATTAATGGAAAAAATTGTACTAGAAGCTTGATTTAGGTTTTATTGGTGGTGGTAAGAGCACATTTCCGCAACGTGAACTTTAGTAACTATTGAGTAAAACAATAAACTCATTATGGGTGTGAACTAAACGAGTAATGATAGTGCATGGTGTATACAAATTGGAGTTTATTGTTACAATGTAATCTTCAAGATGAGATTAATAGAATAAATTTCACAAAGTAAAATATAAGGTACAAAAATCAACTGGTAGAAGTTTATATTTTATATCCTAGATGTGCATGGTGTATACCATCAAATTCCATGAGGACTAGCAAAATA
>JXCR01104779.1:0-29859 GCA_002079205.1 Phalaenopsis hybrid cultivar | reverse complement strand
TTTTGAAGTTGATTTGATGGTCAATTTGAATGGGTTTTGATGGGTTTGGGATTTAGACCTAAATTAAGCATGTAGGGCTAAACTTAGGTCAAACTTGGGCTAGCTTTGGGCTAAGTCCAAATTTATTATTTTATTTAGTGTAAAACATCATAATTAACAATTTTCATGAAGGATGAAAATTTTCTTTGAGTATTTGATGGTCAATTTGAATGGATTTTGATGGGTTTGGGATTTAGACCTAAATTAAGCATGTAGGGCTAAACTTGGATCAAACTTGGGCTAGCTTTGGGCTAAGTCAAAATTGATTGTTTTATTTGGTCAAAAATGACCTCAAAAAACATTTTCAACAAAAATTGGATGCCAATTTGAGGTTTAATGCATTCAATTGTTGAGATTTGAGGTGTTAGCCAATATTGGGGCTAATTGGGGGTTTTGGTCAAAGATGGTCAAATTTACCAAATTAGACCATGGTGTAGTTGTCAAAATGAAATTGGAAATATTTTGGATTTATTGGGATTTTTTGGGAATTTTTGGAATTTTTGTATTTTTGGGCCATGGAGGGCCATTTTGGTCATTTGGCCATTTTTGTCAATTTTAGCAAATTTGGATGTATTCAAAGTTTTTGGAATAAGTTTTGATCAATTTTATGTATTTTGGCAAAAATTTGGGAATTTTGGCCAAATTTGGGTCCCAACGGAAGTTAGGTAATTTGGAGGTGTCTAGGGCAAAAGACCCAAGTTAGGCATTTCAAGTAGAATTGGATAAATATCCATTCTAAATGAACCATGGATCAATAAAATCCTCATTTTGGGCTCTCATGTATTGATCTTAGCCAAGGTATTGTGAAGATATGGTAAGGGTATAGTGCACCTTAGCTCCAAACCAACACCCAAGATCAATCCTGAGGCCGAGTAACCCTATAGGAACTCTCCTTGAGTTCCCTCATACTGATCCTACCTACTAAATGCTAGCGGTGAAGATCATTATGTGGAATTTCAAGTTGAGTAAAAAGAAAAGTTTTGAATTTCTAATGGTGGGGCATTTTCTAGTTTTCTAAGACTAGTCAGTAGGAAAGTCCTATGGCTAGACCTAGGCTACGAATTTCTAATGGTGGGGTACCTCTTCTAGTTTTCTAAGACTAGTCAATAGGAAAGTCCTATAGACCTACTAAATGCTAGAGGTTAAGATCAATATGTGGAATTTCAAGTTGAATAAAAAGAAGAGTTTTGAATTATGATGGGGGTACCTTTTCTAGTTTTCTAAGACTAGTCAATAGGAAAGTCCTATGGCTAGACTTAGGCTACTAAAGAAGTTTCTAGACCTCAACCAAAAGTGAGGTCAACAGTCTTGCTTGGGCAACCAAAATAGCACAGAACTATAGTTAGGACATAAAAAATACTACCTAGCACCCTAGTCCTAGCCCTGCACACCTCTAACGTATAGTGTCTTAATCACAGCATCTAAGTATGTGCAGGTGTAGGTCGAAGGCTTAGTAAATGTTTTAGTGGGGTCGTCATCCCTAGCCCCATCCTAAGGATCAGAGAATTCTAAGAGATGACACTAGATGCAAGTTTTATAAAAAAAACTTAAGTTTCAAAAGGTTGACCTCTTGTATTGTTTAAGCTAGAAATGCAAATAATTTCAAAATAGGCTTTGAAAATATGATGCATATAAGTAATAAAATTATAAATTTTTTATACCGTAAAATAGTTATCAAGTAAAGAAAGCCTAAGTGGCACCCATTTGGAACCTTGGCACAACATATGCGTGCTAGTTATGGTGCAATAGCTAGTATTGCCCACTGAGACATCCTCGTAGGCAATACTCACTAATGCATCATAATCATCAATGGGTCACTCAACTAATGAGCCAGCTTAATTGTAGAGACAATCATGAATGCACACGCAAATGCAAAGTGATCTAATGTCTCATGATCGCTCCGTCAGGGTAAGAGTAATTACAAGATAAAAAACTTTCATCACAAAGATACGATGGCGTATACTAATGATGAATGTGTCGATAGTGCAGAAATATGCATGCATGACACACAACATAAGTTAGGTGGTGCTCTTCTCCCTAAAGAGAATCACACATCGAGTATGTTTAATATGCAAGCCATCCCGTGTAGGACAAATGAGTGCCAGAAATGAGTGTGCGAGGAGCAATGACTCAAGAAAATTCCTACAACAATCTGAAGTGTTGTCGTAGAATGTGAAAGAGTGTGTGAAGAGCAGTGACTTAAGGGAATACCTATGACAGTTCAAAGCGGTGTCGTAGAAGGTGAAAAAGTGAGTGAGGAGCAGTAGCTCAAGGAAATACCTACGACAATTTGGAGTGGTGCCATAGAGAGAAAGTGTTGTAACTCCTGATAAAGAAAATTACACACTGAATAGGCATGGTGTGCAAGCCATCCCTGAAGAAGACACACGGGTGTTCAGAGTGAGGGTGTGAGAACAGTGACTCAAAAAAGACTCAAACATGCAAGCAACGAACATGCAAGATGCTATGCAAGGCAAGCATGCAAGAGTGCACAAGTGTAAATTTAAACACTAATGACGTGATGCACAATGACATATGGATGTCACAAAATAGGCATGAAGTAACATACTAAAATGGGGCATAGAATATTGTCAAAAACATATGAGTCATATGCTCATGGATACACAATAATGTGCGTGGTGTGAATGTGTCTGTGCAAAAAATATGAGATAACCATGCAATAATGCAACATTCAACTGAAATCGATCGACATAATCAGGTCGGTGGTAGATGATCGATCAAGGCGATGAAAGTAGTCAATCAAATCGGCATGGAATACCAATCGATGAGGGATGGTCAATTGATATGATCGGGTCAGTGGAAGTTGATCGATCGAATTGACCAAAGATGGTCGATTTGACCGGCGTGGGTGGACGGTCGATGAAGGATGGTTGATCAATATTATCGGGCTAACGGTAGATGATTGATAATGATGGTCAATCAATATGATCGGGTTGGTAGTGGCTGATCGTTCAAATATGGTAAATCAAGCCGGAGTAGGTTGCTGATCGATAAAGGTTGGTCGATCAATATGACCACGCCAGTATCGGACGATCGATCAAATAGACCAAAGATGATCGATTGAGTTGGTGTGGGCAATCGATCAATGAATGATGGTCAATTGATAAGATCAAACCACTGTCGACCAATTTATCAAATAGTCTGAAGATGGTTGATTGGGTTGGCATGGGCGGTCGATCGACAAAAGATGGGCTCTTAATATGATTGGGCTGATGGCAGCTGATCAATCGAATAGACCGAAGATGGTTGATTGAGCTAGTGTGGGTGGCAGATCGACGAAGGAGTCGATTGATATGATCAAGCTAGTGGCAGCTGATTTATCAACTAGATCAAAGATGGTCGATTGGGTCGGGGTGGATGACCGATCGACAAAGGAAATTCAATCAATATGATAGGGCCAATGGTGACCAATCAATTGAATATACCAAAGATGGTTGATCAGGCTAGTGTTGGCAGCTGGTCGATGAAGGACGGTCGATCGATACGATCGAGCCAATCACGACCGATCAATTGAATAGACTGAAGATGGTTGATTAGACCTGCGTGGGCAACTAATCAATGAAGGATGGTCGGTCGATACGATCAGGTTAGTGGTGGTTGATCGATCAAATTGATGAACGACAACCAATCAAAACAATAATGTGGACGGTTAATCGATGAAGAATGGTCCTTTGATGTAATCAGGCTGGTGGTGGCCGAATGTTCAAGTGGACTGGTGACGATCGATCGAGCCGGGTCAATCACTCGACAAAGAAATGTTGGTTGAGCCAGTCAACCCAGTGGCGATTGATTGGTCGAGCTGAAGGAAGAGTACAATCAAACTGGTGTGGTCAGTTGATTGATGAAGATAAGTCAGTGGATCTGATTGGGCCAGGGGCGAGCGATCAGACAAACTGATGGAAGTGGTCTATTAGACTGGCATGGGCGGTCGATCGACAAAGAAAGGTCGATCGAGCCGATAAAAGCCAGTGTTGGTCGATCGTTCGACCTGATGGAAGTGATAGATCGGGTCGGCCTGTGGATGACAGATTGATGGAAAATGATACATTAATATGACTAGGATGGTAATGAATGATTGATCAAGTGGATCAAGGATAGTTGATCAGCCAACATGGGCGGCTAATCGATGAAGAATGTTCAGATTAGTCGATCGAGACAATGGCAGCCGACCAGGCAAGTTGATAAAAAAAAGTTAATCGAATCGATCAGGTCGAGGGTGGCCGATCAGTCGAAGCGACAAAGGTTGGTTGATTGGATTGTCTTAGTCAACCGATCCATGAAGAAAGGTAAGCCGAGTCCATCGGGCTAGTAGCGACCTACCGATCAAGCCAATGACAAAGGTCAATCAAACTGATTGGCCCGAGGGCAGTCGATTGGTCGAAGCAACGGAGGATGGTCGATCAGACCTGCTAGGGAGGTCGATCAATGAAGCACACAAAAATATTACATTTTTATGTAATTTAAAAAAATCATGCAATGCGCATAATCCAAAGACATGCATAAAAATGGCAGCACGATAGTGCTTGACAAAAAAGATTTGCTCATCATAGCGAACTCATGAGGAACTAAGGATGAAATGACAAAGTCATATAAAGATGTCTGTTATTTATTGTAACAAAGGGCTTACTTGTAACCAATCAATAAAGTTAAGGAACTTTTCTATATGAGAAAATTTACAGGAAAATGAACGATTTCTCTTACGGACATAGGCTTTGTCGTATATGGATCGAGGATCAAAGAAAATCCTCATTCTCTAGATCAAGATGGTTTCATCCCATTTTTCAAGTGATGAAGCCACTAAATGGACAAAAGCTTGCTAGTCTCCCAGACGATCAAATTGGGGTTCTAAGAGGTAGGTTTTGCTCAAGGATATGTAAGGGGAAAACACAAATCACCAAATCCTATTCAGCTTCCACTAAGCACAAAAACCTAACCTAAATGTTCTAAAATCTAGAACTAGTAGCTCTAGGAATGAAAAACAAGAGTTTTAGAAGAGTTCTCACCATAGTGACGGTTAATCAAAATGTTCTCTTTGGTTGTTCCGAGCTCCGACCTTGCTTTGGCAAAGTTCACTCCACTCCTTTTCTAGAGAGTGAAGAAGCTCTCCTCTACAAGGAGAATCTGGTGAAGTTCAAAGCTTCAACCTTCACTCTTTTTCCAAAGAGTGAAGAAGCTCTCCTTCAAAGTAGGAGAGATGACACTCTGTTTTTCCTCTCAAGGTGATTCCTTCAAAGAAAACCCCTTGCACTCTCAAGAAAAGTGGTAGGGGAGGGACAAGGAAAGGAGGGAAATAAGATTTCCTTGCTGGAAAATGCAGAAGAAAAGGAATAGGAAGAAGAAGAGGAATGTAGGAACTAAACTATTTATCTCACCTTTCTCCTAAGTTCTCCCCCGCAAAGCCTCCAAGAATCTACACTTTTCAATTGCCTAGGGAGGTGTTCCATGTGAGAAATCTGAGAAAAAAAGTGGACATGTACTTGGCATAAAGCCTAGGCGCCCCCCTCCCGGCACATACTCTTTGTGCTCTCGGTTTCAAACTTTATGGATTGTTTTGGAAGCCTATGCGCTGGGGAAGGGTGCCAAATTTTTATGTTCTTGGTTTGGAGAGACTAGGGTTGTTCTGGTGCCTAGGCATCCAGCCGGACACCTAGATGTCAGGGTCTGGCACCTAGGCGCCCGTCTAACCCCAAAAACTCTAATTTTCATTGGGATTGCTCGATGAAAGATTTTTTTTAATCTTTGAATTGCAGGAGAGTGTGTATGAATAAAATACAGTCCCATAAACTCAAAGAAATGTCTTTTTTATGGTCATTATATCAAGGATTTTGGTGCTGATGGGCACCCAAATTATCATGCGGGTACGAAATCTCCCCGAAAATGCCTACGGGAAGCATTGATCGATTCCTTCTACCACATGATACTTTGGATGTATGGATTATTATATTTAAGCACCATAATGGGTGTCGACACTAAAAAGTTGGGAGTTGTTAAGTTGTTGGCTGGTAGGATGAATTTCTTAACACCCATTTTAATTTCATTTAATACATATATAATTTAAAAAAATAGTATTTTAAAATTTTGAAAATATTAGACCAAACCAATCTCATATTCCCAATAGTTTAAATAAATGAGCCAAATACCACAAGTAGTGCACCTATCCCGAGGGATATATACATTACTTACTAATGAAGGCTCGATTAAATAAACTAAAGATTGTATGACATCCATTTAAGTCTGTGAAAACCATTTTATGTTGACCGACAATTTCCTCTATATAATATAAAAAATTAAATAGGGTTTATATTAAGTTGAGTTCAGAAATGCTTTCTATAAAGACAAGCCCCTGTAGTTAATTACATCTTAGATAACTGGAGTCACCTAAGAAAACTCTCGATAAAAATCAGGGGATGTTATCTTCAAGAAATTTAAAAGGATGAGACTTTTCAATGAGATCAGACAAAGAGGTGTGAAAGGGGAATGACTCAAGTTTGGAATATTTTATTTTGAAATTCAAAGGAGGAAGAACTAGACAATGTCACAGATCTAGAGGAGAACCTCGGTGACTTCCCAAGCTATCCTATGGTTTGGCTTTAATTTTGTAGATTAAAATTATTGAATGTTTCATCCTGCCAATTTTATTAATTAGGGCTTATATTTGTGTGAAACAATCACACAAATATCTTGAAAGATGTGAGGATTTAGATCGTGATAGATGATAACATCAAAATCCTAAAGCATGTTAAGGCTTAAATTGTATAGCAGAGCTATACAAAAGCCTAATGATAAATTGAGAATTTCTGTTTGCATAAGCATATAACCTCGAATTCCTATGGATTTGTTATTTAATTCTAAAGAATGATTTAGCTGATGAAGACATGTTTTGTTGTTAAAGATGGTCGTGCTGCCCACGATGCTAGCTCCAAGCTCCTCATCGCGGCAATGTTAGGTTTTCTAATGTGTCAAGTTATGATGTCAAATCAGATGTCCCTAAGGTTATAGTTCTTTAAATATCATGGGGCATGTTAAAGTTGATTAGAGCGACACTGGTTAGGTCCTACAGTTCTCTCGTTGCGATACCACTATTTTTTTTTGGATTCACTGTCCAAATGAATTTACTAAAATCACCTTAATAAGTTTCATACTTTCATTTTGATCGTGAGAAATCTCATTAGCAATCGTAGTTTACCTCATCCGAGGGATTACCGATCATCCGATAGAGACGTCTTAATTTAGTTGCAATTATTATTTTATGATTTTTGTGATTCAATTTTGAGTTGTCTTATATTTTGAATGTTGTGGAGATAAATTTTATCTTGCTTGATTTTAATTTTGGCTTTGTTGTCAGTTTTTTGGCTATCCTAAAGGTTTTAGTTTTCATGCAGGGTGACATCGTTGTTTAGCATGCAAGTTTGTAAGCATAAAAGTACAGTGTAGAAAGTACAAGAAAAGAAGATACTGTAAAATGTAAAAGCGTACCTGGTGAGTCTTCTTGTTCCTTCACCTGAAACTTTAGTATCTTTGCAAGGCATATATATATGAAGCTACATGATTTAAAACATTCTTATTAAGTAAAGTAGAAAATACAAGTTTGAGGTGTGTCTACCATATCCTATGTCATATCTTGGTGGTTCCAGATTTTGAGGATGATTCCATTAAGCAAATCATAATAAGTCCAGATATTCTTCAAAATTCCTAAAGGATCATGAAGAAGTCTCGGATAATAACGTAGATATTTCATAGTTCCTGGAATTATCTAGAGTTCATTTTAGTCTTATTGTGTTTACTATATATATTTCATCTAATTAATATCCTTATGCTCAATGAATTATGATGTTTTGATTATCTCTTAAGTGGGGTAATCATCACTTGATATCTCACTTATGAATTCTATAGGTAGAGGCCCTTGGGGGCAACTTGACTTAATTAAAGAATTTAGCTACTTTGATTTTGAAGAATGGACTTGTAGTGTTTTGAAAGGTTTTAAGTTAATTATAAATTATTTTCTAAACCTAATTAAACAAAATTTGGATTAAGCCCAGTTCACTACTAAGCCCTTAAGATTTAATGGGTAGATTTGTAATTTTAAGGAAAAGGATTTTTAATATTTATATTCTTAATCCTTATCATGAATTATAAATCATTTTAAAGGGTCTTCAAATCATTGAGTTATGATCTTCCAAATTCAAACCCCTCACATTGATATCTCCTTATTTAAATACTCTTCCAATTTCATTAATTTTAAAAAATTACAAATTTATCCTTTATAAGACCAAAATAGAATTGGTTTCTATTACATATTCCAATCATCAAAACATATTAATTAAAATCATTTGTTGCCCATTTAGTCCTTTGGTTAAGCCTAAAAAATTAATTAAGCCTTAAATTANTATCCTGATGCTCAGTGAATATTGATGTCTTGATTATCCCCAAGAATAAGGTAAATATCATTTACTTTTTAAAATTACCCTTTTGTCCCTTAGGCCTTAATACCCTATAATCCATTAAATTAGACTCAAATGACAAAAATGTGATTTCACTTAACTAATCCATTTGAATGGTCAAATTAACTCCAATTGACTTGAGATTTTTATGGGGAGCTCCTCTAACATTAAATTACAGTGTGGAATATTTTTTATGTCATTTAAATTTATAATTACTCCAAATGAATTTTCTTTTCATTTTTAGGGTTGGTGACAATTAGGGTTATTTTCAATGAGTTGAATCAAGCTTATATTTTTTTTCTAGGATCCTCTAACCACAGTGAACCTACCAAAATAAATTTTATATTTTTCTAATGAGTATTTTAATTATTATAATTTTTATACNTAACCACAGTGAACCTACCAAAATAAATTTTATATTTTTCTAATGAGTATTTTAATTATTATAATTTTTATATCAGAATAGGAACCATTAACTTGAAAATTAGAAATCTCTAGTTAGAGATACCCCCTAACCTTGGAAAAATCAGGGGAGATGCCTAACAATAGAGACACCAAAGGCCTCATGGTCCCATGCCATGTTGAATTTTTTATACAAATGGTGAATCAAAACAAAGAAAACACCATTTAATTAATCAAAAATAAAATATGCATCACATGGACATGAAAATATTTTTGCATTGTTTTCCTCTGTTCACTGAGCAAGAGGGTATTTTTATTTTATTTTTGTGATTTTCTTACACAAAGTTATGGATTTTTGAAGTTCTAGTTATTTATTTAAATAGGAAAATCCCTATTTTTCTACTTAAGTGATGCGGCGCCACCTCAACCTACGGTGGCTCCAAAACTCCACAAGGCGCGCTCCCATTCGATGCCACCGTTCATGTGTCTGCCCCCGTCATCCTGTGGTTCCGCTCCATCTCCTCATCTGGCGCAATCAGAGCCTTCCATTCGATAAACACGTGATCCAACGACCACGGGTCATCGTCCCCAAAGCCTTTATCCTGAGAACTGTCCACCTTCAAACCTTAATATCTCTCTTGATACTTAACCAAATCAAGTGAGGTTTGTTCCTATCAACTCGTCTTGATGAGACACACACATCCATATGGTTAATCAAACCCTAAATCAACTTTATGCTCATGGAGAATTACATGAAGCTCGATTTAGGGTTAGTGTTCAATACCTTTNAAAGTTATGGATTTTTGAAGTTCTAGTTATTTATTTAAATAGGAAAATCCCTATTTTTCTACTTAAGTGATGTGGCGCCACGTCAACCTACGGTGGCTCCAAAACTCCACAAGGCGCGCTCTCATTCGATGCCACCGTTCATGTGTCTGCCCCTGTCATCCTGTGGTTCCGCTCCATCTCCTCATCTGGCACAATCAGAGCCTTCCATTCGATAAACACGCGATCCAACGACCACGGGTCATCGTCCCCAAAGCCTTTATCCTGAGAACTGTCCACCTTCAAACCTTAATATCTCTCTTGATACTTAACAAAATCAAGTGAGGTTTGTTCCTATCGACTCGTCTTGATGAGACACACACATCCATATGGTTAATCAAACACTAAATCAACTTTATGCTCATGGAGAATTACATGAAGCTCAATTTAGGGTTAGTGTTCAATACCTTGGTCCAAGAGGGGAAGCCTCGATTGGATGCTTGTGGAAGCTTCGTGAGGGTCCAAAGAGCCTAAGGATTGAGCCTCGAGCAGTGGTGAATTTTCTAGACCCAATTTTGACCAAGGCCAATTTGGGGTGTTGATCAAAGTCCATCTTAGGGTGCTCTGGTGATGGGGCTTCTATAGGGGATCTTCCTCTCTCACTGTGGGGATGGTGTGGGTGCAGTTAATTTGAGTTTGGTTGAGGATTTGAGGATGTTCTATTTCGGCGTACAGATTGAGCTCCAAAATTGAGCTCGAGCAGTGGATTTGAGTGGCTAGGGATGGTTGGGTTGAACTCAAGAGGTCTTGAGGAAGCTCTGGAAGCAATTTGATAGAGTCTCCCCAAGGAATTTCAAGCTCTCCTCCTTTGACCATAGAGGGTGGGTTTAAATAGAGGGGAAGGAGAGGACACCAGGGGCAATTTGTTGGTGCTNCAATACCTTGGTCCAAGAGGGGAAGCCTCGATTGGATGCTTGTGGAAGCTTCGTGAGGGTCCAAAGAGCCTAAGGATTGAGCCTCGAGCAGTGGTGAATTTTCTAGACCCAATTTTGACCAAGGCCAATTTGGGGTGTTGATCAAAGTCCATCTTAGGGTGCTCTGGTGATGGGGCTTCTATAGGGGATCTTCCTCTCTCACTGTGGGGATGGTGTGGGTGCAGTTAATTTGAGTTTGGTTGAGGATTTGAGGATGTTCTGTTTTGGCGTACAGATTGAGCTCCAAAATTGAGCTCGAGCAGTGGATTTGAGTGGCTAGGGATGGTTGGGTTGAACTCAAGAGGTCTTGAGGAAGCTCTGGAAGCAATTTGATAGAGTCTCCCCAAGGAATTTCAAGCTCTCCTCCTTTGACCATAGAGGGTGGGTTTAAATAGAGGGGAAGGAGAGGACACCAGGGGCAATTTGTTGGTGCTTTAGGTTGCTTATGTGGATGCCAACAAGGTGAAAAAATCCAATTGGGATGAGACAGCTTGGATAGGTTTAATTTTGAGTTTTACCTAGGTGGATCACTTGGGGGTGGCTTTTCCGGCAACTTAGGTGGTCGGTCGACCAGGCTCAGGTCACCATCTGACTCAGGGAGCTTAGGGCTTGGGTTTGGTGAAGTCAATTGGGGTTGGCCATGTGTAAAAGTGTTGAATTAAAATAGGATGTGGGAAGGGTCAGTTTGGATCAATTTGGGTCAAATCATGGATTTGGGTTGGGTTCACCCACCAAGGCTGGCTTAGGTGTTGAGGGAAATCAGATGGTCCAGCTTAATCAGCATGGTGAGGTCTCTATCCACAGAGATTTGGCTAAACATGGGTTAGAGTGACATGGGAGGGGTTAAAAGAATCTTAAGGATATTTGAAAGTGGCTTGGCCTCTTGCCACTAATAGTATGGTGATGTGGCATGGCTCTCATGGCTCACCTATGGCTCGGAGTGGCTTCATGGCTTGTCCTTGGCTTGGTCAACTTTCATGAGGACGGGATTTTTGAATTTATGAAATATTTTGGTTGATTTTTGCATGATTATTGATTTGGAATGATTTAATNAATGTAGCTTGGCCTCTTGCCACTAATAGTATGGTGATGTGGCATGGCTCTCATGGCTCACCTATGGCTTGGAGTGGCTTCATGGCTTGGTCAACTTTCATGAGGACGAGAATTTTGAATTTATGAAATATTTTGGTTGATTTTCGCATGATTATTGATTTGGAATGATTTAATTTTGAATTTAGGACTTTAGGAATGATTTTAATCAAATGGATGATAAAGAGAAAGAACTGTCATGTGGGCTTTGGATTTGGGCTTTTGAAATTAAATGTGGTGGGCTTGGGCTTTTGAATTTGAAATTGATTTTGGGCTAAAATGTTGGGCTAATTGAATGTTGAGTTTGGTATAGGAATATGTCATGAAGGCATTGGAAGAATTTCAAGTGATTTTGAATTGACTTAGGGGGCTAATTTAGTGGATTTAAGCATATGGTCAAAATTGGGCCTTTTTGATTTGGATAAAATTGGGCTTGTAATTGGGTCAAATTGAGCTTAAATTTTGTTTATATTAGGATTAGGGATGCTGAATTTTGATTTGGAATTAAAATTGGGCAAGATTGGGGTCAATTGGGCCAAAATTGGGGTTAATTTGGGAACATTTGGGTNTGTTTATATTAGGATTAGGGATGCTGAATTTTGATTTGGAATTAAAATTGGGCAAGATTGGGGTCAATTGGGTCAAAATTGGGGTTAATTTGGGGACATTTGGGCCTTTAAGGGCAAATTGGGGCTTTTGGTCAAATTGGGTCAAATTAATCATAAATTGGGAATATTTGGGATGATTTTGAAATTTTTGGGAGTTTTTTGGAATTTTTAATTCCTGAGGGGCATTTTGGTAATTTTGGCAATTTTTGGGGGGTATTTTGGGAATTTGGTAATTTTTGTGAATTTTGGTCAATNGGGTCTTTAAGGGCAAATTGGGGCTTTTGGTCAAATTGGGTCAAATTAATCATAAATTGGGAATATTTGGGAGTTTTTTGGAATTTTTAATTCTTGAGGGGCATTTTGGTAATTTTGGCAATTTTTTAGGGGTATTTTGGGAATTTGGTAATTTTTGTGAATTTTGGTCAAATTAGGTAGTGTTGGGGGGTTTGAGATAATTTTTGGATAAATTTGGGTAATTTTGGGACTTTTTGGCAAAGATTGGAGTTGTAGAGGTATTTTGGTAATTTGGTGTTTTTGGGCTGAAATGGGCCAACAAGCCAGGAAGTCATGCCAAACCAATAGGAGTCATGTGAGAACTCATTTTTNTTTTGGCAAAGATTGGAGTTGTAGAGGTATTTTGGTAATTTGGTGTTTTTGGGCTGAAATGGGCCAACAAGCTAGGAAGTCATGTCAAACCAATAGGAGTCATGTGAGAACTCATTTTGGATGCTCAATATACTGGCTCTAACCCTCTTAGCCAAAGACTATGGGTATAGGGTCATTCATATGAGCTTTCCAAAAGGAGTCAGGAGATCAACTTAAGGGGTCACAGGGTTTGGGGTAAGTGAAAAAGTGTAGTGTGTGCAAGTTAGCCCCACCATAACCAGATCACCCAGGGTTAGTCCTAAGGTCTGAACATCCTTTGGGGGACTCCCCTTGAGCTCCTCCATATTAACCCCACCTACTAAGTATTAGAGGTTAGGACCAACATGCGAAGCTTCAAGTTGAGTAAAGAAGAATTTGGAATTTTTAATGACGAGGGTTCCTTTTTGAGTCTTCTAGAAATAGTCAACAGGAAAGTCCTATGGCTAGACCCTAGGCTACTAAAGAGNAAGTGTAGTGTGTGCAAGTTAGCCCCACCATAACCAGATCACCCAGGGTTAGTCCTAAGGTCTGAACATCCTATGGGGGACTCCCCTTGAGCTCCTCCATATTAACCCCACCTACTAAGTACTAGAGGTTAGGACCAACATGCGAAGCTTCAAGTTGAGTAAAGAAGAATTTGGAATTTTTAATGATGAGGGTTCCTTTTTGAGTCCTCTAGAAATAGTCGACAGGAAAGTCCTATGGCTAGACCCTAGGCTACTAAAGAAGAAAAAGATAGACCTCAACCAAAAATGAGGTCAACAATGGACATTAAACGTGCCCTGTATCATAACTGATACTATCTAACGATGGATTCTCTCGGGCAAGCCTGAATCATCACAGACCTTGTCCAAAACACGCACTAGGGGTTATAGATGGATGTTTTGAGCTACGGATGCTATTAATTAATAGTACATAGTCTCGAGTCATTAAAGTGGACATCCTACACGTGTGACATAAAAAATTGATGCCAACAAGACTATGATCAAAACTTTAGCCTCATTACCAAATTCCCCATGATTCACACTCTTCTCACTGTGGTCTCAAAGCAATGGGAAATGATCGAGCTCGATATATCTAATGCCATCTTCAATGGTCCGCTCACGAGATAGTCTTAATGTTGCAGCCTGCTGGCTTTGAAGATTCCACAAAAACAAATCATGTTTGTCTTCTAAAGAAAGCACTCTAAAGTCTCAAGAAATCTCCAAGATAGTGGCACTCTGTTCTCACCTCCACCTTGCAATCTCGGTTTTCAACTAAGCCATGCGATCCCTTTCTCATGGTCTATAATGAAACCAACCCAGAAAGCTACATTTTGAGATATGTAGATGACATCCAAATTACTGGGAGAAACTCTAACTTTCTTACTCATATCATCACTCAACTACATTAACATTTTCAAGTCAAAAATCTCAGTAAACCATGTTCCTTGGCATCCAGATAGATAACAACTCCAACAGATTATATCTCCATCAATTCAAATATGTTGAAAACATATTAACAAAAGTTGGAATGCAGTCATTTAAGCTAATTGAAACTCCTACTTCCACTAAGGTCATACCATCCCCCACCAATGAAACTCTATACGACGATCCCCAACTCTACCTACACCTTGTTGGCTTACTCTAATATCTTACACTCATCTGACCCGACGTGACTTTTTCAGTAAACAAATTGTGTCAACATCTTCATTAACTTCTCAACAAACACTTTATTTAACTAAAACGGCTACTAAGTTAAATCAAATGATCCAGTGAAAAAGGATTACCGATATACTGTGGTAATTTAAAACTCCAGGCAATCTCTGACTCCAACTGGGCAGGGGAGCCAACTGATCGCAAATCCACCAACGACTGTTGTGCCTTTTTCGACACAGTTCTTATCTCCTGGTTCACCAAGAACAAACTATTGTAGCAAGCTCTTCCACAGAAGCAAAATACTGAGTGTTATTTACTGCTGCATCCGACATCATCTGGTTAAGTAAAGTTCTTCAAGATTTTAAAATTCCACTCATAGAGCCAAGGACATTCTACTGTGATAATATTTCAGCTTCACTCTCGCCAAAATCCCTTTTTTTTACGTCAGAACCAAACACATTGAGATCGATGTTCATTTCATTCGGGACTATATCACCAACAAATTTATCACCGTTCATCACCTCTCGACCACCGATTAAGTGGCAGATGTTTTTACCAAACCTCTCAGCTCGCAAAGATTCTACAATCTATACAACAAGCTGCTTCCTCCTCCGAATCATCAGCTCGTGGGGCTGTATTTAATGTATTCTCATAAAACCTGTGCATGTTTTTGTCTTCCGGCTTTCTGTTTTGGCTGAACCTGATGGGTCTACATATAGACTTCCTGCATTGGCTTTGGATTATAATGTTTGGCTTACAGTGGTAATAAATTTGCTGAGCATTCTTCTCCTTTATTCCATTCTTCTGTCCGGTTTTTCTTCTCCTATTTCTTTCTTTCCTTCTGTCCACCTTGTTCTTGGCTTCAGAAACCTGCTGCATACAGGGTCTGCTTACGTTCACAGGGATTCATCTTCTTCTAAAGGATGAGATTCAACAGATTGTTGAACATGAACGTCCAAGTACATAATTTTCTAAGAAATTAAATTTAGAGAATCACAAAACATGTGCTCTTTTAAATAAAACAATAAAGTTCTTTTTAATATTTGATGAAAAGGAGAACTATAATTGTGATAATGTTGAAGACCAACCAACATAATATAATACAAATTTAACGAAGTGCATTATGTGGCAGTAATACATTAATTGCAGCATACTTTTTTCAGAACTTTTTTAACTCAAAAAGTACAACTTCAGCACCATTCGTTGGGGGAGATTTTATAATGTTTTCTCGTTGAAAATTTAAATGGAGCCGACTGACAATATGACTACATATAATTGCTGTAAATATTCCATTACAAAGCTGCATTAATGGATGTCTTTTCAGTAAACATCAACCATAAATAGTATATATTATCCTAGGCGAGCTGAACATTAATTTGCTTGGCTGCTGAGAAGAAGACAATATGCTAGTGACTGTTATTTATGGCTATTCTTTCTTTGTGGTTCAAAGAAAGCAAATAGCTATTCTTTCTTTGTGGTTTAAAGAAAGTCAGTACCTACTATTTATGAGCCTAGTGGAGTTGGGGAAGATTGACTGAATATTATAAGCTTTTTATCCTTGTTGATATTTTGAGAATCTATTTGGGAACTTTTCAATTGCCAACTACTCTTTTGTAATTCATCTCATAAGAATTGGTCCGAAGACCTTAAAATCTTCTCAGCAGAAGTTCTGCCTACTCCTCCCTTCCTGAATTATTCTTTCATAAAGAAGGCAAGTTGGATTTGCATTATAAAGTGTGGAGTTGTAATCTAAATTAATAGTAGATTAAGAAGATTGGGTTCACTTTTCTATAGTGGACAAAAGTCTAGAGATAAAACTCTTATTAAATCTTATTAAGTTNAACAAACACTTTATTTAACTAAAACGGCTACTAAGTTAAATCAAATGATCCAGTGAAAAAGGATTACCGATATACTGTGGTAATTTAAAACTCCAGGCAATCTCTGACTCCAACTGGGCAGGGGAGCCAACTGATCGCAAATCCACCAACGACTGTTGTGCCTTTTTCGACACAGTTCTTATCTCCTGGTTCACCAAGAACAAACTATTGTAGCAAGCTCTTCCACAGAAGCAAAATACTGAGTGTTATTTACTGCTGCATCCGACATCATCTGGTTAAGTAAAGTTCTTCAAGATTTTAAAATTCCACTCATAGAGCCAAGGACATTCTACTGTGATAATATTTCAGCTTCACTCTCGCCAAAATCCCATTTTTTTACGTCAGAACCAAACACATTGAGATCGATGTTCATTTCATTCGGGACTATATCACCAACAAATTTATCACCGTTCATCACCTCTCGACCACCGATTAAGTGGCAGATGTTTTTACCAAACCTCTCAGCTCGCAAAGATTCTACAATCTATACAACAAGCTGCTTCCTCCTCCGAATCATCAGCTCGTGGGGCTGTATTTAATGTATTCTCATAAAACCTGTGCATGTTTTTGTCTTCCGGCTTTCTGTTTTGGCTGAACCTGATGGGTCTACATATAGACTTCCTGCATTGGCTTTGGATTATAATGTTTGGCTTACAGTGGTAATAAATTTGCTGAGCATTCTTCTCCTTTATTCCATTCTTCTGTCCGGTTTTTCTTCTCCTATTTCTTTCTTTCCTTCTGTCCACCTTGTTCTTGGCTTCAGAAACCTGCTGCATACAGGGTCTGCTTACGTTCACAGGGATTCATCTTCTTCTAAAGGATGAGATTCAACAGATTGTTGAACATGAACGTCCAAGTACATAATTTTCTAAGAAATTAAATTTAGAGAATCACAAAACATGTGCTCTTTTAAATAAAACAATAAAGTTCTTTTTAATATTTGATGAAAAGGAGAACTATAATTGTGATAATGTTGAAGACCAACCAACATAATATAATACAAATTTAACGAAGTGCATTATGTGGCAGTAATACATTAATTGCAGCATACTTTTTTCAGAACTTTTTTAACTCAAAAAGTACAACTTCAGCACCATTCGTTGGGGGAGATTTTATAATGTTTTCTCGTTGAAAATTTAAATGGAGCCGACTGACAATATGACTACATATAATTGCTGTAAATATTCCATTACAAAGCTGCATTAATGGATGTCTTTTCAGTAAACATCAACCATAAATAGTATATATTATCCTAGGCGAGCTGAGCATTAATTTGCTTGGCTGCTGAGAAGAAGACAATATGCTAGTGACTGTTATTTATAGCTATTCTTTCTTTGTGGTTCAAAGAAAGCAAATAGCTATTCTTTCTTTGTGGTTCAAAGAAAGTCAGTACCTACTATTTATGAGCCTAGTGGAGTTGGGGAAGATTGACTGAATATTATAAGCTTTTTATCCTTGTTGATATTTTGAGAATCTATTTGGGAACTTTTCAATTGCCAACTACTCTTTTGTAATTCATCTCATAAGAATTGGTCCGAAGACCTTAAAATCTTCTCAGCAGAAGTTCTGCCTGCTCCTCCCTTACTAAATTATTCTTTCATAAAGAAGGCAAGTTGGATTTGCATTATAAAGTGTGGAGTTGTAATCTCAATTAATAGTAAATTAAGAAGATTGGGTTCACTTTTCTATAGTGGACAAAAGTCTAGAGATAAAACTCTTATTAAATCTTATTAATTTTTTTTTCTATGATTGTGCTATTTTCTAATCAAGCTTTTCAAGTATCAAGATGCATAAATTCTTCTCAATAATTTCTCTGTCATGACCTTGACACAAGATTTGCCCATCTGAATATGATGGGTTATATAGAGTAGGGTTGTGACAGAATTTTTCGTATCGATGCATTGGATTTGGAGAAATTAGTTTACAAATAGAACCATATGATTGATTAGTAGATGAATGTGCGAGTTTTGGATAGTTTAAGATTAATTTTCTTCTTTATCTTTTCATTTGTGTATGTTTTATTAAGTTATTTCATCTGAATGTCAAATTTAAGTATTAGATAATTATGGATCCCCAAGATCAAGATGTAACAAATGAATAGAGTTTCAATCATGTTATGGCAGTACAAAGCATAGCGGGAGCTCTATTGTCAGATTCCATGACTCAATTTGCTAGTTCGGTGGCTCAATTGTTGTGGAATGCTTAAAGCAGAATGTTTGCTTTGAGAGTAGAGGAGGGGATTAGACATTTACAATTATTTTTAAGATTAAAGTGCCTCATTTCAAGGGAGCAGTGGAGCTTCAAGTAGCTTATGATTGGATATTGAGACTAGAGAAATCATTTGATAGAATGCAGTATCTAGATAATCGTAAGGTGCCCCTGAAGTGTTTTTAATTGATGGTGAAGTTGAGTACGTGGCCAGACCATTAGAGGTAGAAGTTTAAAGGAAAGTTGACTGTTGAGATTACTTAGGAGCAATTTAATGATAGATTTAGATATTGGCTTGTACCTCCATTAGCCAGACAACAGTTGCAGGAGTCCTTTCTGAAATTGGTTCAAGGGAATAAGATGGCAATGCAGTATGAGGTTGAGTTTACTGCATTAAGAAGATATCCTCCACAGTTACTCAGTACTCTAAAAGAGAAGTGCTATAGATTTTTGAGAGGACTCGAAGATAAATTAAGGCATTCACTTGTCTCATTCAGGATCAAATATTTCTTTGAGTTAGAGAGAGTGAGATTGATAAAAAATGATTTGATGTCTACTCAGAAACATAAGGATGTGAGTCATAAAAAATTTGGAGAATTAGAAGTAGTGGCAGTGGAATGAAGAGTTGATATGGGTCGTATGAGTCTGCGAGAGGTTCTGCAGCTTCTGGGAGCAAGGATTCATCTATCTCAGTGAGTAGTGCTCCAATTTGTACTTCTTGTGGAAGGAGAAATCACGATCAATGTTATTTATTTTCTGGACAGTGATTTAAGTGTGTTAAATCTGGCCATAAGTTAGCACAGTGTCCTCAAAAAAGTGTCAGATAGTAGGCATAATACTCGAGTAGAATGGAGGGTTGATAGAGAACATAAAACAATCCCATCAAAAACTGTAAGTGAAGGGTCATCAAGTAGAAGTGAAGGGAGATTTACTAGAAGTCATATAAGAGAGAGTCAAAGACAGTATGTTAATCTTGTTGCTACTACGCTAGCTCAATCTATAGTTTATAATTTGACTCAGTAAGAGGCTAAGGATGTAGTTGATGTTGTGATGGGCATAAATTTCATTTTTTCACAACCTTGTCTAATTTTATTTAATTCTGGAGCTAGTCATTTGTTTATATTTGATAGATTTCTTGAATATTTAAGCATCCCTCCTATTACTTAGCTTATGGTTTTTATGTTCTTTTACCTACTGAAGATTATTTGATGGCCAGTAGCAGTTCAGAAAAGAAGTTCACAGTTCAATTTCGAGACTTAAGACTAGTTCCTTCCTCGGTTTCCTGGTACATAAAAGACGGACTTCTGTCACTTCTTGAATACTTCAGCTTTCTTACTTTTCTCCGCTTTCGAATAGACTTCGATGAGGACTGAGTTCCGAGGGTTCACTCAAAACCTTTATTTATGATCATGATGACATTCATTTCTAGATTTTTGAGATNAAAAGACGGACTTCTGTCACTTCTTGAATACTTCAGCTTTCTTACTTTTCTCCGCTTTCGAATAGACTTCGACGAGGACTGAGTTCCGAGGGTTCACTCAAAACCTTAACTCAGTAATCTATGATATTAAAATTACAAATAGAAAGTTGGAGTCTGAGTTAAATGTATTTCTTTTGGCTGAATTTGATGTTATCTTGAGTATGGATTAGTTGAGTAGATATGAAGGTTTTGTGAATCTGGTCGAAAGAGGGTGGGTTTATGTGTTGGTGATGAAACATTTTATTTTCCGGGTATCAGAGGTATGCTATAATCTTTGATATCATATCTACAATTTGATAAATTATGGAGAAAGGAAAATGATGTATTTCTTGCTTATATAAAAGGTGGGAGTAGAACCACCGTGGCTATTGAGGAAGTTCCTATGGTAAATGAATTTCTAGATGTTTTTCCTAAATAATTGGTGAGTTTTCCTTCATAGAAAGAAGTTGAGTTATGTACTGAGGTTGTACCTGGTACATCTCTTATTGTAAAGCCTCCATATAGAATGACACCCAAAAAACTGCAGGAGTTGAAAATACAATTGTAGGAGTTGTCGGGTAGGGGTTTTATTAGACCCAGTGTATCTCCTTAGGGTGCACCTGTATTGTTTGTGAGGAAGAAGGATGGTAAAATGCGTATGTGCATTGATTATACAAAATTGAATAAAGTGACCATCAAGAACAATTATCCATTTCTCTGGATTGATAATTTGTTTGACCTGCTTGAAGGTTCGTCTGTGTTTTCAAAAATAGATTTGAGATCCAGGTTTCATCAGTTGAGGGTGAAGGAAGAAGATATAAAGAAGAAAACTTTTAGTACTCATTGGGGCCACTATGAGTTTTGGGTCATGCCTTTTGGTGTGACTAATGCCTGAGCTATATTCATGATTTAATGAATCAAGTGTTCAAAGCATATCTAGCTCAGTTTGTTATTGTCTTTATTGATGATGTATTGGTGTATTCCAAGTCTGAAGATGATCATGCACTTTATTTGAGATTAGTGTTTGAGACGTTAAGAAAACATCAACTATATGATAAATTCTCAAAGTGTTAATTTTGGTTAAAATCCATCTCTTTTCTTGGTCATGTGATGAGTAGCAATGGTATTTTGGTTGATACCAAGAAGGTCAATGCAACTGTTGATTGGCCAAGACAAACTATAGATAGAAAGTTTGGTAAAGGCTTTTCCTTGATTGCAGTTCCTCTAACTAGATTGACTCAGAAGGTGGTTCCTTTCGATTGGACACCTAAGTATGAAATTAGTTTTCAGAAGTTGAACGATTATTTGGTGTCAGCGCTTATTCTGTTAATTTCAAATGGTGCTAAGGATTTCCAAGTGTTCATCGATGCATCTTTAAGAGGATTGGGTTGTGTACTGCAGCAAAATTGGAGAGATATTGTTTATTAATGTGTAGAAAAGCATGCTTAATTTCATTTTTATTTTGTACATTTTTATGAACAAAATTGCACTTTAAAGAAATGTATTTTTATATTTTCCTTCTAGATACAATGGGTTGTACAATTGGAATGAAGTGGAGAAGAAATAGAGTGAAGCAAGGCTGATATTAAGCAACTGGAGATCCAAAAGGCTGGTGCCTAGCCATTAGGTGCTAAGGAGCTCCTACCAAGTGCCTTGGCACCACTTACTTGGCATCTAGGCGTTAGTATATAGTCGGACAGACAGAGAGTGCGCCAATTTAGTAGCGCCTAGGCGCCAGCAACTGTTGAGCGGTTTTTTAGCAGTTTCTCCCCATGATGTGGGAGGTTATTTGGCATATTAAAAGGAGTTCTTTAAGGCAAAGATGGGGAGATCTTTTGTAGAGAAGAAGTAGACAAAAGTAGGTTTTGTTGTAGGGGAGAATTAAGGATTTTACTTAGAGAGTTTGGTGAGATTTGAGAGGTGTATTGTGAGGAGAATATTTAGCACAACACCAAGGGTCTAGGAGATCCTAAGGGAGAATTCTTAGAGAACTACAAAGAGGAAGAAGCTAAGTATTATGCATTTTTATTGTACTTTTATAAACACAATGACCTAATGGATTTGCTTTGTGTTAAAGAAGTTTTGTGGTATTTTCTCCAAGCTTTGTGGTAGCCTTTTCACCTTTCTCTTGTAATGATTATGTTAGTTGTGTAGGAATAGTAGAATGATTTTAAAATTGGTTTTCAATCTTCAATGTTACGAGTATTCTTCAAAGCTTAATTTACTTTTCATTCTGGCAAAGTGATTAGTTAAAATATATTGTGATCCATAATGACTCGGGAGAGCTATGAAAAAATGATTAGAATATTCACGTTGAGAGATGCAAATAGATAGGGAAATAATATTTGATGGATTCAAATTGGGGTTTAAGGATTAAAAATCAATTTAACCAAACTTCTTTATGCACTCAGGACAGGGCAAAGAAGAGAGTTACTTCTATTTGTCACTAGTCACAGTTACAATTTAAAGTATTCATTTTCCTACACACTACTTATATCATTGCAAGGGAGGTTGGCTTTATATCTTGGTTATCATCAATTCAAATAAATTTAGTAGGATTTCCGTAGGAGTAAACCTTCAAGAGTAGTTTGTAATTCTATAGAACTAGTTAGCTCAACTTAAAACCAACTTTACTTCCAAGCTAAGGCTAATTTCAGTAGGTTAGAACTTTTCTTAAGTCTATCTGCCTCACTTCCTATGAGATCGATAATCCAGACTCAAAATTTGATATTACTGATATGACACGTACACTTGTGTGAGATCTCTGCACTTAGAATTAGGGTGTGTCAAAATTTAAGCACTACTACATGGCGTGTCACTTATGCATAGAGATAGTTGAAGCCGCATGAGAAAAATTATCCTACTCATGATTCAGAGTTGGCAGCTATTGTATTTGTATTGAAGATCTGGAGACATTATTTATAAGGAGTGAGATGTGCGATCGATAAAAATCATCAAATCTTGAAGTACATCTTCACTTAAAAGAAGCTAAACTTGAAACAGANAACAGACACTTTATTTAACTAAAACGGCTACTAAGTTAAATCAAATGATCCAGTGAAAAAGGATTACCGATACACTGTGGTAATTTAAAACTCCAGGCAATCTCTGACTCCAACTGGGCAGGGGAGCCAACTGATCGCAAATCCACCAACGACTGTTGTGCCTTTTTCGACACAGTTCTTATCTCCTGGTTCACCAAGAACAAACTATTGTAGCAAGCTCTTCCACAGAAGCAAAATACTGAGTGTTATTTACTGCTGCATAGAGCCAAGGACATTCTACTGTGATAATATTTCAGCTTCACTCTCGCCAAAATCCCTTTTTTTTACGTCAGAACCAAACACATTGAGATCGATGTTCATTTCATTCGGGACTATATCACCAACAAATTTATCACCGTTCATCACCTCTCGACCACCGATTAAGTGGCAGATGTTTTTACCAAACCTCTCAGCTCGCAAAGATTCTACAATCTATACAACAAGCTGCTTCCTCCTCCGAATCATCAGCTCGTGGGGCTGTATTTAATGTATTCTCATAAAACCTGTGCATGTTTTTGTCTTCCGGCTTTCTGTTTTGGCTGAACCTGATGGGTCTACATATAGACTTCCTGCATTGGCTTTGGATTATAATGTTTGGCTTACAGTGGTAATAAATTTGCTGAGCATTCTTCTCCTTTATTCCATTCTTCTGTCCGGTTTTTCTTCTCCTATTTCTTTCTTTCCTTCTGTCCACCTTGTTCTTGGCTTCAGAAACCTGCTGCATACAGGGTCTGCTTACGTTCACAGGGATTCATCTTCTTCTAAAGGATGAGATTCAACAGATTGTTGAACATGAACGTCCAAGTACATAATTTTCTAAGAAATTAAATTTAGAGAATCACAAAACATGTGCTCTTTTAAATAAAACAATAAAGTTCTTTTTAATATTTGATGAAAAGGAGAACTATAATTGTGATAATGTTGAAGACCAACCAACATAATATAATACAAATTTAACGAAGTGCATTATGTGGCAGTAATACATTAATTGCAGCATACTTTTTTCAGAACTTTTTTAACTCAAAAAGTACAACTTCAGCACCATTCGTTGGGGGAGATTTTATAATGTTTTCTCGTTGAAAATTTAAATGGAGCCGACTGACAATATGACTACATATAATTGCTGTAAATATTCCATTACAAAGCTGCATTAATGGATGTCTTTTCAGTAAACATCAACCATAAATAGTATATATTATCCTAGGCGAGCTGAGCATTAATTTGCTTGGCTGCTGAGAAGAAGACAATATGCTAGTGACTGTTATTTATAGCTATTCTTTCTTTGTGGTTCAAAGAAAGCAAATAGCTATTCTTTCTTTGTGGTTCAAAGAAAGTCAGTACCTACTATTTATGAGCCTAGTGGAGTTGGGGAAGATTGACTGAATATTATAAGCTTTTTATCCTTGTTGATATTTTGAGAATCTATTTGGGAACTTTTCAATTGCCAACTACTCTTTTGTAATTCATCTCATAAGAATTGGTCCGAAGACCTTAAAATCTTCTCAGCAGAAGTTCTGCCTGCTCCTCCCTTACTAAATTATTCTTTCATAAAGAAGGCAAGTTGGATTTGCATTATAAAGTGTGGAGTTGTAATCTCAATTAATAGTAAATTAAGAAGATTGGGTTCACTTTTCTATAGTGGACAAAAGTCTAGAGATAAAACTCTTATTAAATCTTATTAATTTTTTTTTCTATGATTGTGCTATTTTCTAATCAAGCTTTTCAAGTATCAAGATGCATAAATTCTTCTCAATAATTTCTCTGTCATGACCTTGACACAAGATTTGCCCATCTGAATATGATGGGTTATATAGAGTAGGGTTGTGACAGAATTTTTCGTATCGATGCATTGGATTTGGAGAAATTAGTTTACAAATAGAACCATATGATTGATTAGTAGATGAATGTGCGAGTTTTGGATAGTTTAAGATTAATTTTCTTCTTTATCTTTTCATTTGTGTATGTTTTATTAAGTTATTTCATCTGAATGTCAAATTTAAGTATTAGATAATTATGGATCCCCAAGATCAAGATGTAACAAATGAATAGAGTTTCAATCATGTTATGGCAGTACAAAGCATAGCGGGAGCTCTATTGTCAGATTCCATGACTCAATTTGCTAGTTCGGTGGCTCAATTGTTGTGGAATGCTTAAAGCAGAATGTTTGCTTTGAGAGTAGAGGAGGGGATTAGACATTTACAATTATTTTTAAGATTAAAGTGCCTCATTTCAAGGGAGCAGTGGAGCTTCAAGTAGCTTATGATTGGATATTGAGACTAGAGAAATCATTTGATAGAATGCAGTATCTAGATAATCGTAAGGTGCCCCTGAAGTGTTTTTAATTGATGGTGAAGTTGAGTACGTGGCCAGACCATTAGAGGTAGAAGTTTAAAGGAAAGTTGACTGTTGAGATTACTTAGGAGCAATTTAATGATAGATTTAGATATTGGCTTGTACCTCCATTAGCCAGACAACAGTTGCAGGAGTCCTTTCTGAAATTGGTTCAAGGGAATAAGATGGCAATGCAGTATGAGGTTGAGTTTACTGCATTAAGAAGATATCCTCCACAGTTACTCAGTACTCTAAAAGAGAAGTGCTATAGATTTTTGAGAGGACTCGAAGATAAATTAAGGCATTCACTTGTCTCATTCAGGATCAAATATTTCTTTGAGTTAGAGAGAGTGAGATTGATAAAAAATGATTTGATGTCTACTCAGAAACATAAGGATGTGAGTCATAAAAAATTTGGAGAATTAGAAGTAGTGGCAGTGGAATGAAGAGTTGATATGGGTCGTATGAGTCTGCGAGAGGTTCTGCAGCTTCTGGGAGCAAGGATTCATCTATCTCAGTGAGTAGTGCTCCAATTTGTACTTCTTGTGGAAGGAGAAATCACGATCAATGTTATTTATTTTCTGGACAGTGATTTAAGTGTGTTAAATCTGGCCATAAGTTAGCACAGTGTCCTCAAAAAAGTGTCAGATAGTAGGCATAATACTCGAGTAGAATGGAGGGTTGATAGAGAACATAAAACAATCCCATCAAAAACTGTAAGTGAAGGGTCATCAAGTAGAAGTGAAGGGAGATTTACTAGAAGTCATATAAGAGAGAGTCAAAGACAGTATGTTAATCTTGTTGCTACTACGCTAGCTCAATCTATAGTTTATAATTTGACTCAGTAAGAGGCTAAGGATGTAGTTGATGTTGTGATGGGCATAAATTTCATTTTTTCACAACCTTGTCTAATTTTATTTAATTCTGGAGCTAGTCATTTGTTTATATTTGATAGATTTCTTGAATATTTAAGCATCCCTCCTATTACTTAGCTTATGGTTTTTATGTTCTTTTACCTACTGAAGATTATTTGATGGCCAGTAGCAGTTCAGAAAAGAAGTTCACAGTTCAATTTCGAGACTTAAGACTAGTTCCTTCCTCGGTTTCCTGGTACATAAAAGACGGACTTCTGTCACTTCTTGAATACTTCAGCTTTCTTACTTTTCTCCGCTTTCGAATAGACTTCGATGAGGACTGAGTTCCGAGGGTTCACTCAAAACCTTTATTTATGATCATGATGACATTCATTTCTAGATTTTTGAGATGAATTTAGGAAGGTTTGAGGACTAAATTAAACTTCATTACAGCTTTTCACCTACAGACAAATGGTTAGTCTGAGAGGATTATTCATGTGTTGAAAGATCTATTTAGATTATGTGCACTTGATTTTTGAGGGAGTTGGGAGGATCATATTCCTTTGATTGAATTTGCGTACAATAATAGCTTCCAATCACATATTGGTATGACACCATATGTGGGGTTATTTGGTAAAGGGTGTATGCCATCTTTATCTTTGTGAGAGGTAGCTGAAAGAAGATTGATGAGTTCTAAGTTGGAAGATGATGTCACCGAAAAGATCAAACTAATTTAAGATAGACGAAGGAAATATTATGATCCAAAGCATCACACAGTTGAATTTCTAGGTATAGATTTTGCATTTTTGAATGTCAATCCCATGAAAGGTGTAAATAAATTTGGTAGAGTGAGAAAAGTGATTCTAAAATTTGGTGGCGTTTTGAGTTGATTATTAGGGTTGGTAATTCAACTTATCAATTATGACTACCTGATCATATGTCAGACGTGCATGATATGTTTCATGTATCAGTTTTAAGAAAACAAAATTCTAATATTGAGCACTGAGTTCATGAAAATGAGGTCGAGATAAAGCCTAACTTGACATATAGAGAAGAGCCAGAGCATATTTTGGCCTTTAATGTGAGATGATTGAGGAGCAAGCATATCCATATGGTTAAAGTTTAGTGTAAGTATTTATCATAAATGGAAGCCACTTAGGAAAAAGAGACTGTTATGAGGCAATTTTATCCAGATTTGTTCGATAGAAAAATATTGTGATTGTGAGGATGACATATTTCTAAGGAGATGAGAATGTAACGACTGCCACTATAGTACACCAGTACACCTATTGAGATTTTATTTTGTAATTTGGTAAGTCTTTAATGTTTATCTATGTTATTGAAGTTTTGATGCTTCATTTATTCTTCAATTTTTAGTAGTTTTGCTTCAGGCTCGGTTTATAAAATAAGATTGTAGAGCACATCTAATTAAATNATTTTTAGTAGTTTTGCTTCAGGCTCGGTTTATAAAATAAGATTGTAGAGCACATCTAATTAAATTATGGGCGTCTTTTTACCTATTTTTATGAGTATATAAGTAAGAAAAAGAAAGACTTCTCTTTGAATTTGTCTTCCTTAAGGATTTGACACATTCATATACAAGTGTGTTTTCTGAAACCATCCGGTGTCCATTTTGCAAACAGTTTTTATTGATGTGTTCTAGACATGTTTATCTATTTATTTACTATTTTTTCATAAATTTTGGAGTCTGTAATTTAAGATGTAAATAGATTCATATAGATTTTTTTATATAAAAATAAAGCAATTTAATTAATTATCATTATATCTTTTTTACTTTATAAGAAAATCTTTTAATATAAATATCTTAAAGCATTAAAGGATTTCATNTTTATTTACTATTTTTTCATAAATTTTGGAGTCTGTAATTTAAGATGTAAATAGATTCATATAGATTTTTTTTATATAAAAATAAAGCAATTTAATTAATCATCATTATATCTTTTTTATTTTATAAAAAAATCTTTTAATATAAATATCTTAAAGCATTAAAGGATTTCAATTCCCATGTGTGTCTTCCGTTTCAATCTTCCAAACCGTGACATGTTGAGAGAGAAATGGAGAGAAATTTTATATTTTAAGCGAGAGAAAAGAATATATTTTTAGAGATAGAAAGCTCGATTTGAGGGCTTTAGAGTCNATGTGTGTCTTCCGTTTCAATCTTCCAAACCGTGACATGTTGAGAGAGAAATGGAGAGAAATTTTATATTTTGAGCAAGAGAAAAGAATATATTTTTAGAGATAGAAAGCTCGATTTGAGGGCTTTAGAGTTGATTTCATCCGTCAGGCGAATTGGGAGAATTGTCTTACTTCATATTTCAATTTTGTTGTTTTTTCGTAAATTTTTCATATTTTATTTGCTGAAATTTCGTACAAACTCAGATCTACAGAGATTTACAAGTCTTTCACCATACAACTTTTTTATGTGTTTTAGATTAAGCTGTAAGGGACATATCGACATAAAAATTTTTATTTTTTTTATGGGTATTTTGTGTTGTACAATATTTTATATATTTTGACATGTGAGTTAACCCTGATATAAATGCTTTTAATATTATTCTAGACATTTCATATGAGTGTTTTTGAAAATTATTTCTTTCAATATGTCTAAATTTAATTCCCCCATAAATTACATTATTACTTGTGCTTACTAGTATGCACCACTATCTATAGCTTACTGTGAAATTTAATATGTCAAAATTATTAATATTTATATGCTTTTGTATCATAAATATGTGCAAAAAATAATAAAAATGTAGGAGTTATAGGTGTGTTTGATTGGGAGGTTGTGTATTATGTGCAATCAAGCAGAGTTATAAGGAGGTTCACATCTATATTGTTATTCATATGTGTATTTGATATGTCTGAATAGAAGTGAAAAAGTGGAGGTATAAGTGGAAGTTGAGTTGTTAGTGGCGTAGGAGAAATATGAACAAGTGGAGGTATAATTGGAAGCGGAGGTATAAGAAGACGACGAAAAAAATTTTAAAACAATTCAAATAAATAATTTAATTTATTTTCCATGTTATTTTCTCGCTCTTATGATAAGATATTGCTTATATTGTTATTTAGCATATGCTCACTGTAATTACAATTTATTGTACTAGCACTGTGATAGATACTATACATGATATTTTAGCTTGTAATATTTATTTACTGCAAATACAAGTTTATTTTTTTTAATATTGAAAATTGTAGTAGATTTTGAGTTGCCTCTTAAATTGTGGTTGTTCACCCTTGCTTTACTTGCTTGTTTAGTTTCAGGGAGGGTAAGGTTCAGGTTGAGTAGAAATTTTTGCATTACTTGAGAAAGAGTCTGATTTTCGGCATGTCAGTATCTTAGATCTTTATTTTTGACAGTCATGATAATGTTTAGTTTTTCTATGATAGAGAGATTAAACCATGATTGTTGTATATGTTTTATTTTATTATATAGTACTATGA
>JXCR01104778.1:0-12404 GCA_002079205.1 Phalaenopsis hybrid cultivar | reverse complement strand
CTAAACTCTTCTTTACTCAACTTGAAGTTCCACATATTGGTCCTAACCTTTAGCACTTAGTAAATGGGGTCATTATGGGGAAGCTCAAGGCGATTTCCTATAGGGCTATTTTTGGCCTTAGGGTTAACCTTGGGTGTTGGTCAAGAGCTAAGTCACTCACTTCACTCACAATCACTTGCTACCCTAAACCCAGAATTTCCTGACTTTAGTCTCTTGAGCCTTTGGGAAACTCATGTAGACGGTCCCCTAAATTTACTATCCCTATGCAAGGGTTTAACTAAGACCAGTACATAGAGGACCGAAATGGGGTTTCCATTGGTCCGTTGCTTACTTTAGGAGGGTAGTTCTCCAATTTTACCCAAAATACTCAGCCTTGCCTTTTACCCCTAAACTCCCCTAAATTACCTAAGTACCCTTGAAACCCTAAATTTTGCCAAATTCCCAAATTTATCCAAAATACCCAAAATTGTTCAAAAATCAATGTAAACAGTTTGAAAAAAAATACCCAAATTACCCAAAGTCACCAAAAATTGCCAAATTACAAAAGTGNCAAAATACTCAGCCTTGCCTTTTACCCCTAAACTCCCCTAAATTACCTAAGTACCCTTGAAACCCTAAATTTGGCCAAATTCCCAAATTTATCCAAAATACCCAAAATTGTTCAAAAATCAATGTAAACCGTTTGAAAAAAAATACCCAAATTACCCAAAGTCACCAAAAATTGCCAAATTACAAAAATTCCCCTCCTCGGCCCAAAATTTCAAAAAATCTAAAAAATCCCAAAATTTTCCAAAATATTCCAAATACTTCCAATTTCATTTTTCTCAACTATCACATGACCCAATTTGGCAAATTTGACCATCTTTGGCCAAGACTCCCAAATTTGCCNTTTTCTCAACTATCACATGACCCAATTTGGCAAATTTGACCATCTTTGGCCAAGACTCCCAAATTTCCTTTTAAAAACCCAAATTTCCCCAAATTCAACTCAAATGTCCATCAATTTGATCCCAATCTCCCCAAATTTTAATCCAAAACTCAAATTCACCTTCAATAAAATCAAAATAAATCAAATCCAAGATCAATTGGCCCATGCTTTAAGCCCAATTTTGATTTAGATCAAAGACCCAATTTTGGCCACATGACCTAATCTCATCAAATTGAATCCCTTAACCCCACAATTGGCACCCAATTTTTGTTGAAAACTCTTCATGAGGTTCCTATTGACCATTTTCAACCATTAATTTGGACATAGCCTAAGGTTAGCCCAATCTAGACCCAAGTCTAGCCTAACATGCCTAAATTGACCAAATCTTCAAAATCCTTCAAATTGACCCTCCAATTGAACTCAAAACCCTTTTCATCCTTCACCAAAATTGTTCCTTACAATCACTTAAACCAAATGCAACATTTATTTGGATCAATTGGCAGGGCTAACCTAGTCCAAACCCAATTTTTGGTCATTTGCACCCACTTGGACTCATGCACTAAATGTAGCCTAACCACCCCAAAGTCATCAAATTAATGACTCCACATCAATTAATTGGACCCTAAAATTGAGCCAAAACTCACCTAACCCAAGCTAAGTGAGCCATGGAACAATGGTCCCCTAAACTAAGGGATATGTTTTCCAAATATGCATAGGCTTAAGATCTTTTTGCCAAGACTAAACCTTAGCCCATTACATTGTTGTGACATATTCCCATAGGTTCCCTGAGCTCCTAGCCACCTCTCCCTTCCATGGTCGATCGGCCTAGTCACCGGAGAAGCCAAAACTGAGGACCACCTCTTCTTGAACTTCACCTAAATCAAACCAAGAGGCCACCTCACCCAAATGAGATGTTAGAGCCTCTCTGCCCTCCACCTAAGCACCATTTTTCACCCCTCAATTGGCCATGACAGCCACACCTTAGCCATTTTTATAAAAGCTTCCCCCTCAGGGCCATGAGAGGGGTGTTGAAATTTTCTCAGAGAGAGACGTCCAAATAACTCCCTGAGCATCCTTAAGACCTCCAAAGTGCAATCAATCACTCCATTGCCCTAATTCCTCTTGTTTAACCCTAACTTTGAGCTCAAAAATTAGAACAGAAACAAAACATCCCTTAAAACTCCAAAAAACTCCAATTAATTGTTCCCACACTTTCACAACAACAAGAGAAGGTAAAGCCCCATCAAATAACCCTCTTAAAGAGTCTAACATAGCTCTAGACCAGCACCTGAAATCGAGCTTGGTCGAATTCATACCTAGACCTTACACTACAGCAAGAGCATTAATCCTTAGCCTCCTTAGACCTCAACAAATGTGTCGAGTACCTCTGATTGAAGCTCCCCTTCTCATAGCCAAGGTATTTAAATTCTTCTCTTTTCGAGTTTCTTTTGATTCTCCATTTGGTTGGGTTTAATTCCATGGCATCTTAATCGTATGGATATGTTCCTCTAAATTAGATGAGCATTTCAAAAAAAATTCACTTAATTTAGTTGAGAAATGAGGGAGATATCAAGCTTGGAAGATGGAAAGTTCTTGAGCTAGGCTATCAAAGACGATGACGAAGCATCGTTCGATCAAGCGTGTATCGGATAGACGGTCAAGATAAAGCCGGACAGCGGTTCAGGACATAAACCGCAGGCCGAGTCAGCACTGAAGTAGATGACGATGTCGAACGGGAGCGCGCCGCATGGAGCTTCAGAGCTGCCTACGATGGCGTCGCACGTTTAAATAGAAAAATAGGGATTTTAAGAATTCAGAAAATGACCCTTAACTTCAAAAATCCATCTCTTTGTGTAGAAAAATCATAAAAATAAAATAAAAATACCCTCTTGCTCAGTGAATAGAGGAGAACAATGTAAATTAAATTTTGTTCCATTTGATGCATATTTGATTTTAAAAAAATCAATTAGCATTAGGAGACTTTGGATTCTCCATGCATATAGGCATTTCATCATAGCTTGAATTTTTGGCATGTTGTCGCTTCTACTAAGGGGAACTTTCCTTGATTTTTTCAAAGCTAGAGAAGACATCTAAACAGAAATCCATATTTTTTAAGTTTATGTACGTTATTTTCTTAAATTAATCATAATAATTAGCATGTTGCTTGTAAAAATCCAAGAAAATTTTGGAAGGTTTATGATGACCATAAAACCTTTAGGAAAATTTCTCATGAGCCAACTCATTCAAAATAAACATCATTTGCCTAATCCCTAAAACAATAAGGTAATTAATTTTGGAAAACACAAAAATCAAAATGACTTGATTTTTAATCTCCACTATTGGTTAAAATCTAGAGAACTCTCCATAAAAATTCCAAAGCATTTTGAGTCCATTTGATGGCCTTAATTGATTTTTCAAGTTAAATATCCTTTTTTACACTAAATTGATTTTTACTGATCAAAATATAACTCAAAAAATTATGAAAACTTATTTTTTGAGTTCTCTGTGACCAGAGAAGTTTTATAAAAAATAAAATGGTGTTTAAAATAAAATGGTGTTTAAAATAAAAACTTCATTTTTTAAGCCGATTTTAAATATTTAAATAATTAAAAATTCATAAAAAACAAAAATAAAATAAAATTCATTGAAATGTTCCAAATTGTTTTCTAAGCATTTAGAAGCAATTGGAATATTTTTCCTTATTTTCTAAATAAAGTATTTTGAAGCTTAAAATAATTTTTAAAGGCTAAAAATGTATTTCCACTAAACTAATTTCAATAAATCAAAGAAAAACCAAATAAATATAAAATTTGCTTCTCTAGGTTTTTTGACCTCGTGGAGATTTTTTGAAAATACAAAACTTAATTTACCCCATTTAAAATATTTTATATTTAATAAATACCATAGAACTTAAAGTAATTCTAATAATTCAAATAAAATTTAAAAAATCATGAAATTTTGTCCAAATGGTTCTCTAGTCTAGGTCTACCTTCAGAAAATATTTCAAGATATTAAGCTTCACCTTGGTCAAGTTAGCAAATTTTCTTTAAAAATCCCCATTTTTGCATGAAAATAATTATATAAATTAAATTAAATTTTGGAAAATCACATTTTTCTCCTCTAATGTCTTAATTGACCCATGAATGAGGCAGGAAAAAAAATTTAAAGTCATTTGATTTGAGTTTGAAAAATTATGAAGTGTTAGAGCCTTAGGGTCAAAAGTGTAATTTTAGGAATTGGGCCTTAATTAACATTTAGGCTTAATTCAAGGAGGGAAATGGGCAACCTGTGATCTTAATCAGCTTGTTTGGATGGTTGAAATTAAAAATGGATTAATTGGTAGAAACCAAACTCACTTTCCTAATTAAAAAGATAAATTAATAAATTTCTAAATTATTAAAATTTGGAGGTTTATTCAAATTAAATGAACCTAGAACTTAGGGGTATAACTTTTGAAGTCAATAATTAATCTGTCTAATACTCCTATTTGATTTTCAAATGAAATTCAAATAATAAATCAAGATCACCTAAAACTTACCTTTTCCAAATTAATTAAGACACTCACGTAGGTCTTAAGGGCTTAGTAGTGATCTAAGTTAGATCAAGACTGATTAAATGAGGATTAGAAAAGCAAATATAGCTAAAATTTAATACCTTTAAAACACCACAAGCCCAATTAGGACCAAAATTTGGCTAAGTGTTCCAACAACACTAGCTTGCCCCCTTGAAGGGTCTTCATTCACATAATCTTCAAAATTAAATTACAAATGTTAATTACCCTGNAACACTAGCTTGCCCCCTTGAAGGGTCTTCATTCACATAATCTTCAAAATTAAATTACAAATGTTAATTACCTTGCTCTTAGGGATAATTAGGACATTAATGTTCATTGAGCATTAAGGAATTCATAGGATGAATTATTATGCAACATAATAAGTTTAAATGAACTGGAGGCTTTTCACTNTACCCTGCTCTTAGGGATAATTAGGACATCAATGTTCATTGAGCATTAGGGAATTCATAGGATGAATTATTATGCAACATAATAAGTTTAAATGAACTGGAGGCTTTTCACCAAGTGATTAGAGGGAAGCATGTACCTGCTTCTTCCTCCTAACCTGTTGGCTACCTCGGAGGTCTACTAAACTTAATATATTTTGCTTAACAAAATCATCTTTAATTAAACTCCTAAGAACCCACCAAGATATGACATAGGGTTATTAAAACTACCAAAACCTTACTTTTCTGCCTCTACATGAAATGCCCTCACATGCATTTTAAGTTTCAGGTGGTGGAATGAGAAGACTCGCCAGGTACATTTTTTATAGTTTCNTAAGAACCCACCAAGATATGACATAGGGTTATTAAAACTACCAAAACCTTACTTTTCTGCCTCTACATGAAATGCCCTCACATGCATTTTAAGTTTCAGGTGGTGGAATGAGAAGACTCGCCAGGTACATTTTTTATAGTTTCCAGTGCTGTCTTTCTTGTACTTTTTATACTTGCAAAACTTGCATGCTAAACAACGATGCCACCCTGCATGAATACTAAAACTATTAGGATAGCCACAAAACCAAAACCAAACTAAAACTAAAATCAATCAAAATAAAATTCACCCCCACTACATTCAACATATAAAAAAAAACTCAAAATTTAATCACAAACATCACCCAAAACAACAACTATAACTAAAATAAGACGTCTCTATTGGATGATCGGGAACCACTCAGAGGAGGTAATCTACGGTTGCTAACGAGGCTTCCCACGGTCTAAATGAAATTATGGAACTGATTAAGCTGAGTTTAGTAATTTCATTTGGACTAAGTGAATCCAATAAAAAATAGTGGTGTCAGAATGAGGGAACCGTGGGATCCTAACTCTGGTCGCTCTAATCAACTTTAGCATTCCNCAGTGCTGTCTTTCTTGTACTTTTTATACTTGCAAAACTTGCATGCTAAACAACGATGCCACCCTGCATGAATACTAAAACTATTAGGATAGCCACAAAACCAAAACCAAACTAAAACTAAAATCAATCAAAATAAAATTCACCCCCACTACATTCAACATATAAAAAAAACTCAAAATTTAATCACAAACATCACCCAAAACAACAACTATAACTAAAATAAGACGTCTCTATTGGATGATCGGGAACCACTCAGAGGAGGTAATCTACAGTTGCTAACGAGGCTTCCCACGGTCTAAATGAAATTATGGAACTGATTAAGCTGAGTTTAGTAATTTCATTTGGACTAAGTGAATCCAAAAAAAAATAGTGGTGTCAGAATGAGGGAACCGTGGGATCCTAACTAGGGTCGCTCTAATCAACTATAGCATCCACGTGAAAATTTAAAGAACTATAACCATAGGGCCACTTGATTTGACATCATAACTTAACACTAGCTCGTCACGGCAAGGAGCTTGGAGCTAGCAAGATGGGAAACACAGCCATCTTCAACAACATAATATGACTTTACCAGCTAAATCAATTCATTCCTTAGAATGAAAAAACCAAGCCTTAAGGTTTTGAGGTTGTCTGCTTATGCAACATAAGTCCTCACCTCATCTTTTGGCATTTGTATAGCTCTGTTTCATAATCTAAGCCCTAACTCGCTCAGGATTCCGAGGTTGTTGTTCGTCGCACCTAAACCCTCACATCTTTCAGGTCATTTGTATGATTGTTTCACATAAATGTAAGGCCTAAATTAATAAAATGTGTAGGATGAACCACTCAATTAATTTTTCATCTAAATTGAAGCTAAACATAGAATAGATTGGGAAGTCACCGAGGTTCTTCTCTGGATCCATGACATTCCCTAGTTCTTTCTTCTTTGGATTCTATAATAAAAATGTTCCAAACATGAACAATTCCTCTATCACACCTCTTTGTCCGNTCTTTTGGCATTTGTATAGCTCTGTTTCATAATCTAAGCCCTAACTCGCTCAGGATTCCGAGGTTGTTGTTCTTCGCGACCTAAACCGTCACATCTTTCAGGTCATTTGTATGATTATTTCACATAAATGTAAGGCCTAAATTAATAAAATGTGTAGGATGAACCACTCAATTAATTTTTCATCTAAATTGAAGCTAAACATAGGATAGATTGGGAAGTCACCGAGGTTCTTCTCTGGATCCATGACATTCCCTAGTTCTTCCTTCTTTGGATTCTATAATAAAAATGTTCCAAACATGAATAATTCCTCTATCACACCTCTTTGTCCAATTTCATTGAAAAATCCTTTCCTTTGAATTCCTTGAAGATAATATTTCTTGATTTTTATCGAGAGTTTTCTTAGATGATTTCGGTCATTTAAGATGTAATTAACTATAGGGGTTTGCCCATATAGGAAGCTTTTCTCAAACCTAGCTTAATATAAACCCTATTTAACTCTTAATATTAAATTGGGGAAATTGTCGGCAAATAAAATGGTTTCTTAGACCAAACGGATGCCATATATTTCTTATTTTATTTGATCGAGCCTCATCCTCAAGTCTTGTGTTTATCCTTCGGGATAGATACAGGATTTGAGTTATAACGCTCTTTCACTTAAATTGTAAAAATATGAGATCAGTTTATTTTCATAATTTTCTAAACTTAAACATCCTTCTGAAGCGGACAACGGGATTTCAATTTCGGTGACCGACAGCTTCCTACGGGTAACTCCTTAACTAAAATAGTGTCGACAGTGTCACTTGAGGACAAGTAACATTTAAGTTTCGTGGATTTAGATACACCAAAATAACATGTTGTTTTAAGTATACATTTTATGCTTATTTTGGGTGATATTGCACTTTAAAGAAGGGTATTTTCATGTTTTTATTGCAGGTATATCAATTGTAGGCATTTCGAGAAAAAGTAACAAAAAGGATAAAATTTGGAACTAAAATAGAGAATAATGAGAATTTTGGCCCCTGATGTGCCATATTGGAGCCAAAAGAGCCATTTAACAGAGAGCTAGCGCTAGATGCGCTAGATTGGCGCAAGAGGTTCCATTTGACAAAGAGCTGGCACCAGATGAGCCAGATTTGGTGCGAGAAGCGCTAAAACCCAGAACTGTATGAACTTAAGCAAGTTGGCGCCATATGAGCCAGAGATGACTTTTTTTACGGATTAAGATGATTCAGAACAAATTTTGCATAAATTTTCAAAGATACACTTATTCTAGACACCCCTTAGAGAGATTCAATGTATTTAGACACTTTAGAAGGTTCTTTTATGAAGGGATATGTCTTTTAGATCAACAGACATGTCTTTTAAATTTAAAAGGGTTGACTTTTGGATAGAATTTAGGAGGGAGTTTTAAATTCCTTTTGGAGGGAGGCAGTCTTTATTAAAAGAGATATTTTGTAAAGTGAAGGGTGTAGAGTGTAAGGGGGGTGAGAAAGAGAGTCAATGGCTTGGAGATTTTCTTCAAGGATTGTAATAGGAGATGGAATGTGACAGATTTCTTCTTCATTGCATTTCTAAGAGAGAATTAAGAGTGCTTGTAAAAAGACAAAGCCTTGAAGAGAACTTCTATGGATTTTCGTGGGAAGGATTGTGAGATAAGTTGTGTCTTTTATTTCTTTTATTTTGTAAACTTATTTTTATATATGAAATACGTGTTTTTTCATATTCTTCTCATGACTTTTGAGCAGTCTTCTTTATCTTTCTCCCTGCTTTGAGATATGGTTTTGTGAAGAATTGATTTTATTTTATACAATTTTAAATGTCAATAATTTATGATGATTTAAACTCCGATCTTTATTTACTTTTCAAACTTGCCAATTAAATGGTTAAATAATGTTGACAAACATATGTTCTGAAAGGGCTATGATTTCTATAACATGGTGAGAGTCGCATTTGATTTCATGGGAGAGGATTTCATCCATGGAGTTGAGAGCAAATAAATGGGGAAATATACTTCATTTGATGCATAATTGGAGATCATAAGGTGATAGATTAAAATCCTCAATCTAGTACAGTAGATTAGAAACTGATGCGAGATTGTTAGCACCATGTGAGGGATTAGTGGGATCTCTGGAGTGGTAGCTGGTATCCTTCCAGCCTAACCACAGAATTATGGACCAAACTCTAGATTAGTCAATATTCTTTATGCACTCAGAAGAGGGTAAAGAATAGGATTGCTCCTATTTGTCACAAAATAATTTATATATATATATATATATATATATATTCAAATGATTTTAATCTCTTCTCAATCCATATACTCATTGTAAAGGGAAAGGATGCTTTCTAAAATTTCAACTCTTTGTCACAAAAATGTTGTTTAGTTTTTGTAATTTTACTTTTGAAAGTTTAGCAATTAGTTCAATTAACTTTGTCTTTTTACTGCATTTTATTTAGCATCAGCTCTATTACTTTATATTCAAATTTAGCACTTCACTTTTGTAGTTTACATTATAAGCTTAACAATTTACTAATAGGCATTTCCAACTTCTCTGTAGAATCGATATCTAGGACTCCATTAGAGCCTTTTATTACTTGAGCGATACATATACTTTCGTTAGTTTTAGGAGATTTGGCAATTTAAAAATTTTTAAAAGATAAAACTTTTTTCATTAAATTTATTTTTGTAAGGATTAATTTGAATATTCACTATTGTATCTATCATGTGTAGATTGTAATATTGAAAGATATTTACAAAATTAACACACTAAATCCACCCCACAATAAGGTGAAGGAAGAACTTTCCTATTAGGTTCTTGTGGAGGAGGAGAGTTTTAGTTTTCCTTGAGGGAAGGGCCTTTGGATTTAATAATTTAAAAATGGGTCTGATTGGTTTTTGCTATGAGAGAAGTGGGAAACCTTAATGGATGGAAAGAATTTTGGATTTAATTCTTCTTATTAAGAAAGGGAGTAACTTTAGGATAGTCATTAACGAGGGTTTAATAAGATTTTACGGGGGAAAACAAAAAGGAATGAGATGGAGAGGGCCACAACTAGGATAAGTCCGCCAATAAAGGAGGAGGTGGTGGATTAATGAGGTGGCATGGTGAGAAAGCTTGGATGAAAAGTGAAAAGGTGGGTAAAGATCAAAAAGGGAGTGAAGGTATTTTCATAAAGTTTTAATAATTTGGCCAAACCATTAATGACAAGTATGAAAAATTAAAAGTTCATGTAATTTCAAAGAGGACAAACCAAGAAGTCCAATGGTTTAAATTATTTTGAAAGAGGAGGTCTCTAGCTCAATATATGACCGTCTGAAATTGGCTAAGTATTTTTGGCATGAAGTTGTAAATAAGTCAGGAGTTGGTTATAGAAAAAAAAGTCAACTTAGGCTCATTTAGAAGAGAAAATTATAAGAAATACAGTGATGCAAGTGGTTTTGATTGAATCAAGTTCCATGAGGAAACTTTCTTTTCCAAAGTGTGCCCCAGCCGTAGGAAGATTAAAAAAAGGCAAGTTTTGAGTTGTGAAGTTAAATGATATTTATTGGAACAAATTGTAAATTTTTATATTTGAAACAACTTTTTTTGAATTTCAAACTTGATTTGAAGTTATATTGAAGTATTTATTGCCAAATTATCATTTTCTTTCTCTTAATTATCATTTTCTCGCTCCAAATTAAGGCCGACTTAATGAGTCTCCAAGAAGAGTCAGATTTGGGTGTGGGAGGGCTCATTTGAAAGGTTTTGATGAAACTGATGCAATGATGAGGAAAATTTGAAAAAATAATGTCTCATTAAAAACTTTTTTATGGGCCCATTTTTCATGCACAGAAACTCTAAGTGCATTGTTTTAAGTGAAAAATAATATGCGAAGGCAATTAAAATGGTTTGAATGTGCCTCATATGTGATTATGAAGATAATGCAACTTAAAGAGTATGGTTTGGGTAACTGGATCGTCTTGTGAAGAAGATGAGTCCAAGATAATAATTAAAGAAAAAGATAATATCCTTTTTTCTGTTGAAGAATGAAAAGTACAAATTTATTTTCAAATATGAAGAATAATATCTTAAGTCAGGGTCAGTTCTTAGAGAATCATTATGATATTCATTTGAAAGATAAGAACACTTCTATAAGAAATAATATAAGGAACCTAATGGTGAAGATACCAAGGTCAAAGAAATAGAATGTTTTTGCTCGATATTTGTCAGATGTCTCAAAGAAAGTTATATAGATTCATCTTAGTTCTAGCCTCTTTTAATTTGGGCATCTTAATTTATGAGGATTAGAGAAGTTATCAAATAAAAAAATGGTGCTATACATGCCTTGCATCAATCACCCCAACAAGATATTTGAAGGCTGCTTTCTTAGGAAGTGGTTCATAAAGAGTTTTCCAAAGTACTCAAATTCGAGGGTACAAAAGCCACTTTAGCTCATACATCAGACGTCTCTGGTCCAATCAAGCCATGCTCTCTTGGTAATAGTAATTATTTCATTTTCTTCATAGATGATTTTTATTGGAAAACTTGGGTATATGTTTTGAAGCAAAAAATCAGAGCTCTTTGAAATATTCAAGAAGTTCAAAGCATTGGCAGAGAAAGAAACTGACCTCGAGTTCAAAATAATACAATCTAATCGAGGAAGCGAGTTCACTATAAATAAATTTCAAAATTACTATTGCAACTAGCTACCACTTCATATTTGAGATTTTGTAAGGCACTTTTGGATAATTTTATTTGCAAACCAACCAATGAAGTGACAAAATTATGAAGATTTTACAATTGGAAATGATAAAGAAACATCATTCTCGATGAAGCAACTTTTGGAGATGCATTTTATAGGATTTTGTTGCGACTGAGTTGAAATGCATCTCCAAAAAAATCCTTTATTTGGAATTTCATTGAGAACAATTATTAGATTCACATGAGAACCTCACAAAAGAATCTCCTAAAATCAACAAGAGCAAAAATGAGTAGATTCGAGTATTGACTTGTGTATGTCTCAATGTAGTTGATTCAAAAAGTAGTTTTAAGGAAAATTTTTTTAGTGATGAGAAGTGAATAAAAAATTGTTGCTCAAATTTATGATTTTGACAAAAAAATTTAATTCTTCATTGACCAGCTGACCATAAATTATTTCACAATTCCGTCAATTCTAAATATTATTCGACCTTCTCTAAATATTTGAATTTGTTGAAAATTTAATCCCTACAAAAGCAATAAAGAATTCTACTAATCTTAATTGAACAGTGAATGATGGGGTAATCGAAAGAGCAATCAATTAAGAATGACATTATTTATGAAAAAGTGATTAAACAAGAAGCTAATGTCCTATCCCTTTCCNCCTACAAAAGCAATAAAGAATTCTACTAATCTTAATTGAACAGTGAATGATGGGGTAATCGAAAGAGCAATCAATTAAGAATGACATTATCTATGAAAAAGTGATTAAACAAGAAGCTAATGTCCTATCCCTTTCTGGTGGGAGCTGGAAACCATTAGACCATCTCAACATCCTGCCTTCTCTTCCCATCCTCATTTTCCAACTCTACAGCCGGGGTGCTCCGGTAATAGCATGCG
>JXCR01104774.1:0-12912 GCA_002079205.1 Phalaenopsis hybrid cultivar | reverse complement strand
ATATCAGAGGATAAAGTCCAAACCACAAAAGAAACACCAATATTATTATTAAATTTGAAATCGAATACGAAGTCTCTTCAAAATATGAAATAAACAACAAACAACCACAAAGACAAAACCAAGGTTAACCCAGTGGATTCAGAGGCTTGGAACTATAAGTGCGAATGTGGGAGGGGCGGTAGGGATTGGAAGGTGAAGTAGAGGACGGAGGCAGCAGGTTAAGGTAGCGAGAAGGTTTGTTGAGCGACTAGGAGGTAGGTTGGAAGGTGGGGTAGCAAGCTGGGAAGGAGGGGCAGCAGCGGGGAAGGCTCGTCAGCACTTTCGGAGGATGGACAGCAAGCGGGGAAGTGCTGGCAACGATGGGAAAGGCCTACATAGTAAGTTAAATTGTTGAAAATGGGTCGGCTGAGTGCTAGGAGGAGTTCTGGGCAGGTGGACAGCAAAATTGGGTTGTTCAAGAAGGGCGGTTGAGTGTTGGGATGGAGTATAGGGAGTTGTGGTCTTGCTGGGAGAAGGCTGGCAGCAGGTTGGAGAGAGTACAGCAACCGTCAATTATTTGGGGAAGAGGTGCGATGGCCTGTTTTATGCAAGAGACGTGAGTGAACAGCAACAGGAAGGGTGGAAGAATAGATAAATATCTCGTCAGAATCAAGCTACAGTCGGAGCACCAGCCGGACCCGTGAAGACGATCACCACCTCAGACAAGGGACAGCCGGAGCACCACCTTGACGTCGGATACAGCCCTCGAAGGAGAAAATACCAAGGCTAAAGCCTAATTTTAGATATAAAAAACAAAACTTCTAACTCTAAGTACGTCACCTTCTACTTATAAAGAAGCTTGACCAATTTTAGCAAAAATGTCATATTTTGGAAAAGCTTTCAAAATAAGAAAGGAGAATAAAAAGGATTTTAGATTTTTGAAAGACTTTTAAAATAAGTTTGGAGAATAAAAAAGACTTCAAATTTTACGAAAGGCTTTTAAAATAAATAAGAAGTATAAAAAGAGATTTAAAATTTTAGGAAAGGGTTTCAAAATAAGGAAGGACAATAAAATTAGAATTTCATGTTTCAACAAAGGATTTAAAATAGTAACGTACTTTGGAAGGAAAGGTGACGGGGAGAGAAAGAAAAGGAGAGGAAGGAAAGGGGAGGAAGGAAAAGAAAGTGGGAGAAAGGAGGAAAGGAAGGAAAAAAGGGAGGGAGCGGCGGCCCCCTTTCCCATGAGGACCGGGCGGTCCTCCCCCGAGCCCAGCGTCATTTTCCCCATGCCTTGAAGGTAAAACTCCCTCCTTGGATATACCCATATCTCATCCTTACTTCTCTCATTTCTTCGTGCTCCTACATACCCCTTCGATAATCTCTTCTCTATGCTTAGGCCCTATCGTCTCCATAAAAAATCTATAATCCATCCCCAATAGGAGCTCTGGAAGGAGGTTCTTAATGTCGATTTCCTCTTCGTGCTTTCGTTTGATATCTTTCACTTCAAATTTAGCTAAGAATTCTCCGATCAACCATTGGTTAAGGTTTTCAAACTAAACGACAGGCGGGATCTTGGATTTCAACTCGATAAGTTTCCTCATCATCTCCTATAAGCGCTAGAATCAACCCTCAATTCGGTTTTTGAAACAAGAAAACTTATCGTCTATTGAGAAAATCCTATGGTAGAGAACCTTTTCTCTATTCTGAATTTAAATTGACTCATCTCCTCCTCCAATTCCTTTAAATCTTCAACTTTTTTTGTTACCTTCGCAATATTTTTTTTTTTTTTTACCGTGGAGGCAAAACCTTAATACTCTGAAATCCAGTCGTCGCTTCCCAGCTAGTTTGAAGCACGACTGCTTCATGAGGACACGCAGGCTACTGTAGGGCCTCGATCCCGCCTTCCAAGCTAGCTCTTATCTCGACTATATCCCTCTATGCCCGTCGGACTAGGTCACAAAGGCAGTTCTTATGTGTCGCTATCCCATCAGCCTTCCTTGTACCCCGCAATCTTACACCGCGATCTGGTTGTTGCTTCCCCTAGGTTGCAAGTCGAATCTCTATTGTCTCCGGCTTTCCAGCTAGATCAAAGGCATGATTCGTCTATTTCCCGGGTTGAGGCTCTAATACCACTTGATACAATTTTTCATAGAAATTGAGACACATCTTTTATTGCAAGAACATCAAACATTCAACACGAATACAAACATAATCACAACAATTCGAAAAGCGGGCGATCTCTCCAAATCCTCTAATTCTAGATGTAGAAAATTTCTCCCAAACCTTAAATCTAAGACTCCATAAACAATCTCATGCATGCCCCTAACCCTAAACATATTAGCCATATTTATACTAATAATAATAAATGACAAGACTAAATTTCCCTTGGGCTAGGCACCAGCATAACATGTACTTCGGTGATTGTGTGCAAAAAATACTAGAGTAGTTTAGTGAATCTACATCCTGTACTTTAAATTTAACCACTTTTTAGTGAAGCAATGTATCATTCATCATCACTAAATTCATGCAATGTGCACTTGTTAGCTTATCCATTGTGCATTGAGAATTAGAAGTCCATAACAAAAAACTCAGGGTGATAAAATGTAAGAGCTCTTGATTTTCTGCTTAACATCCTTACGTAGATCTTTACGGCACACATGTTTTATAATACATGTTTGCAAAAAGGCAATCTATCAAACAACCCCACTTTTTAAAAATATTAAATTTGATTTTTGGAAAAGTTTAATAAGCACTAGTTGCGATCTATAAACTTTAGAATGTGGCACATGATGTTGAATTGATATTTCCCGCCTACCAAACTGATCAATAGTGTTGGTATTGAGTAGCCCTTTAAGGAAAAGATTGGTTCAAATCAGCATGGATTAACTCATTACCATTAATGCATGGTACAAATGAAGTAAANCTAATAATAATAAATGACAAGACTAAATTTCCCTTGGGCTAGGCACCAGCATAACATGTACTTCGGTGATTGTGTGCAAAAAATACTAGAGTAGTTTAGTGAATCTACATCCTGTACTTTAAATTTAACCACTTTTTAGTGAAGCAATGTATCATTCATCATCACTAAATTCATGCAATGTGCACTTGTTAGCTTATCCATTGTGCATTGAGAATTAGAAGTCCATAACAAAAAACTCAGGGTGATAAAATGTAAGAGCTCTTGATTTTCTGCTTAACATCCTTACGTAGATCTTTACGGCACACATGTTTTATAATACATGTTTGCAAAAAGGCAATCTATCAAACAACCCCACTTTTTAAAAATATTAAATTTGATTTTTGGAAAAGTTTAATAAGCACTAGTTGCGATCTATAAACTTTAGAATGTGGCACATGATGTTGAATTGATATTTCCCGCCTACCAAACTGATCAATAGTGTTGGTATTGAGTAGCCCTTTAAGGAAAAGATTGGTTCAAATCAGCATGGATTAACTCATTACCATTAATGCATGGTACAAATGAAGTAAAAAATTCTCATATCAATATGCTCGTGTATAATTATAAATTACTTTTTTATAAACTCCAATGAAAGCATATCTGTTATATTTTAAAGAATTACTAAAATGTCAATGCTCCTGGTGCACATGGAAAAACATGCACCGAGATCTAGTAACAAATTACTTGACAGACTATTCTTGACAGACTATTTAAGGAGTGAGATCCCAAGGCCGGCTCGACATCAAAGGCTAATAATTTGTGTCTTCACTTGTTGCATATAAACAAAGTTAAGAGAGAATATAGTAGCTTCAAAGACAAGATAATTAGTTATTGCTTTATATTCTTATTTTTATCTTATTAAGACTCATCTTTCAGAATTTACCCAAGTATCCAAGAGGATTAAAGAAATTTTTGAAGACATTAAAGAGATGGAAAAAATTCTCTCTCCAAAGAAGGGTGATGCATTAAATCACAATTGGATCTGTCCAAATAAATATGAAGGCAACATGCACAGACACTAATGTGGGCATCTCAAATGAAGACCAAGAAAGGGTTGATGGGGGCTTGGAGGAATGCGGGACAGAGGAGAAAGGCGGAATTGGCCAATTGGTATCAGAGATAACTTAACTCTAGTCATATCCTAGGATTTCCTAACATTAGACATAAATCAAAATATTTTCTTTGCTACCACCAAATACACTTTCAACCTCCACAAAATCCCAAATCCTAATCATGCCACCTAGGAGAAATGCTTGAGCCTACCCGAAAAAAGATAGAGCAAGATATCTGCTGCCTTCAGCAAGGATTAGCAAAAATTGAGGATGGTATCCCTGAGAGACTTACTCTCGATGGTGACAGGCAAAGTCAAAAAAGTGGAAGAGGAGAAAATTTCAACCCCATCCATTGGGAGAATTTCAGTGATGAAGAAGAAAGACTGCGATGTTTCGGAATCTAGCATCAGAGTAAGCCTAGAGAGGAGACAGCATTTGGAGGACACAGACACTTCGGAATAAAAGTGGATATACTACCACTCGATGGATATATGGATCCAGATGATTTTATTTGAATGCTACAATTGGTTGAGAGATGTTTAAGTACAAAACAGTGTCAGAAGATGGAAGGGTAAAGCTTGCAGCCATTAAATTGAAAAAGAGCGCCTCCTTGTGGTGAGAAAACATACAGATGCGTAGGAAAAGAGAAGGCAGTGATAAGATCACCAAGTAATAAAAGATGAAGAAAGCAATGCAAAGAAAATACCTCCCACCCCATTACTGTCAGGATATAATTCTGAAACTCTAACACCTGCATCAGAAGTACAACACAATTTGATTAGTTGCAGATGAGATGTGATTTGGTTGAGCCAAACGAGCGAATCATACGCCATTATCTGGGAGGCATGAAGCCCACTATTAACAATGTGGTTCGGCTGCTACCCTATTCGTCATTTAGAGATGTCAAAATATTAGCATTGAAAGTGGAGAGGCGGCATAAATAGAGCAGGCAACTAGCACCAGTCAGGCAACCACCCATAGTTGGAGACACCAGTAGAAGCAAGCCTCGGGAGATGAGAAAATTGATTAGGATAATGATAGAGCCATCTCTAGAGAAAAAAAAAACTAATAAGAGTAGCCCAACCAAAAAATGTTTCAAATGCAACGGATTTGAGCACATCGCCTTCAGCTTCCCAATGAGTCGAGTTGTCTTTTGCCAAATAGAGCATCATGGAGGAGGTTAGATATGAGAAGAAAACTGAGGAACAGAATGAGGTGCATCATCTGCCACCAGATGGAAACGTACTTGTGGTTTGATGAATATTACATGTTGAGAATATGAGAGATCTGCAGTGGCTTCGCCACAATATCTTTTTCACCCACTGCACGGTGAACAAAAAAGTATACAGTCTCGTCTTCAATAAGGGAGCAATAAGAATAGGGCATCTACGTAGATGGTAGAAAAAATGGTCTCATGAAGTAGATGTACTACCGATCATATTCTCTAACGTGACTGAAGAAGGAGAACAAAGTCCGCATTAACCAGAGATGCCTAGTGGACTTTTCGATCAGGAGTCGGCTACGGGATCAGGTATGGTACGATGTGATCCCTATGAATGTTTGCCACCTTTTTTAGGGAGGTCATGGTAATTTGAAAAAACTTAGCACGACATATTCAAAAGCACACATTCCTTCACCAAAGATAGAAAGCGCATCATCCTACTTCCTTCGGCGAAGCCCAAGATCAAATGAGCTCTTACCAACAGAGCAGCATCTATGGGACCATTTTTGGTGACAAGGGATGATATGCCTAAGACACCGGCTCTAGACATGGGACATGCATGATAGAGGGCATTTTAGGATGTCAGAGTTGATACCTTACCGTTAGCACTACCACCATGTAGGAAGGTACAGATTACACCACTTCTAAGATCTGGTTAATATGACTGGGGAGCACTTTGGGAGTATTAAGCAGCNAATGAAAGTATATCTGTTATATTTTAAAGAATTACTAAAATGTCAATGCTCCTGGTGCACATGGAAAAACATACACTGAGATCTAGTAACAAATTACTTGACAGACTATTTAAGGAGTGAGATCCCAAGGCCGGCTCGACATCAAAGGTTAATAATCTGTGTCTTCACTTGTTGCATATAAACAAAGTTAATAGAGAGAATATAAGTAGCTTCAACGACAAGATAATTAGTTATTGCTTTATATTCTTATTTTTATCTTATTAAGACTCATCTTTCAGAATTTACCCAAGTATCCAAGAGGATTAAGGAAATTTCTGAAGACATTAAAGAGACGAAAAAAATTCTCTCCAAAGAAGGGTGATGCATTAAATCACATTTGGATCTGTCCAAATAAATATGAAGGCAACATGCACAGACACTAATGTGGGCATCTCAAATGAAGACCAAGAAAGGGTTGATGGGGGCTTGGAGGAATGCGGGACAGAGGAGAAAGGCGGAATTGGCCAATTGGTATCAGAGATAGCTTAACTCTAGTCGTATCCTAGGATTTCCTAACATTAGACAGAAACCAAAAAAATTTCTTTGCTACCACCAAAACACTTTCAACCTCCACAAAATCCCAAATCCTAATCATGCCACCTAGGAGATAAATGCTCGAGCCTACCCGGAAAAAGATAGAGCAAGATATCTGCTGACTTCAGCAAGGATTAGCAAAAATTGAGGATGGTATCCCTAAGAGACTTACTCTCGATGGTGACAGGCAAAGTCAAAAAAGTGGAAGAGAAGAGAATTTCAACCCCTTCCGTTGGGAGAATTTCAGTGATGAAGAAGAAAGACTGCGATGTTTCGGAATCTAGCATCAGAGTAAGCCTAGAGAGGAGACAACATTTGGAGGACACGGACACTTCGGAATAAAAGTTGATATACTACCACTCGATGGATATATGGATCCAGATGATTTTATTTGAAGGCTACAATCGGTTAAGAGAATGTTTAAGTACAAAACGGTGTCAGAAGATGGAAGGTGAAGCTTGCAGCCATTAAATTGAAAAAGAGTGTCTCCTTGTGGTGGGAAAACATACAGATGCGTAGAAAAAGAGAAGGCAGTGATAAGATCACCAAGTAATAAAAGATGAAGAAAGCGATGCAAAGGAAATACCTCCCACCCCATTACTGTCAGGATATAATTCTGAAACTCTAACACCTGCAACAGACAGTACAACACAATTTGATCAGTTGCAGATGAGATGTGATTTGGTTGAGCAAAACGAGCGAATCATACGCCATTATCTGGGAGGCATGAAGCCTACTATTAACAATGTGGTTCGGCTGGTACCCTATTCGTCATTTAGAGATGTCAAAATATTAGCATTGAAAGTGGAGAGGCGGCATAAATAGAGCAGGCAACTAGCACCAGTCAGGCAACCACCCATAGTTGGAGACACCAGTAGAAGCAAGCCTCGGGAGATGAGAAAATTGATTAGGATAAGGATAGAGCCATCTCTAGAGAAAAAAAAACTAAGAAGAGTAGCTCAGCCAAAAAATGTTTCAAATGCAATGGATTTGAGCACATCGCCTTCAGCTTCCCAATGAGCCGAGTTGTCTTTTGCCGAATAGAGCGTCATGGAGGAGGTTAGGGATGAGAAGAAAACTGAGGAACATAATGAGGTGTATCATCTGCCACCAGATGGAAACGTACTTGTGGTTCGATGAATATTACATGTTGAGAATATGAGAGATCTGTAGTGGCTTCGCCACAATATCTTTTTCACCCGCTGCACGGTGAACAAAAAAGTATACAGTCTCATCTTCAATAAGGGAGCAATAAGAATAGGGCATCTACGTAGATGGTAGAAAAGTTGATCTCATGACGTAGATGCACTACCGATCATATTCTCTAACGTGACTGAAGAAGGAGAACAAAGTCCGCATTAACCAGAGATGCCTAGTGGACTTTTCGATCAGGAGTCGGCTACAAGATCAGGTATGGTACGATGTGGTCCCTATGAATGTCTGCCACCTTTTTTAGGGAGGTCGGGGTAATTTGACAAAACTTAGCACGACATATTCAAAAGCACACATTCCTTCACCAAAGATAGGAAGCGCATCATCCTACTTCCTTCGGCGAAGCCCAAAATCAAATGAGCAATTACCAGCAGAGTAGCATCTATGGGACCATTTTTGGTGACAAGGGATGATATGACTAAGACACCGGCTCTAGACATGGGAAATGCATGATAGAGGGCATTTTAGGATGTCAAAGTCGATACCTTACCATTAGCACTACCACCATGTAGGAAGGTACAGATTACACCACTTCTAAGATCTGGTTAATATGACTGGGGAGCACTTTGGGAGTATTAAGCAGCAGAGGCAATACATGCAAATTCAGGTCAGTTTAGTAGGAGACTCCCGAAGGAACAGACCGATGGGGATGTTTGCTCGTGAGAAAGAATTGCAGGTACCCTAGAGGACGGTGCAGTCTTCAGTGGGATTCAAGTGCTGCTAGGATTGTAGACAAAGAAGCGTAAGTTTCGACGAATGAAGTCGAAGCTCTCCGAACCTAAGGGGACTGACGCGGTGCTTGGAGGAATACGAGCCTCGAGGGAAAAACAGAACCGGACAATTGGAGCTTGGGGGAATGGTTGAACCCGCAAATTGGTTCAACCTGGAGTATTCAAGTCCAGCAGGAGGCTGGACCGGCTCGTCTTCTGCTCCCAATGGGCAGGAAGTACTGCCAAAGCTTCCCTATTTCCATGTTTGTCGCTTCTTCCTCCTTCCTTTTTGATTGCCGCCTAAAGGGTAAGCCTCCCCATTCGGTTCAGTAGCAAACTCCCAGAAGACTGGATCGATGGGGATGTTTGCTCGTAAGTTGGGAAAGGCTCTCAGACACAGTGGAGGACGTTGCAGTAATCAGTAGTATCCAAGTGTTGCAGGATTGCAGACAAGGAACCGAAATTTTAGATGAAAGAAGTCGAAGTATCCCCAACCTTAGGAGACTGACACCTGGCTTGGAATAATGTGAGGCTCGGGAGAAAAGCAGAACAAGCCAATCGAAGCTTAGGGGAATGGTTGAACTGGCCATTTGGTTCAANAGGATTGCAGACAAGGAACCGAAATTTTAGATGAAAGAAGTCGAAGTATCCCCAACCTTAGGAGACTGACACGTGGCTTGGAATAATGTGAGGCTCGGGAGAAAAGAAGAACAAGCCAATCGAAGCATAGGGGAATGGTTGAACTGGCCATTTGGTTCAGCCTGGAGAATTCCGATCTAGCTGGAGGCTAGACCGGCCCGCCTTCCGCTCCCAAGGGGCGGGAAGTACAGCCAAAGCTTCCCTATTTCCCTGTTTATCGCTTCTTTCTCCTTCCTTTCTGGTTATCGCACAAAGGAGAAGCCTCCCCTTCCTATTTATTTATCAGATATTATATATGTGTGTTTTAACATGCTTACGGCTAGCTTTTGATTAATTCTAGACTTTAAATTATTGTCAAGACAGTCGTCGACGTCCATTTTCTTCTTTGACGGCTGAATTCGAGGGATTAGATGGTGTTGTTGTTGTATCCCTCTCCTGAGGTGATGATTATCTTCTGATTTTTCTCTTCCGCAACCTCCTACGTCGCTCCCTGTCGTCGTACGTCGCTGNGTGATGATTATCTTCTGATTTTTCTCTTCCGCAACCTCCTACGTCGCTCCCTGTCGTCGTACGTCGCTGCAGTCACCCGCAATAGCCCTTGGGTTGTTGTTTTCTGCAGTTCTCCACCTACCAGCCACCTTTCCCTCCCTTCTGGCATTGATACAGCCCAAACTGCACCTCCTCCTTGCTGTCCCAGCCTTCCCACTGCGCCACTGCTGCTCANCTTGGGTTGTTGTTTTCTGCAGTTCTCCACCTACCAGCCACCTTTCCCTCCCTTCTGGCATTGATACAGCCCGAACTGCACCTCCTCCTTGCTGTCCCAGCCTTCCCACTGCGCCACTGCTGCTCCGGACAGCCAGGGAACACCTCCTTCCTATTGTGTCATCACTATCCACCACCACTTCTTGTTGTCATAACCCAGGATAACCTTGATGTTGTTGTCGCTGCATTTTTGCACTTCTGCCTCGCCTNAGCCAGGGAACACCTCCTTCCTATTGTGTCATCACTATCCACCACCACTTCTTGTTGTCATAACCCAGGATAGCCTTGATGTTGTTGTCGCTGCATTTTTGCACTTCTGCCTCGCCGCCAACAGCATTCCTTTGTGTTCGCCATCCTCGTCAACCATCCTGATCCACCTAGCTGACCTCCACCACCCTGGGATACACTTTAAGGGTGTTTGTTTGTGTTGTTTTATGTTTTTTATCATTTATTTCCTATTTGAAAAGTTGTCATTGTAACTACTTGAATTCAACAATAATATTTCTATTGTGGTTTGGGCTAACTCCAGTATCAAGACTGCATCATGCATCTTCCACATGACAAAAGTTGAAGATCAAGTGCAAAACATCAATGATTTGATAAATGAATTATCATTTAAAAACTTACCTAGTACTTGCCATGTTAATACTCATAAATTTAACATTTTGTAAACAAAATATATTTCATTAAAGAAAAAGACATCATTCAATTCTCTAGTTGATATTCTAAAAGACGATAGTGACTCTCTTAAGATGATATAAACAAATTGCATGATAAACCCTAAACCCTAAATCAAGTAATAGTGTAAGAAGACAATAAAGATGAGCATAAAGTTAATGCATTATCCACCTTTACATCTACTAGCACATACTCATATGTGCAAGCTGCACGCACTTCATGTTGCACAACTATTATGCATACTACAGTTCCTATAAAGCAAGATAGAAAACTTATTAAATCATCTATTGATGTTTTGTCAAAATTTATGTGTAATTATTGCAATAAACATACATGTTTTTTATGTATATGCATTCAGTAATCTATTAACCAGCTAGAAAATGATATATTTGGATTCCACAAGGCACTGCGGTGAGGCAATGCAGTTTGTTTGCCATCACCTATACATGTTACTAATGCCATTTGAAAAAACATTACGTGGGTACCATGATCAAAGATTAAAGTTTTCGGTGCAAGGGTACATGCCCTCATGCAGAACTAGTCAAAGCAAGGGATTTTTGTTTAGGAATACTCTTTTCGATAAATGAAAACAATTTGAGATGTGTTTCTGATACCGGAGTTAACCCAAATTACAATAGAAATATAAATATTATTGTTGAAATTCGAAAGACTCTTGACAATCAGGAAATAACAACACAAAACATAAAAAGACACCCTGGTGCAATGGTGAAGGTGGAAAATGGTGGCTGGACAGCAGGTCGAGGGGTTGGTTGGGGTTGCATGCACAGTTGGAGGCCCTGGAATGGTGTGGCTGCAAGACTAGGTGACAGGGATGAGAGGCGGCAGCAGCAGAACAGCAGGGAAGGGGGTGGGGCAGCGGACTAGGAGGCTGAAGGACTTGTAGCAGCAGACTAGAAGGGAGGGGATGCCTTGCCGCAGCATGTGTGGGTGTTGTAGGAGGGGCGGTGGCAGCAGGAAGTAAGGAAAAGGGATGGATGCAAGGAAACGGGGGAAGGGGGACTTCGAAGGGGAGTTGGGGAAGATAAGTATCCCTGCGGAATGAAGTTACAGCCAGAGCACCCCTCGAACCATTGGAGATCACCATATCAGGCAACTTACAGCCTGAGCACCTCCTCGCCTTCAATTACAGCCCTAGAAGAGAAAATAGCCACGACAGCTGGCTTCGACAGAAATCTGAAATTAATCAAATGCTAACTCTAGCAAGCAATACAACTATATAATAGCTAGGAGATAAAATAGAAAGGGGGGCTTCCCCTCTGGGCCGCAACCAGAAAAGGAAGGGGGAAGAAGCAGCAGACAAAAAGGAACGGAAGGCATTTGGCAGTACTTTCCACCCCCTAGGTATAGGAAACGGGCCGGTCCAGTCTCCCACTGGACCAGGACCCACTTGAACCAATTAGTCGGTTTAGTCAGGCATCCAAGTCCTACGTCAGTTTCCAAAGAAAATGTTTGGAGGCCATGGTATAATAAAAACCTTTGGTAAATTCCCTCCTCCCAATTTATAATGGTCCTTAGATTGGCTTAAATTTTCATCTCTGATTAACTGAGCTACATCATGATTTCCAATTGTTTCATGTTTTAAATATATATTTTATAGAATGATAAAGGCACAGGGTAAAACAATTTAATGCATGCTCATATTTTTTATATCATACTTCAGTTCTCATGTGTTTTATGATTATAGTATGACTACACATGCTTAAAACAAAATTAATTTATAATTTGAGAACAAGATAAACATTTAAAGGCCAAGTGAATTACTTAAAAAGTAATCAGGACATTGCAACTCGGTTTGCCCATGAGCATCTCTACCAAGATTGGTAAAGATAACAATAAATGATATATAATTATCAACAAATTAATTAGAAGCATGATAGTTTAATCTTAAGCAATAAACATTTTAATTGGCATCTCTCTTTTATCTATACTTTGACTACAGCTTGTTCCCAAGTTCACTAGAATTTAGTCATCATGATACCCTAATATATATATTTTTTTAAATTAAAAAATTACTGCTTGGCATCATGATCTTTTGAATGAGTAGTTTAAAATAGGTTTATTTTCAAGTAAAATATTTTGTTATCAATCCCCTTGGTATATGTGTTATTTGGCATAGATATCTCTCCTAAAAAACTATATTATAATAAAAAATTTGCTTTTATATCCAAAAAATTGTTTAACTAGTAGCTAGTGTATGCATTAATGCCCAGTAGTAAGGGTTTGCATATATTTTGCTATTTTATTTTCTATATCATCAAACTATTGAAGCAATTTTTTATTTCGTCAAAAGGTGGGAGATTGTTGATGAATTTTGTGCATATTATATTTTAAGAGAAAATTTAGTATTTTTGTAGATGCATGATCTTTAAGGAAAAAGCATTCACATGCTTTTTTATGTTTTTATAGA
>JXCR01104760.1:0-11652 GCA_002079205.1 Phalaenopsis hybrid cultivar | reverse complement strand
GATCCTGCAGCTTACCTCCCAAAAAAAACTCCAATAGACATCTATCAATTGTGATCTTATTTTCTTTTCTCAACCATAACAAAGAATATAGTCAAAAATTTATGCACACCTTTCCCTGCACGATACNGGAAGTGTCTTCTCGCATCACCAAGGCCGATTTCACAGGTGTCTCTCTCATAGTCTGTAGAAATGTAGCACGGGCCACTAAAATTCATGTCTAGGTCGGAATATCCATCATAACAGACTTCTTCAACAGCGAAGATGCAATACGCTTCCCTTCCTTGATAAATGAGGTATTATTGGGGCTATCATGAAGTGTACCCCTATCATATTATCATGGTCCGCCCAAAAGAATGTGACACGCATCCATAGGCATGATATCAAACCTAACACGATCCTGCAGCTTACCTCCCAAAAAAAACTCCAATAGACATCTATCAATTGTGATCTTATTTTCTTTTCTCAACCATAACAAAGAATATAGTCAAAAATATTTCTGATTTGTGAGTTTTAATTTATGTACAAGTTGTGTATATCCACATTTTCACATCTGCCTCGATTTATAATGAGGTCGCACACCTTTCCCTGGACGATAGAATAAGTACGAAAATTATTGTGGCAGAACTAGTGTTGCTCTATTATGTGATTGGAACCGTCAGATTATTAGCATCTCTCCCTCATATGCAAGCAATTGATAGTCCTCTAAATTTTCCTTTAAGTTTTCACCCCCCGCCTCCTCCACTGCACCGTGATCAGCAAAAGATATCACCCTTCTATATGAGAAATCATACATAATGTTTTCAAGGATGTGACACATGAAACACTTCCTAGCTGGGAAGGATTTGGGAGTGTTGGAGATCTCTNGTGATCAGCAAAAGATATCACCCTTCTATATGAGAAATCATACATAATGTTTTCAAGGATGTGACACATGAAGCACTTCCTAGCTGGGAAGGATTTGGGAGTGTTGGAGATCTCCGCATTATCTCCATTTTGATTTGACATTTTCTATAGTGAGGTAGGCTAGGTTACTCCACTTTGTGTGCTCTTATTGGTTGACCCTGAGGTTGAACCGTGTTTGAAGGGTGGTGTAGGCCTAATATTGTTTTGTTTTCCCTCTACCTTCATAGCTAGGTCTTGAACAACTTTAATGTCTAATATGGCTATCATTAGGCCATGTTATCAATGAACGCTCATAATCATCCCAATATCAAGCTATGATTTTCTCCTTGGGCTTCACTAGCCCACACTTTAACATAAGCTGAAACTCAATTGTGTACTCTTCTAGTAGGATATCTTCCTAGTGTAAGTGGTGAAATCTTAATAACATATCCTGTTTGTAATATGTTGGTTGTTTCTTACACTATGTCTCTCATTTCACCTTTAGACCAAGTAGTGATTTTATTTTTCCCTACACCCTGATGTATGCACTTCAACTTGTCCAACCATAAAGAAGTATTCTTCGTTAACTTACGACTAATTTGAACACGTTGTCGGGTGGAATGTCCTTATACTCAAAAATCCGGTTCATTGTCTAGAGACACTCGATGAACTCATTCAGATCCATGGGACTGTCGAAATCCAATAAATCCACCAATACTCTAAAATCTAGGCATTTCCTTTGTATATTTCATGTAAAATCACTAGGGTATTGGTAATTCGTGACTACGAACTTCTCAATTGAAAGGATTCACTCCCCTCCCTCAATCTAGCAAGTCACCGGTGTGGCTATTGGTGACCTTATAAGGTCTTCTCCTCTCAAAGGTAGAAAATCTTTGTTGCTGAAGGATTTCTAGTTGCATATTCTTCATGATATTTTCTTGAACAGCTCGTTGAGGGTTTCTCCCAGCGATATGGTGTCTCGTTCTTCCAACCAAATGTCGACTAAAAGAAAAGAATAATTTAGGCTTGGCTTTTAGGTTGTAGGCATCAGGGTGAATTTTTGGCAGATGTATGAAGGTTAGTTTTTGAAAATTTTGGGTCTGGGTCTAGGGATTGTAGTAGAAACGGTTATGGAATTGAGTTGGTTGAAGATTATATTAGGCTGAATTTGATCTGGGCAATGAGGACAAAACCCTAAAAAATCTATAATTTGTCAGGTTTTGATATCAAATGACACCGCTCTATGGCTCCTAGAAAGTTTTTAGGAAGTGAATTTTGACTAAAGGTGGCAAGAGAATAGTAAAGAAATGCATTTGGATGGGGATAAGGATCATTCGAAAACTGCCCCGGCTGAAAACATCAAAGAGAGCACCAAAACGACATATACGGATGGCAAGGAGATTCACCAAGTGTTCCTGCACAAGCTATAGACACACCACTTATATAAGGAAGAGGATACAGTACTGTTACAGTATTCAACAAACATAAAATCAAGCAAAAGTCTTCTAAAATAGGAAATAATAAGATATAAATAGTTCCCTCATAAAAAAAAAACATAATTAGAAATAGAAAAATAGGATAAAATATAGAAAGCAAAGAAGTCGGGTGAAAATAATCCCACGATCGCGGCATTCAGGGTCTCCCATTAGAATACTTACGGAATCGCGGGATCCAATTGATTCAGCGATACCACGGAATCTTGCGAAAGCCAAAAGTTCCTATGTCAATATAACTACTCTAACAATTATAACAAAAATACAAAACGAGTATTATTGTCTAAATTATTTTCCATGAGAAATGAAATACTTAGTACAGAAAAACCAATAGAAGAGCCCAAGTAGTCTATGCATAAAAAAGACATGTAAAATCTCATACCACCATTTCAATAAAAGGAATTTTTCACGATAAATGAAAGTAATGCATGATATGCAATTTAAATAGAGTTTAAAAGAAAAGCGTATGAAAAGTAAAATTAAAGTTAACAGTGATGGCTAACCAAGACTAATGGCCCTAAGTGGCCTTACGCAACTTGTGACACTACTTCATGATGCTTTGTTTCAAATAACACTATGGTTCTCAGCATTGCAAGACTATTAAATTTGAGCGAGATTTATTAATACGGATCTCATATACGGAAGAAAGACAGTACACGATATGAATCCATTGTTGAACAATTACGAAATCATTGGGAGTCAAGTTGAATGTGGTGAAAATGAAAATATTATGATAGATGTGTGTAATAAAATTGCAAATTATAGATTGATAAACAATCACAAAAGATGGGGGAGATATTTTCATGCGTTCAAGATAAGATGGTAAAACATGAACTTGAGATTCTGGATTGTATAACAGGAAGATGTAAAGATAAGAAGAAAAGATAAATTAATGTGAAAAAAAAACTGATGAAAAGTAATACAAATCAAAGGTAACTTGACAACATTTTGCGGAGAAAAAAAAATGATGGGCAAATAAGTTGCAAATCTCAAACAAAAGCCAATATGAATAAACAGAGAAATAAAAATGCAATAAACCGACTCCAAAAGGAAGGATAAGGCTTATGAAGATGCTGATGAGAACAAGTTTTCTAAAACCAAAGAATATCAAGATCATTAAAGTTAAAATGAAACAGCTTAAAAAAAAGAGAGAGTGGAAGAAAAGGGGGGAGGCAAAAGATTCAGAGTTATGTTAAAATAAATTGAATAATCATCAATGTAGTGGTAGAGAAGAGGAAATTACGAGTGATGCGGGTGCGGGAGTGTCAATAACGCTGTTGGTGCACCAATAACGTCGCGGGAGCGGCATAGAGGGAGCCGTGAGCTTCTCCCATGATGTCCTTTGTCTGGACCAAACCGGTTCAAACCACGAAAGTCAATTTGCTCTCCCATGAGGGATTGGTGTCTCCTTTCCATTGGGAGATCCAATTCAAGTTATCTAGGCTTATATATGTAAATCCAGTTTATTAGGATTTTAATTTGGTAGTGCTGTCCCTCAAGAATCAAGTGGCGCATAACATATTTTATATAAGAGAAAGAGATACCTTCTTAACTATATGCAAACTCCATGTCAAGAAAAAATTTTTTGCACCTTAGATCTTTAGTAACAAATATGTTCTAAAGATACTACTTGATTTTCTTAATTTCAAAAGCATCATTCAATCAAGACAAATGTCATCATCATGCATAGCAAAAACCATTGTGCCAATAAAAGTGACTATAAAATAGAAAGAATGACTAGTTGTACTTCAAAGTCCAAAACCAACAAAAAACTTACGAAATGTTTTGAACAAAGGATGCGGACTTCTCTTCAACCCAGATATAATTTTCTTAAGTTTGCATAGTTCGTTCTCCTCAGAGTGATATGGAATGAAAATTGGTCCAATAAATAACTTTGGTGGCATCCATTATTTTTTAAAAAAAAACATTGTTAGCATCTATTTGGAACATAGTCCGCCCTTAATTAATTGAAACAAAGAGTAGTACAAAACTAAAAAAAGCAATTAAGTACTACGTCTCAAAAACTAATAAACTAAGCAATTAAGGACGTCTCAAAAATTCAATGCCATTAAGCTCTCTACATCATTTCCCCACCAATGAAGATTTTTAACATTGAATAGATCAATATCGATGAACTTAATGACGAATACCCAACGACATGAAATGGCTTTAACCCATAAGATAGTGAGACCATATCACGTGTGTGATAATCAATAAAACCATCGATTTAACTGCATGCTTCTAGTTAGGATCAAGCAGAATCCCTTACTAAGCCATAGTTATAGAGACAGTTGACAAAGGCAAAACAAACTAAAAAAGAAAGCATGAACAAAGGGCAAAAAAGAGTGTGGTGGGTGGCAAATGCAATGTTGTTTACTTTTCTAAAAAGCAATAGGAGTATGTAGACATGAGGGCTCAATTTAGTCATCGCTCAGCCATAGGAGCATAGAGCGGTTATTGAGCAAGAAAGAAAGGCAAACGAGGGGGACTAGCTAGTGGTCATAAGCTTGGCGGAGAGAGAGGCTATGAGACAGGAGGAGAAGAAAAGGTTAGGGCTGGCAGCTAAGGTAAGCATTAATCATCTCTGATACCATATTAATGAGGCAAAATATTTTGTTATCTTTTATTCAATAGAAAACTCTCAAATATAATAAAGGAAAGAGTATAGCAATAAAGGGTACAAAAAATTAATATATATTACTCATCAAATAGGGATAACTATATTACCCAAAAAAATTCAAATTTTAAGGTATAATCTATTTTTCACACATTCCAAAAATAATAAAAGATATTTTTAGAAAACTCTAAATTTTAATTCATTTATTTTGATATAAATATGTATAAATATATTAGAATTTAAACTTAATAAAATTAGTTCCCAATTAAATTAATGACTAAAGTTTTAATTCAACAATTGTTCATTTATCTAATGTTACTAGGCCAATGTACTTATCCTCCACTAAGCAGAACATGCAACTTGAGATGATGATTAAAAAGAGCGTCATGACGGAATATTAGCTTAAATAGTGATGTATATAAATATTTACATTTATAATAATTTACCTAAGGACTAAATAACCAATTTCTCCCATTACCAATCGTTTAACCAGCTCCAGAAATTCGAAACAGTAAAGAAATAATAATAGAATTAACCCAAATAACAATAGGAAAACATAATTTTATTGTTGAATTTAAAATAGGGAACTGCAAATAGAAAGAGCAAACAGACACAATATGAACTCAAGATAGGGAGTAGACCTTCGTGGCAGTGGTGGCCGGAGAGGGGCTCGAAGGTGGTGCAGGGGTGGAAAAGGTGGTCGGCAGCAANTTGAATTTAAAATAGGGAACTGCAAATAGAAAGAGCAAACAGACACAATATGAACTCAAGATAGGGAGTAGATCTTCGTGGCAGTGGTGGCCGGAGAGGGGCTCGAAGGTGGTGCAGGGATGGAAAAGGTGGTTGGCAGCAGAAAACAATAAGACAGTTGTTTCCCCAGTGCCGTACAGCAAGCAACAGTTCGGAGTAATGTGTGAGGGCTGGCTGGGGTGATGGAAGCAAGGATGGAGGGCTAAAACGGTGGAGGGAGCAAAGAGGAAGGGCAGCGGCAAAAACAGGGGATGCGGTGGACAGCAGGACAACGAAAGGGTGGCTGCCCGGCACGGTGGAAGCAAGGTAAAGTGGGAAAACTCCAGGAAGAACAGCAAAAGGCTGTCGTCCGGGTGGCTGCAGCGAAAAGAAATGCGCGGCAGCCAAGCGGGAGGAATATGGAGGAGTTGGGGAAGGATAAATCATTACCACTCAACTCGGATACAACTCTAAAAGAGAGAAACGGACACCGACAGCTGTCCTAAACAAAATCACACAAAAACTTACCCTAGACTCCAATGAAAGTGACTATAATAATAAAATAACTAGGAGGGAACCAAGGAACCAGCCGGCACTCCCAAAACAGAGGAAGGCCTGGACCGTTTATGTCCGGGCGAGCAAACGAGAGTTTGTGGGTCGCAAGAAATCACTCGTGCGGGAGAGGCCAACATCAGTTCTGCAAGTCACAGGAAATTGTNATAATAATAAAATAACTAGGAGGGAACCAAGGAACCAGCCGGCACTCCCAAAACAGAGGAAGGCCTGGACCGGTTATGTCTAGGCGAGCAAACGAGAGTTTGTGGGTCGCAAGAAATCACTTGTGCGGGAGAGGCCAACATCAGTTCTGCAAGTCACAGGAAATTGCGCGTGCGGGAGTTGCCCAGGTCAGGATAAGGAGTAAAGAAAATTTGGAAATTGGGAAAAATAAATTTAAGGTTTTAGCATTTCTTTCAATGAATTGGGCTTGATTTTGAGTTGATAGACTTACAGACTTAAATGAGAATAAAATTACTCTGAGAATATTTAATTTTGTTTTGAGTTGTTAATTTAAAACTTGAGAATTGAAGAAATTATTGTTAATAGACTGTTTATGAAAGAGCGAGACTTCAAGGAGAAAAAAATAAAAATCCATCCCGGTAAGGATAAGATGATTGCAATGAGACACTCAATTTTTAATATATGAAGCAAATTATTTCTAGGCTTATTGCTAGTGAAAAACTACAATTATATTAAACTGTTATGAGAATGTGTATAGCTTTGGTTCATTGAGTATGCTAACAGTACCTAATATTATCAATAAACATACTGCATTTTAGTTTATCCCGAAATCAGAATGGTTTCAAGATTTTCTACATAATTCATATATAAAGATTATTTAATAAAACGCACATTTCCAAGTTGCAAAGAAGATAAAAAAATATCAATGCATCATTGACACAAACCAAACAGAAGGTATCCATTTATAGGAGGTGTGGAGAGCACATAACCAACAAATCACATATAGCACAAAATCAAGGTGTATAAGCTCCATTAACTAAGCCTTCAATCCTCTGCGTGGCTGAGATTCGGAGTGACCAATCTTTTCCGGATACTAAGGCAGATGCCCGAAAAGGATATTTGGTATAGCTTTGGTTCGTTGAGTATGCTAACAGCACCTAATATATCAATAAACCTACTGCATTTTAGTTGATCCCAAATTCAGAATGGTTTCAAGATTTTCTACACAATTCAAGTATAAAGATTATTTAATAAAATGCACGGTTCCAAGTTGCAATGAAGATAAAAAATAACAATGCATCATTGACACAAACCAAACAGAAGGTATCCATGCATAGGAGGTGTGGAGAGCAACAGAACCAACAAATCACATATAGCACAAAATCAAGGTGTTATGACCTCCGTTAGCTAAGCCTTCAATCCTCTGCATGGCTGAGATTCGGAGTGACCAATCCTTTTCGGGCGCTAAGGTAGATGCCTGAAAAGGTTATTTGGAATAGCTTTGGTTCATTGAACTGTTATCACTATGTGTATAGCTTTGGTTCATTGAGCATGCTAACAGTACGAAATATTATCAATAAACCTACCACATTTTAGTTGATTCCTAATTCAGAATGGTTTCAAGTTTTTCTACATATTTCAAGTACAAATATTATTTAATAAAACGCACATTTCCAAGTTGCAATGAAGATCAAAAATACCAATGCGTCATTGACACAAACCAAGCAGAAGGTATTCATGCATAGGAGGTGCGGAGAGCAACAAAACCAACAAATCACATATAGCACAAAATCAAGGTGTTATAACCTCCATTAACTAGGCCTTCAATCCTCTGCATAGCTGAGATTCGGAGTGACCAATCCTTTTCCGGCACTAAGGTAGATGCAATCTTCTCAAATTCCCTAACGAGTTCCTTCTCAGAATAAACCTTAATAGGTTCCACCAGCTTATCAGTACCATCAGCTTCACCTGAAACAAAACCGCAGGAAAGAAATTCATTAAATGGGTACCTCATCTGATCTACCAACTGAAACAAAGTAACAATTTACCATGCATTTATTTTTTTTTTATTCATGAACAAAAAATTTGTTCTCAATCAGCCAAGTGTTTAAAGCGAAAAGAACATTATTTTTATGTCATTCATCACGAATAGAAAATTATTAATCAATAATTTCTTTGGGAAAGTTAAAACCCCCAACGTCCAGGTTGCAAAGTCAGTAACCACTCAACAGTATGTGCGTTGACTCAAATGCAGTCCCACGGTTGTTTTTAAGTCACAAATTTAAAGTAAATGAACAAAAGCAGAAAAATCACAACGAAACAATCTACTGCAATAAAATATAGGTTTTTCATACTTACCAGCATTTTGTTTTTCTTTTTTATTTCTTCTCTTTTTTCCCTTCTTTTTTTGCCCAAATTGCAACAACGGTAATAGACCCTTCACCAATTATCAAAATAAGCAGGTCAAGAAACTAGTCCTAACAAATGAAGTGGAAAAATAGAAGAACATAGAGGCAAATAGGTGTGATCATAATATAGTAGAATTTATCTGACCAAATCACCCACTCGGAGGTCTCTAGTGGTAATCGTTATATTTGAAGAGTCAAATGGCCAAACTACAAGGATGGAAGACTCAAGCTATGTAGATTTGTTGAGAATTGGACCTTGTTTAGGGTCTAATTTGTAAAATGGGAATATTGAAGAAGTCTAAGGATTTATGCATAAGACATTGTAATGCCCAATTTAAGCCCATGTTATGAATGCACAAAATAGGTTTTGAAAATTCTTTCTGCATGCTATCAGAGCCTTAACCCTAAACAGCCGTCTTTGGTGCTATTCGGTCGTCGAGATCTGCAAGCAGAAACCCGGAACTCTGAAATTCCTCTTCCTTTTGTTTCATCCTAGCGACCTAGCCACAATGACAGGTAACTGGGATGTCAACGAGGGGATCGCGGCATTGCAGTCGTGATTAGAGCTAACTGGGACGGCAACAAGGGGATCGCATAATCCCTCGCGATACAATCGCACTGGCAGGGGGATAATCTAAGGCTCTTGGATCTTGGAAGCAAAGCCAAAGCCCTTGGTGTTGAACTACTCACCGCAACTAGACGGGCTCGATCGTAGTAGGGGATGCTTTGACAGAACATTCCAGTCATCATCTAGAAGCACTGGCGGCACGTGAGGGAGGATGGATGTGTTGTGCTTGTGCATGAACATGTCGGGGCTGAGAAGGAGAAAGTGAAGGTGAAGCATGCTTAAACTCGGAGCAGTGGATGAGAGAACTTTGGTTCTATGTACATGAGAGAACAACGAAAGTTGGAGAATAGTTAAATTGAGAATGTCAGAAGACAAAGATAGTGCAGAAGATAAAATTTTGGAGCTTCTAGGAAAGATAGGTACTAAAAATTTTGAAGTGCTTGGTCCGCCTCAAACAGGGAGCTAATGCCTCGACAGGAGCCACTGCCTCAGCACGTGCTTCGACAAAGGTGAAGCTAGATCTATCCTGTAAATCTGAAACTTAATGGACCAGCCACATATCTGAGTTGATCACAGCAAATCAAGGCTGCTCTATCTGCGAGAGTTGAGCCAAAGAGCGACAGTGCTAAGAGAGATAAGTGGAGGACCATACATGCATTGCTTTACAACTGCCTACTCAACATAATGGTAACATTGATCATCTAATTGGTAAATGGCATTTGAAATGTGAGCGACATTTGGGCAAAGCTGAAAAAGATCTATACTTGAGCTGAGAATCACATCAGAGTTTTCCAAATTCAGCATGAGATAGAGGCGGTGGTTCAGCATGATAAATTAATTTAAAAGTATTACATCAAGCTGGAGTGGTTGTGTGCAGATTTTGATCACTTATCACTTATGTTAAGCTGTGGTGATCCAAAGTGCAAAAAGAGGGAGATCTTTGCATAGATGAAGATTATATAGTTTCTGGATCTTCTGAACATAGTCTTTGATCAGAGAAGATTTTTGTCCTCCTAACTCAAGCAACTATCCCGACCTCCTAGCTGAATCGAGTGGACTTTCAGGTGCACAATCAACCTTTGGCTGCCTCAAAATCAAGTATGATAGGGAGGAGACTAGCAAGTGCTACAACTGCAATAAAGTTGAGAATATGAGCAAGACCTGTCCTAGGCTAAGGGAAGAGAGACAGCCGGACGTGGACAAGGTGGAAACCGTGGTCGAGGCCATGATGGTCAAGAAGGTGGAAAAAGGAGCTATCGAGCAAATCTTAGCAAATGAAGAAGAGACATAAGTGGTTTTTACTAATGAAGATCATGAGTGTTTTGAGTTGTTGAAGAAGAGGCAGAAAGCAACAAGAGATGGGGTTGAGGATGCTTCCAAACTATCATCGTCAAGGGGTAACATTAACACTTATGCTCACTCCGACAAATGTACTTGTAATACACATGATATTGCCTCTATTTTCACCAAAGGATCATCAGAATTGATAGTATATAATGGTACATCTTGACATGTGATAGATACCCCTATAGAGTTTTCTTCATATACTCCCCTAGCAGTAGTAGAGAACATCCAAACTATTGATGGTACATCACAGCCTGTATTTGGTAAGGGAATAATAAGGGGTGTCAATTATATGACTTTATCCAATATATTGCATACTCTTTTTTCGGTGAAACTTTTATTCATTAGTGACATTATTCTCCAGCTAAAATATATTTTTTCTATTAATATTTCTAAGGCGATCTTCCAAGAAAAAGTGACGGGCCAGACACTTGGGACTGAAACGTGGTAAAGTGGACTCTGATACTTGAGCTGGGAGGAGATGAACTCAACTTTGACATCCATGGTAAAGAGTGCTGGAGTAGGAGAATCCGAGAGGAGTGTGGAGAATATATGGTTGTTATATCAGAGATGCATGGGACACTCTTGTTTAAATTTATCGAGTCTGTTGTATCATTCATTGTATAAAAAAACAAATAAACAAAGGCTTGATTGTTTCTTGTGAGTTTGGGAAGCTTATTAAAAGTTTTTATATCAGTTTTGTAAATAAGAGTTTTGTTATTTTTAACTTGATAAATTTTGATATTTTAGGACTTCGTTCTACAAGGTCTATGAATGATTATCGATGTTTTGTGACATTTATTGATTGTTTTTTTTCTCGAGTTACTTGGTTATATTTCAGAAAAAAAAAAAGAATAATGTGTTTGCTTGCTTTAAAGACTTTCACAAGATAATCCAGACTTAATATTGTGCAAAAGTGAATGTATTTAAATCTGATAATGAGACAAAGTAAACCAACAAAGCATTTAGGGAATAATTTAATTGTTGGCCCAAAAGATAAAGCATCAAACCGTTGGTCTATACACACCGACACAAAATGGAGTGGCAGAGAGGAAGAATAAACACCTTTCTAGAAGTAAACTGAAGCGTGAT
>JXCR01104749.1:5519-26829 GCA_002079205.1 Phalaenopsis hybrid cultivar | reverse complement strand
TTCTACATCTAGACCATCTACCTCATGTGCTTCTATATCTAGAGGTGAGTCTACTGAGACCCAAGATCAATTATTGTAGAGGATGATGGATCATATTAATTTTACCACTGATAAAGTTCACAATTTAGAGCGTTTTGCAGAGTATACTGATAGGTATAGTAGGAGAAAGAGTGATTATGAATAGAAATTCCACTCATCTCTGGAGAACTTAGTTAGAGCGGACCCAGGAGTGCAATTTCCTCCATATCCTCAATATCCTGATTATGAGCCTGCAGAAAAGTGGTATAGCGGTGATTCAGAAGATGAGGAGTAGAATTGAGAGATTTTTTTTTTTGTAATACGTGTTAGACTATGTGCTTTGGACTTGAGATTTGTGATGTATTGTTTATTTTTATGTTGTGGACTATGTGGTGTGGTAATGCTACATTTGCATCTTAGTGATGATATGCACTATGTATTGCGTTTTGAACTTTTGTATTTTATTGTTATTGTGATGTTTGTGTTAGTTTGTGGTTTGTTTTAAAATTCTAGGGTAGTAACTATTGTGTGTTTTGCGATTTAGTTAGTTTAGNTATTGCGTTTTGAACTTTTGTATTTTATTGTTATTGTGATGTTTGTGTTAGTTTGTGGTTTGTTTTAAAATTTTGGGGTAGTAACTATTGTGTGTTTTGCGATTTAGTTAGTAGAACTTAACTTAATTCTATGTCTTTTGAAAAGATGAAAATTTTGCTAACTTAGGTCTTAAATATTACATTTCAAATACCGCTACCCTATATTTTTATTTTATCAAGTTTGTGAGTTTGTTTTTATGTTGAGATTGTGAAGTCAAGTTAGTGTGTTAGTTGCTTTTATGTTTATACCCACTGCTACAAGTCGATTGAATCTCTACATGTTGAATTGAAATTAAAATATTAGAAAATTTGATCAAAATTAATTTTACTCTTGTTTTAGTTTTATACTTTTATCATTAGGGTATAAAAATTCTAGTTAGCAGTTATTTTAATTTTCATTCTTGCTTATATATATTTGATGCTAAACTGTTTAATCTGTTAAAAATTTAAGTTTAAGGGGGATGAAAAATATTTTTAAAACTTGAATTTTATTTATTCTCAAATGAACTACAGTGAATTTGATTTGAAAAGAAAAATTGATCATGTATATGAAGTTATATTAGGGAAGTAAATTTGATTTTAGAAATGAGTAAGAGAACTTAGTTGAAATTTTGAGTAATGAAGAAAAACTTTAAGTTAAATTTTTTTAGTGTAGAAAATGATTAATATAAATAACTATCTTTAGTAAGAAACATTGTGTTTTTGAAAAGTTTAGAAATTTAGAATTTTATTTTTTAATACTTAAATTTCTTTATTAAAAATAATTTTCAAAGCTATTATTATATTTATAAAGTAAAAGTTTTGTATCAAGACTTTGCTTTAGGAAAGAAAAAGTAGAATTCAAAATTATTAAAGGCCTACCAGATATATTAATCCTTGCCTAAAAAAAAGAAAAAGAAAAAGAAAAGAAAAAGAAAAAGANAATTTTGTATCAAGACTTTGCTTTAGGAAAGAAAAAGTAGAATTCAAAATTATTAAAGGCCTACCAGATATAGTAATCCTTGCCTAAAAAAAAGAAAAAGAAAAAGAAAAGAAAAAGAAAAAGGAAAAGAAAAAAAATGAAGAAAAAGAAAAAGTGAGGGAGGAGAAACTTGAGGATTAGTGCCTAATCAAAAATTGGTTCTACATTTAATCTTTTTAAAGTATAAGACTTGAGAAAAATCTTAAGCTTATAGATAAGTATAGTAAGTAAAATTATTTTTAATAAAAATTTTTAAGTGGAGATAATAAAAGAACTAAATTCTAAATTTGAAAGACTTACAATATTTTTGAATTAGATAGGAACTCATATTTTCATCTTTATTAACATTAAAAAGTTCTAATCTTTAAGTTGGTCTCATTTACTCAATATTTTTTTTAAATTGGACTATTATATTTCTAAATCTAAATTTTAGTAACTCCTAAAGAAACTCATATACATGTCATACATATTTAGTTTTTAAAGATTGAAGGGTCACTTGAGGACAAATAACATTTTAAGTTTTGGGGATTTTGATACGCCTAAAATATATAGTATTTTTAGACACATTTTTATACATATTTTTGAGATATTATGCCNTTGATACGCCTAAAATATATAGTATTTTTAGACACATTTTTATACATATTTTTGAGATATTATGCTTTAATGCAAGGTATTTTTGTAATTTTCTTTCAGGTACAGGTAAAAAGGTGAAAAATGCTTAAAGGATTGAAAAAGAATCAAATTTGGAGCAAAAATGTGAAAAATGTGCAAAAGTGTTATGGTGCCTAAGCGTCAGATCCGGGGCTTAAGCACCGGTTAAACAGAGAAGGCCACACCTAAGCGCTAGAGGCCCCGTTCTTAAGCGCTTGTGGCAGTTATTGGATGAGTAAATTCAGTTTTTATGAATTTTGAAGAGGTTTTTGAGGCACCTATTGGCTTAATAGGTGGTTACAACCACCATGGACGAAAATTATTGTGAAAGGATGCATCTCTTGGGAAAATAAATCAAATCAAGACACATTTTGAAGAGATACCAAGGCACCTTCTAGTGAATTATAAAAGAAGGAAGATTGAGACTTTGAAAGGGGTCCTGAAAGTACTGGGAAAGTTTTGAAAGTTCTAAAATTGGGGAGTTAATTGGAGAGATTTTCATGCACCACATATTTATCCTTTTTATTTTAGTGTTATATTGAGAGTGTTGTAAAAGAGAAGAGATTCAAAGGAACTTAAAGATTTTAGTGGAGGACTTGAGATAAGTTTTTATCTTTCGTTTTAGACTACTTTTGATTTTAATTGAGACTTGTTGTTGGTTTCACAATGATTTCTACTTTTAAACTAAAATGTGGTTTTATTTTCTTCATGGATTCTGAGTATTTTTTTTTATCTTTCTTCTTAAAATGATAAGTAATTAAGTGTTGGGTGGAAGTTGTGGAGAGTATTGATCTTTAATGTTGGAAGAAGTTGTGATGATTTAAATCCATTTACTTCATTTACTTCTTGATTTGGCCAATCCAGATGTTAAAATTTGTTGTGAGAACATGTAAGAACCGGGTTGGTATTGTCTCAGTCAATAATTGGAAAGAGTCACATGAGGTTGTATGAATGAGAATGTAGTTCATATGATTGAGTGCAAATAAATGGAGAAATAATCATTGAAGGGTATAAAGTTAGAGGACTTTAAAGTGACAAGTTAAAGCCCCCAACTTGGTTAATTGTTTTAGGTTCTGATACGAGATGTTAGCCCTCAGGTGGAGGGAATTGAGGGAACTCTAGAGTGAGAGCTAGTATCTTCCCTGCCTAGCCGGTCTTTAGAACTATTCAAACTTTAAATTAGCCAATGTTCTTTATAGTATCTCTGATAAGGGTAAAGAATATTATTGCTCATATTTGGCACAACAGAATTTCTATACTTATTATTGATTCATGATAAGGAGAAAGATATTTTCATATTTAGTGTTTTTCCTCTACAAAAACTCAAGTTATCTTTTTAAGTTTGTTCTGTTTTTGTCAAAATTTTAAAATTACCAAAAATATTTAAACTTTCTTTACTGTAAAAATGTCTTTAGTTTAAATAATTATCTTTTTAAAAATAGAAAGTTTTCTAAAAAGTGCATATTGCATATCTTCCATATGGGTTCGATATTCAGGTCTTAATCAAAAAGTCCTATATTACTTGATAACAATACGTATACTTGCGTAGTATCCAAATGTATAGAAATTAAAAGTTAAATTCTTATTTTTCTTCAAGATCAAGTTTTTGGTTTTGTTCTAAATAAGGAAATATAAGTGAAAAATATAATCAAACTTATTGTTATACTGTTGCACATAAGCAGTTTAGGGATCTGAAAGCACTGAAGAAGAGGCAGAATAATTGAAGAATTTGGACTCTCTATCAGTTTAAAATATTTATGTATTTAATGTTATTATGTGGATTTAATTTAGTTTGCTTTGATTTAGAATTCTAAACTTTGATTGTGTGTATAGTTTTGTATCAGTGTTTAGTGTTATCGCTTGATTTCGACGTTGAATTATAATTTAGTTTTCTTTATCTATTTGAAAGTGTGATTAGAAAATTGTATTTGTAAAAGTGTATTTTCATTTATAAAAGTTAGTTTGGTGTTGTTTGTGATTTATTTTTAGATAAAAATTTATGTTCAAAAATACTAAAAAACTTTGGAGTAAATTGAAAGAAAATTGAAAATTGCAAAAATCAGAAAATGAAATTTTTAGCCTTCAGCGTCAATGGCGCTGGCATGGGTGTCGACAGCGCCCTCGACCCGAGAACACCTTAAACCCCTTAAAATTCATGATTTTCACTGTAAAACTCTAATTTTACCCTTTGAGTCACCTTCAACCTCCAGTTTTTGCACCTAGGGCTTGATTTTGCTCGGATTTGAAGCGATTTTAAGGAAAAGGAAGTTTGGATTTCATCTTCTTTATGTAAGAGTTACACTTTGAACTAAAATTTTTTTGATTTTCACCAAGGATTTATCTCACATTGCCGAGATCCAAAAATTTTGGAATTTTTTTAGAGATTTTGAGAAAATCCTTTGGTAAAGAACTCTTACTAAGTAGATTTAAGTTTTAAGCATTTTACATTGTGATTTTTGGAATTTTTGGAATTTATTCAATTTTTTGTCAAATTTTTTTTTAGATTTACCATAGCACCTAGAATGAGCAAAGGAAAGAGAAAAGTGGACTATGATGAACAAAAATTTGTCAGCTTCAAAGCTAGTGCTCGTTTCTATAGTCTACTTGAAAATAAAAAAGTGATTTCAGATCGTGAATTTAAAAATCTAGGTGGAGAAGTCGAGTGATTAATTAATGCTCGGTAGTGGGAAATTTTTTGTTATTTTAGTGTCGATGAGGTTATTGGTGTAGTGATGGAATTCTATGCCAATTTTAAAGAGACTTCTGAAGACTTTGGTTTTGTTCATGGGAAAGTGGTGGAGTTTACTCCAAGAAAGATTAATGAATTTTATTAATTAGAAGGTGTTTATATTTATCAATATAAATACTTTTTTGCTACGAATGAAGCCTTGGATGAGGTTATTTCTTTTCTTACTGACGGAAGAGGAACCTGGAAAGTGAAAAATGGTGTTAAGGTAAACTTTCCTCTTTCTATGTTAAATTTAGTATCTAACTCCTAACACTACTTTATTTCTCGAAGAATGATACCGACAAATCATCATAGTGAGGTTACAAAGGATAGAGTCATCCTGAACTTCTGTATCCAGCAGGTGATGAGGATAAATGTAGGCTCTATTATTTATATGAACACTAGATCTATTGCTTTGGGAGAGACCTTCGGTGGTTTAGCACACCCTGCCCTGATCTTCACACTCTGTGAATAGGCAGGAGTTGATTTTAGATATGAGGAATAGAGGATTGAGCCTCTAAAACTTATTGGGTCTACTAATATAAATACATATGAATCTTATATTGGATGGAGGTCTGGAAGTAAGACTAGAGATATTCCTTTTACTTCGAGGACCCTTACTTCTAGTGACCCTACTCTTCGAGAACTATTGGACCAGATGATGATCCAACAGGGAGATATCTTTAGAATGGAAAACATGGAGGCCAGAAATGCTCACACTGATGATTCAATAAGACGAAAGTTTAAATATGATGTTGCTTATGATGATGCGCTGGTCAGATATATGAAGGGTGATCACTCAGTTCAGTTTCCTGCTCACCCTGTCTTTACTCCATATCAGCAGCAGAATTTGAATGTGGAAGAAGAAAAAGAAGATGATGATGATGATTAGTGATATGTTAGATTGATCTTTTCTTTTAGTTTACGTTTGATTGTACTTTGTTATTTTGTTTTTTGTTTTTGTTATATTGTTAAGACTATTTGTTGTTAGATAGTGAGACTCTGTTTTATTTTAGATATTAAGTTGTGAACTGTAGAATTGTAAAACTATTTGTTATTTGTAATTCAGTTTAATTCTATTGTTAGTTGTTAGTATTTTGTTAAATGTATTGTAATTAACTCTTTATCAGCATATTTTATATGCATTATGTGTTATTTAATGTTTTAAGTCTTGTAGCTTTTCATATTAGTATCGACAATATTTTAGAATTAAGTTTCAAAATTAGAACCTTCAACATGTAAGTTTTTTTCTTTATGTATTTAATGTTTTCTTTCACCCTTTATTTTTCAATTCTTCAAGCTAAATCTTTTACAAATTTAAGTTTGGGGGGAAAGAAAAATTCCTTTTTAAAGAAAGAAACTTAATTTTATTTGTCCTCACTTAGCTATATTTCCAAAATTTTTAAATTTAACATGACCTTTGGTATGAGGGGATAACTTTAGATAACTATATTTATGTTTCTAAATATATAATAAACTTAAGTAAAAATTTTCAATAATAAAGGTTAATTTAGAGAGTAAGATATTTGGAATAAAAGAATAAGACTATGTTTTTCTATTTTAAGTAAAGAATTTGTATTTTTGAAGCATTAAAAATCTTAAAGATTCATGTAAGAAGAAAAGAATTAAACTTTATGAAATCATTAAGCTAATATAAATTTGTTAAGTGAAGAAATGTGAACTGTTTTTGACTTTAAGAAGAGGATAGTGAAGTTCAAAATCATTAAAGGCTATCCAGATATAGTAATCTTCACATAAAAAAAAGAAGAGAGTAAAGAAAATAAAAGAAAAAGGATTGAAAAGGATCCTGAAAAGAAAAGAAAAGAAAAAGATAATATGGGGAGAAGCTTGATGAGATGCCTAATAAAAATTTGGCTTCACTTGAATCAACTTAAAGAAGAAGGCTTAGTTACATTTTCTAAACTTATATTTGAGTATTAACTTATTTAATAGTAAATTTTCATGAAGTTCTTTTTCATATGAATTCTCTAAGTGACTTTAATATGACAATTTGTAATTTTTCTTGAAAAGAATAGAGAATCAGAAATCTCAGACTTGGTTGCTGAATATTTTTATACCTTTGGCGTTAACTGGAGTTGTTTTAAATTTTTCTTAAGGTATGCTATTGTATTTAGAGGACTAAAATATGGAAATCTAAAAGTTAAATTCTTTACCATAAGTCATATTCTTAGTAGTAAAGGAGTTACTTGAGGACAAGTAACATGTAATTTTGGGGGATTTTGATAGACCAAAAATATATGCATTTTAAGACCCATAGTTTTTACTCATTTTTTGTGATATTGAACTTTAATGGAAGGTATTTTTAATGTTTTCTTACAGGTTGTTGAATTTTAGGACTTGGAGCAAATAGGATGAAATTTGGAGCAAAAATGGAGAAGTTGAAAATTTGTTCAGCGTTGATGGCGCCAGACTGGGCACCGATGGCTCCATTTGACAGAGAAGAGGGAATTAAATTACGGACCACTGGCGTCGATGGCACCAGTGTCGGTTCAGACCCTGTTTCTAGAAGATTCAACAAATTTGGATGCTTTTTGAAGAGTTTTTGGATGCACCTATTGGAGAACAGACTCTAGGCACTATTTGGGGTCAAAATTGATCAGAAAATGTGCTCCTTTTTGCCATTCCTCACCACCATTCATTCTTATACATACCATTNTAGAAGATTCAACAAATTTGGATGCTTTTTGAAGAGTTTTTGGATGCACCTATTGGAGAACCGACTCTAGGCACTATTTGGGGTCAAAATTGATCAGAAAATGTGCTCCTTTTTGTCATTCCTCACCACCATTCATTCTTATACATACCATACACTTTTTCATCCTCATTCCACCACCATTTTGTGTCTATTAGTGATTTTTCTTTAATAATTGAGAGTTTTATATTGAGATTAAGCATGAATCTTTCTTTAAGAGTGGTCATGTGAGCCCGTTGGGATCGACTGAGGCGACGCTCTACACCGTACTTCAGGCTTGTCAGGTGACAGAGAAGTGTTGTTTGTTTATTATTTTTGTATGAACTTTCTTTTATATATAAAATTTGTGTTTTGTTGTATCTTTCTCATGAAGTCTGAGTAGTTTCCTTTATCTTCTCCCTACTCAGAGATATGGTGACATGAAGAGATAACATGGATGTGTCAATGTTAAAATATAAAATAAATTGTGATGATTTTTCAACTCAACTTAATTTACTTTTTAATTTGACCAATTGAATTGTTAAAATTTATTGTGAAACATATGATCCGGGAAATGGAAATGAGTTCTAAACACAGTGAGGATCACATTTGATTCCATGAAGAAGAATTTCATTCATGGAATTAAGTGTAAATAATATGGAAATATATATTATTGGGTGTAGAGTTAGAGATTTTAGAGTGACAAACTAAAATCCCTAATTCGGTCTTAGTGTTTAAGAACTAAAGCGAGAGTTAGCCTTCAATTAAAGGGAAGTGGGAGCTCTGAAGTGGGAGCCAATATCCTCCTAGCCTAGCCAAAGATTTAGGGACTAAACCTGGGATTAGCCAATGATTTTCTATAACACTATATTAGGGTAGAGAATTAAAACTGCTCCTATTTGACACAATACATATTAAAACCATTTATCTCATCTCATTTTACCCAAAATCTCATTGTAGTGGGAAAGATGCTTTTTCACATAAGAAATCTTCATCACATAAACATAGTTTAATAGTTTAGTAGTTACTGTTTAAACTTTGCATTTCAGTTTTGCTAGAAGTTAAATAATTTAATTTTGTTAGTATCTTACACATTTGAAATTAGTGACAATAATTTTGTTTGATTTCTATGAATTTCCTAGTTAATTTATCATTTCAAATTTAAACATTTCCCGTGGGATCGATATTTGGGGCTTAAATAGAAAGTCTTTATTACTTGATAATTATACGTATACTTGCATAGAATCCCAATATTAATTGCTTAAATTTCTTATTTATAAAATATTGCATCAAGCTTTTGACAATGTTGCATAGCGGAGTTAACTTTATATATTTTACACAATTATATTACATTTTACATTCGGGATCATTTATCATACTTAATTGGAACAAAATGTGTTGTGCATACAGATCATTCTGTTATTAAATATTTAATAAAAAAATAGGATGCAAACTAAGACTACTATGATGGATTCTTCTTTTGTAAGAATTTGACTTTGAGATAATAGATAGAGAGGGAGCTGAGAATCAAATCGTTGATCATCTGTCCAGGCTTGAATTGAAAAATCACTCTATTTAAAAAAAATTAATGAACATTTTCCAGATGAAGAATTATTCAGTATTAATGAGTGGTGTGTTCCATGGTAATGCCGACATTGTGAATTTTTATTGTCAATGATATTATACCCTATGGACTGACATACCAATAGAAGAGGAAATTTTTATTTTGAAGCTAAGACTTATTTTTGGGTGCCTTTAAAAGATACTTATTCAGAGATGTCTAATTATTCACATAAACAAGGAAATGATCTAATTATTCGGAGATGTGTGCATTTAGAAGAAACTGATGAAATTATTTAAAAATGTCATAATTCTAATTTTGGAGGACGTTTTAGTGTTGATAAAACAACATACAAAATTTTACAAATTTAGATTTTATTTGCCTACAATTTATAGATATGTTAATGCTTATATAAAAATTTATGATCAATGTCAATAAGTAGGCAATATTTCTAGGAAAAATGAGATGCCCCTCAATTATGTTGGAAGTTGAGATATTTGATGTTTATAGATTAGATTTCATGGGACCATTTAGTCCATCTTTCAGAAATTTATATATATTGATAACAGTAGATTATGTACCCAAATGGATAAAAGGTGTTGCTTTACCTCAATGTGATTCTCAAAGTGTTGCAAAGTTTTTAAGAATAAATATTTTTTGTAGATTTGGGATGCTGAGAGTGATCATAACTGACGGAGGAAGTCATTTGAGGAATGCAGTAATGGAGAAATTATTAAAGAAATATCTTATCAACCATCAAATTTCTACGGCTTATCATCCTTAGACAAGTGGTTTGGCTGAATTATCTAATCGTGAAATTAAAAGAATATTGGAAAAATCTATGAATCCAACAAAAATGGATTGGTCAGTCAAACTTGATTGTGTTTTGTGGGCTTATATGATTCCATATAGAACTCCTATAAGAATGTCCCCATATAGACTAATATTTAGGAAAGTTTGTCATTTACCAGTTGAACTTGAGCATACAACATATGGGGCTATTAAAGATTTTAATTATAATTTAAAGGATGCTAGTGAGAAAAGACTACTACAATTAAATGAACTTGAAGAGATAAGGAATAAATCTTATGAGAGTGTTAAGATTTTTAAAGAAAAGATTGAGATGTGGAATGATTGGAGGACTCTTACTAAATATTTTGAGCCATGGCAACAGGTTTTGCTATATAATGCAATATTAAGATTATTTCAAGAAAACTTAAGTCCATGTGGATGGGCTCATTTAATCCTTATGGAGCTGTAGATATCAAAGATTCTAAAACTGAGAAAATATTCGAAGTGAATGGCCACATGCTAAAACCATACTTTTTAGGGGATCAACTTAAATTAAATGATTTTATGTTATTGGGTCAACCAGAATAAGCACTGATTAGTCGATTGGGGGCATTAAACCAAGCGCTTTATGGGAGGCAACCCATGGTTATCAGTGTGTTTCTATTTTGAATGTTATGTTGTTGTGTTTGATTAAGAAATATTTTGATAGTATTTTGAATATCTAATGATTTAATAATGATTCTAAGAGCTTAATAGATGACTTAGACATGTTAGAATGAGTATGTGAATGTTAAGTTGACCTGTGCAAAATTAAGCACCGACGCTTAAGCGCCAACATTTGGCGCTTAAGCGCGGCAGTTAACTAAACGTGTTAAATTACGTTTTTAGAATATTTAAATGTGGTTTAGTGGGTTTTATTGTGGGTTAGTGGTTTGAGAATGTGTATAGTAGTCTTAGGCTTGGTCTAAAGCCTATAAATAGAAGAGAATTCTCACCCCACTTCAATTTTAACCCTAAAATTTAAGTGAAAAGTTTGTGATTTTGAAAAAATCTCTTCTCAGGAGATTGATATAAAGAAAAAAATAAATCCATGAAGAATAATTTCATTAGTTAAAGTGTGCAAGAGTTATACAATAGTTTCGTAGTCGTTAGTATAGAAGGAATGGCGGAGAAGATCACAAAGATTGAGGCTGACATGGCTTCAATTGAAGTGAAAGTGAATGAAGTTAACACACATTTAGAGCATATTGGATGGCAACTTAAAATGCAATTTATCCACACAAGTTTTATAGAAGAAGTGAACAAGGCTATGTATTTGAAAAACTAATGATTTGAAGAAGACTCAACCAGAGTTCTTCACCACCATCCGTTCTATCAGATCTATATTCAAGCTAGGATTTGTTCCATCAGAAGGAGAGTGGAATTAAGTTCCAATTTTAGTGTTTGTTTGTGTTAGGTGTTATGAAGTTAGTACTAAGTTTTTTGTATGTGTTTTTAGTGTTAAGTTTGCTTAGTGTTTATGCTTAGGTATTATCTCGTCCAAACTTTTTAGATTAAGAAATTATTATCACAAATGTTTGTATTTGTTTGTGAATTAATATAAGTGTTTGTTCGTGTGCTAAATTTTGTGTTATTTTGTTTCGAATTGAATTGGTGAAGATTGGTGAATTTTAAGAAAGATGAGAGTTAAAGGGGAAGAAAATAGTTATTAACGATTTATAATACTATTTAGGGGTGGTTGACTTAGGCTAGATGTGCATTTCACTTAAAATCAAAAATATCAAAATTTGTGCACTAGCGCCTAAGCTCCAAAACCCCGCGCTTAAGTGCTAGACAACCCGAGAGGTAGGCGCCTATGCGCCGAACCAGTCTTGCTTAAGCAATGGTTCACTTCCGGTTTGAGAACGGCTAAAGGTGAAAAATTAACCCAAAAATTGTCATTTTCAACCTGACGTCATCTTCTTCCCTTAGAGTTCGCAAGTGAGGAGTTAGGGATTCATCTACAATGACGATTTTTTTGTGGATTCAAGACAAATTTGCTATATTTGATCTTCTTAAGATATGAGCTTCACTTCTAGGTAAAATTTTTTTATTTTCACCATGTATTTTGAGCACATTGGGGAATTACTGAAAATCACTATGCATGCTGAAAATTTGAGAGAAACCTATGGAAAATTGATCCACAAAAATAATATATTATTTTAAGTACCCTTTTTATGTCTATTTTTGGTGATATTACACTTTAAAGAAGGGTGATTTTGTGTTTTTGTTGCATGTATTTCATTTTTAGGCATTTGGAGTAAAAATGGCAAAAAGAGCAAAATTTAGAGCAAAAACAACCAATTTTAGGGTTTGGTGCATGATGCGTCAGACGTGACATTTTCAAATTAAGGCAGTTCGAGACAAATTTTGCGTGAATTTTCAAAGGGACACTTATTCTAAGCACCTCATGAAGTGATTCAATGCATGTGGACACTTTGGAGGTTCCAATTTGAAGGGATTTGACTTTTAGATCAAGGAGGCACATCTTTTGAAATTCAAAGTTTTGACTTTGAATTTAGGAGGGAATTGAGATTCTCTTGAGAAGGGAGAACCAGGCAACAAAAGAGAACCTCTAAAAAGACTAGAAGGGGGGACGAAAAGTTNGAAGGGAGAACCAGGCAACAAAAGAGAACCTCTAAAAAGACTAGAAGGGGGGACGAAAAGTTAGAGAGAGAGAGGCGTTAGTTAGAGAGAGAAAGGAGGAGATTCTCTTCTAGGGTTGTAAGAGGAGAGGGAAAGTGAGAGATTTCTTCTTCATTACACTTCTAAGAGAGAACTGGGAGAGATTGAAAAGAGAGAAAGGCTTCAAGAGAACTTCTAGGGATTTGTTTGGGAAGAATTGTGAGTTAAGTTATATTTTTTATTTCTTTTGTCTGTAAAATTTTTTTTATAAATGAAATCCTTATTTTATCGTATTCTTCTCATGAATTCTGAGTAGTCTTCTTTATCCTTCTCCCTACTTTGAAGAAATCGTTTTGTGAAGAATTGATTTTATTTTATACGGTTTTAAATGTCAATAATTTGTAATGATTTGAACTCTGATCTTCATTTATTTTTTGATCTCACCAATTGAATTATTAAAATGTGTTGAGAATTTNTCCTTATTTTATCGTATTCTTCTCATGAATTCTGAGTAGTCTTCTTTATCCTTCTCCCTACTTTGAAGAAATCGTTTTGTGAAGAATTGATTTTATTTTATACGGTTTTAAATGTCAATAATTTGTAATGATTTGAACTCTGATCTTCATTTATTTTTTGATCTCACCAATTGAATTATTAAAATGTGTTGAGAATTTTATGTTCTGAAAAGGGGATATGATTTCTACAACAAAGGGAGAATCACATTTAATTTCATGGGAGAGTATTTCATTCATGGGATTAGGTGCAATTAAATAGAAAAATATACTTTGATGGATGTAGAATTGGAAGATTTTAAGGTGACAGATTAGAATCCCTAATTTGGTTCAGTCGATTAGAAACTAATGTGAGCATGTTAGCCCTTAGGGAAGGGAGTAGTGGGAGCTCTAGAGTGACAGCTGGTATCCTTCCAGCCTAATCACAAAATTAGGAACCAAACTCTGGATTAGTCAATGTTCTTTATAGCGCTCGAAAGAGGGTAGAGAATAGNTATTCTTCTCATGAATTCTGAGTAGTCTTCTTTATCCTTCTCCCTACTTTGAAGAAATCGTTTTGTGAAGAATTGATTTTATTTTATACGGTTTTAAATGTCAATAATTTGTAATGATTTGAACTCTGATCTTCATTTATTTTTTGATCTCACCAATTGAATTATTAAAATGTGTTGAGAATTATATGTTCTGAAAAGGGGATATGATTTCTACAACAAAGGGAGAATCACATTTAATTTCATGGGAGAGTATTTCATTCATGGGATTAGGTGCAATTAAATAGAAAAATATACTTTGATGGATGTAGAATTGGAAGATTTTAAGGTGACAGATTAGAATCCCTAATTTGGTTCAGTCGATTAAAAACTAATGTGAGCATGTTAGCCCTTAGGGAAGGGAGTAGTGGGAGCTCTAGAGTGACAGCTGGTATCCTTTTAGCCTAATCACAAAATTAGGAACCAAATTCTGGATTAGTCAATGTTCTTTATAGCGCTCGGAAGAGGGTAGAGAATAAGATTGCTCCCATTTGGCACAAAATAATTTTTAAATATGTTTTACAAATGATTTCAATTTCATTACAAGCTATATTTTCATTGTAAAGGGGAAGGATGTTTTATCATACTTAAACTTTTTGTCAACAAAAACCTTTATTTTATTTCAACAATTTACTTTTGAAAGTTTAGCATTTAGTTTAATTTACTTGTTATAGTAGTACATCTGCATAGTTAGTATCATTTCACTTAAGTAGTTTAATTTCAAACTTAGCACTTCACTTTGTATTTATATTATAATAGAATATAAATAACTAGCTTCTATATATTTTCAACTTCCATGTGGGATAGATATTTAGGACTCCATTAGAGCCTTATATTACTTGAGCGATACGTATACTTGCGTGATATGTAAACGGAAATTGGAATTTTAAATAGATTTTTAAAGATAAATTATTTTCATCAAAATTATATTATAGTTTGGGTTACATTGCATCATTATTATTAAGCATAACAAATTTCCGCCGCATCAAAAATACATAGAAATGATAGTTTAAGCTTTTAGAAGTTGAGTTTAATGATTTAGTCTTAAATTTAGGATTTAATTGTGAATTTTATATGATTTTTAGAAATGGCCCCAAGAATGAAGAGGAGTAAAGAGAAGTCCCATTTCTATTCAAGTAAGTTTGTTAGCTTGAAAGCTCAAGACAGGTATACCGATGCACTGCAATTTAGAAAACTAGTTCCTGAGAGATGTTTTAAAAGTCTGGGTGGAGCAGTGGAAGATTTAAAATGGGAACGATTTTGCTATTTTTCTATTGTGGTCCTAATTTTTGTTGTTCGGGAGTTTTACGCTAATCTTAATGAAGCTGAATAAGATTAGGTCATGGTTCAAGGAAAATTAGTGTCTTCCTCCCCTGAGGTAATAAATCTGTTTTACCAGTTGCCCCCTAGTACGTTGTGTTTTAATTCAAATTATAGTCCAACTAAGTAGGATTTAGATGAGATCATATTTTCATTGACCGCGATAAGAGGGAGGACTGTGGAAGATCACAAATGAAACAAGAGTCAACTTCCCTGCGTCAAAGTTAGATGTCATATCGAAAATATGGCACTACTTTATTTCTGCTCGTCTACTACCAACCGACCACCTTAGCAAAGTTACCAGAGATAGAGCTTCCTTGAACTATTGCATTCAACACTTCAAGCTGATTGACACTAGATCTCTAATCTATCACACTATCATCAGTTCTGCTACCTCTGCCACTACTGCAGGTTTGGGATTACAATCCTTGATCTATTCCTTATGTGAGCAAGTTGGGGTTAGATTTGATAGTTGGGAGGAGATACTGCAGCCTCTAAAGCCCATTACAAGCATTAATGTGAAATCTCAATCACAACATTCAATATTTGGCTAGAGAGGAGGATTTTCTAGAAGTTCAGGTGCTTCTACTTCTTATGCTTGTACATTACGTGCATCCACATTACAAGGTCAGGCTTCTAGTTCTGATTCATAGTCACACTTATTGTAAAGGATGTTAGATAACATCAATTATACTGCGGATAAGGTATTAAATTTGGAAAATATTGTAGATCATATGGATGGTTATATGAGTAGACACAGTGATTATGGGGAAAAATTTCACTCATCTTTGAAAAACCTTATCAAGTTGACCAAAGTGCAGTTTTTCCTTCATATCCACAATATCCATCATATGAGCCTACTGTTTTTTGTGACATTAATGATAGTGATGATCATGAGGAGGAGGAGAGTTAATTTGAGTAGTTTAGTTTTATTTTATTGTTGTGAACTTTATGTTGATACAGTTAAATTATACTGTTAATTTGTTTTGTTTTGTACTTATCTAAACTGCTACTATTGTTTGTGTTTTAATTTGTTAGACACTGTTGTGATGTATTTATGTTATTGTGAGTACTTATATTTTATTTTTGTGGTAGTGATTGTGTTAACTATGTTGTCTAGTGTATTTAGTTAGTTTGTGTTGAACTTAATCTTGAATATTAGGAAGGTTTAGAATATTACTAACTTTCACTTAAAAAACTTCATGTTTAAAATTTTTAAATTTACTACCGGATATTTTCTTTATGTTGTAGTTGTGAATTTCTATTAGTGTGTTTGTTTGCTTTTATATTATCCTCCACTGCATAGAAGTCTAATGAATCTTAATATGTTAAGATAAGTTAAAATTTGATCAATTAATTTTTACTCCTGCTTTTAATTTTTTTACTTACATATTTATGATATAAAAAGTTACGTAAGTATGTTATTTTTAGTTTTCATTTTGCCTATTGTTGACCTCACTTTTGGTTGAGATCTAATTTCCTCTTTATTAGCCTAGGGTCTAGCCATAGGACTTTCCTATTGACTATTCCTAGAGAACTAGAAAATGAACCTTCACCATTAGAAATTCTAAACTCTTCTTTGCTCAACTTGAAGTTCCACATATTGGTCATAACCTCTAGCACTTAGTAGGTGGGGTCAATATAAGGGAGCTCAAGGAGATTCCCCATAGAATGGTTAAGCCTTAGGACTAATCCTGGGTGGTATGGTCTTGGTTAGGCTAGCTTGCACACACCACACTTTCCCCAAACCCTAGGACCCTTTCACTTAGTCTCCTGACTACTTTTGAAGAGCTCATATGGGTGGACCGAAACCCCTAGCCTTTGGCTAATAGGGTTAGGACCAGCATATTGAACATCCAAAATGAGTCCCATATGGTTCTCATAACTTGGAAGTAGCTTCATGGCTTACCTACCCACTCTAGCCTATACTTTCATCAAAATTACCAAAATACCCCCTACAACCCTAATTTTTGCCAAAATTCTCAAAATTTCCCAAATTACCCTANATTACCAAAATACCCCCTACAACCCTAATTTTTGCCAAAATTCTCAAAATTTCCCAAATTACCCTATTTTTTTCAAAAATCATTTCAAAGTGCTCCCCACTACCCAAATTGATCAAATTCACCAAAATTCCAAAATTCTCAAAACTAACAAAATGCCCCTCATGACCCAAAATTTCTAAAAATTCCAAAATCAGCTCAATTGTCCCCAAAATCAATTTGAAGCACTCCTATAGACCCAATTTGTCCAAATTGACCCATTTTGAATAAAAGCCCCAAATTGTCCTACAAGGCCCAACTTCCCTAAATTAGCCGCAATGTTAAACAAATTGACCCCAATGCTGCCTAATTTCAATTCCAAACCAAAATTCAACATCCCTAATACCAATTTAAACCAAATATAAACCCAATTTGATCAAATTGCAAGCTCAATTTAACCCAAGCCCAAGTCTAAGCCAAAATCCCCAAATTGACTCTATGTCCAAATTCCACCAAATTGGTCGTCTAATTCAATTCAAAATCACTTGAGATGCTTTCAAAACTTTTCATGGCATCTCTCTACACCAAATTAAACATTTAATTGACCCAAATTTTAGCCCAAATTTACCCCCAATTTTAAAAGCACAAGCCCACCACATTTAATTCAAAAAGTTCAAATCCAAAGCCCACATGGCATGAAATTTCATTCCATCATCCATTTAATCAAAATCATTCCCTAAGCCTTAAATACATGATCAAGTCATTCCAAATCAAGCCTCAGCCCATAAATACAAAAATTCCTTCTCATGCAAATTGACCAAGCCAAGGACAAGCCTTGAAGCCATCCCCAAGCTATAGATGAGCCATATGAACCTTTGCCACCTCACCAAGCTATTAATGGCAAAAGGAGGAGCCACTTTCAAGCTCCCTTAAAAAAGGTTTTAACGCTTTTAATGACACACTCTAACCCTTGCTTAGCCAAATCCTTTGGATAGGGACCTCTCCACACTACTTCATCTGATCCACCTGACCTTGGTCAGCCATGGGGAGTCACCCAAGCTCATTCCAATGGGGCAAGACATATGGTTGACCCAACCTAGCCCAAATCCCTTTCCTATTGGGCAATTGAATTCTCCCCTCAAACCGAGCCTATTTTAATTCTTCATTCTTATAGACTCAATTTAGGACTTGATTAACCGTATAAATGTGTTTCCTAGTCTATATGCATCTATAAGAACAAACCCTAAGAGATTTGGTTGAGTATCGAGGGAGAAATTAGGGTTAGAACGTGGACGGTTCATTGGCGACGATGACGGAGAGTTGGCTGATTGCACGTGTATTTAACGGACGACTGAGATTGCATTGGACGGAGTCATGGTGCATGAACAATGGGCTGNTAAGAGATTTGGTTGAGTATCGAGGGAGAAATTAGGGTTAGAACGTGGACGGTTCATTGGCGACGATGACGGGGAGTTGGCTGATTGCACGTGTATTTAACGGACGACTGAGATTGCATTGGACGGAGTCTTGGTGCATGAACAATGGGCTAACTAAGTTGGCGGTGCCCAACCCGAAGCGGACGCGTGCGCGGTTCAGAGCCGCCTAGGATGCGCTGGCGCTGAGCTGGATAAATAAATAAATCAGGATTTTCTAATTTATTTAAATGACTAGAACTTCAAAAATCCATATTATTTCATTGAAAAATATAAAATAAAAATACCCTCATGCTCAATGAATAGAGGAGAATAATGTGGAAATAGTGTCATGTTTGTTTGATGCATTTGTGGTTTTTAATTGTATAAATAGTATATTTCTTATTTGAATTCCCCATTTGCATGGGCATTTCAACATGGAATGCAACCATGGGGCTTTTAATCTCTATATTGTTAGGTATCTCCCTTGATTTTTCCAAGCTTAAGAGGCATCTCTAACCATCGTACTTAATCTTCAAGCTAACGGTCCCTGTTTTGGTATAAAAATTATAAAAATTAGAATATTCATAAAAAAATAGAAAACTTATTGTGGTAGGTTCATTTTGGTTAGAGGACTCTAGGAAAAATATAAATTTGGTTTAACTCATTAAAAATAACCCTAATTGTCATTAAACCATAAAAATGAAATCTAATTAAATTGGACAAAAAATAAAAGTAAATGGTATAAAAGTCATTCTCCACTGTAATTTAATGTCAGAGGATCTTCCCATAAAAACTTTAAGTCAATTAGAATTAATTTGACCACTAAAATGGATTAATTAAGTAAAATTACATTTTAGGCACTAAAATAATTATAATAATTAAAATGTAATTCAAAAAAACACCAAATTGGTTTTGGGAGCTCCTTATGACCAGGGTAACCTAAGAAAAATAAAAGTTGAACTAAAATAAATATTTCATTTTTAAGAAATTTTTCAATACCTAAATATTTAAGAATTAATTAAAAATCATAAAAATTACAAAATTGTAAAAACACACTAAAATGCCACATTTGGCTTCCTGATTATTTGGGACCAATTAAAATAATTCTCCTAATTTTATAAGTCAAGATATTAATTTTTAAAGGCTTAAAATGATTTTTCTTTAATTTTTCACTAAAATAATTCTAATAATTAAAATATAAAATTTGTTTCTCAGAGTTTCTTGAACTTAAAGAGATTTAAGAGAAATATAAAATTTATTTTACAACNTTAATTTTTAAAGGCTTAAAATGAATTTTCTTTAATTTTTCACTAAAATAATTCTAATAATTAAAATATAAAATTTGTTTCTGAGAGTTTCTTGAACTTAAAGAGATTTAAATAATATTTTATATTTAAATAATACTTAAAACAAACAAATAATTCTAAAAGTTATATTAAACCTCTAAAAATTAAGAAAATTAGTCTATGTGGACCTCTAACCTAGGTGAACCTCCAATATTTTTCTTAAGGACAGAGGTTTTGTTTTGGTTGAGTTATTGAATTTTCATTAAAAATCTCTATTTTTGCTTTAAAATAATTATAAAATTAAATAAATTCAGAAAAATCACATTTTCTCCTCTAATATTTTTAATTAACCCATGAGTGGGGTAGCATAAAATTTTTAAAGTCATTTGGGTTTAATCTAATGAATTATAAGGTGTTAATGCCCTAAGGGCAAAATAGTAATTTTGAAATTTAAGTCTTAATTAATATTTAGGCCTAACCAAGGGTAAATGGGTACTAAATGATGATAATTAATATGTCTAGATAATTGAAATATAAAAGGGATAAATGGTAGTAACTAATCTCATTTTGGTCTCATTAAGGATAAACTTGTAATTTCTTAAATTGATGAAATTTGGAAGAGCAATTAAATAAGAAGATATTTGAGGTTGGGGGTTGGACTTTGGAAGATCATAACCTACTAATTTAAAACCCTAATTAATGGTTTTAAAATGATTTATGATTCCTGATAATGATTCAAAGTATAAATNGTCTTAATTAATATTTAGGCCTAACCAAGGGTAAATGGGTACTAAATGATGATAATTAATATGTCTAGATAACTGAAATATAAAAGGGATAAATGGTAGTAACTAATCTCATTTTGATCTCATTAAGGATAAACTTGTAATTTCTTAAATTGATGAAATTTGGAAGAGCAATTAAATAAGAAGATATTTGAGGTTGGGGGTTGGACTTTGGAAGATCATAACCTACTAATTTAAAACCCTAATTAATGGTTTTAAAATGATTTATGATTCCTGATAATGATTCAAATTTATTTTTTTCTAAAAATTACAAATCTACCTACTAAATTTTAAGGGCATAGTGGTGAACTAGGCTTAATCAAAATTTTGGCTAATGAGGTTTAGAAATGACCTATAAATAATTTGAAATATTTTTAAAACACTATAAGCCCATATTTGAAAATCAAACAGACTAAGTTTTTTAATTAAGCCAAATTGCCCCTAAGGACCTTTACTCGTATAATTCGTAAATGAAGCATCAAATGATAATTACCCCACTTAAAGAGATAATCAAAACATCAAGGTCCATTGAGCATAACGGTATGAATTGGGTGAACCACATAACAAATATAATAAGACCAAAATGAACTCGAGATGATTCGCGGGACTGTGAAATGTCTAGGTTATTACCCAGGACCTTTTCATGATCCTTTGGGAATCTCAGAGGACACTTGGACATAGTATGATTTGCTCGATGGAATCATCTCCATAGATGAACAAATTAGACTCACTAGGATATGATATAGGGTTTGGTAGATACACCTAAAACATGTGTTCTCTGTTTTTCCTACAAGCATGTTTTAATTCCTGAAAAATT
>JXCR01104747.1:0-10246 GCA_002079205.1 Phalaenopsis hybrid cultivar | reverse complement strand
TATCTTTTTTCACCCTCCACCTGAAGTGCTTCTCCAATGTGATTTTATTTTAGGCTGCCTCCTCTTAAAAGAATTTCAATTTCTCTCCAAAATTCAAAAGTCAAACCTTTGAACTCAAAAGATGTGCCTCGTTGATCCAAGAGTCAAGTCCCTTCAAATTAGAACCTTCCAAAGTGTCTAGATGCATTGAATCACTCTGTTTAGAAAAGTTTCCCTTTGAAAATTCATTCAAAATTTGTTTCAAACCACCTTAGTTTGAAAAATTCACATTTGGCACATCATGCGCCGATCTGGCGCATCATGCTCCGATCTGGCGCATCATGCTCCGATCTGGCACATCATGCTCCAGNAAATGAAGATCAGAGTACAAATCATCACAAATTATCGATATTTAAAATCGTAGAAAAAAAATCAATTCTTCACAAAACCATTTCTTCAAAGTAGGAAGAAGGATAAAGAAGACGACTCAGAATTCATGAGAAGGATACGATAAAAAACAGACTTTATATATAAAAACATGTTTACAAACAAAAGAAATGAAAAATACAACTTACTCATAATCCTTCCCAAGCAAATCCCTGGAAGTTCTCTCGAAGCCTTTCACTCTTTACAAGCACTCTCAATTCTCTCTTAGAAGTATAATGAAGAAGAAATCTCTCACCTTCCCTCTCCTCTTGCAACCCTAGAAGATAGTCTCCAAGCCCTTGACTTTCTCTCTTTATCCATCCGTCTTGGTTCTCACACCACCTATCTTTTTTCACCCTCCACCTGAAGTGCTTCTCCAATGTGATTTTATTTTAGGCTGCCTCCTCTTAAAAGAATTTCAATTTCTCTCCAAAATTCAAAAGTCAAACCTTTGAACTCAAAAGATGTGCCTCGTTGATCCAAGAGTCAAGTCCCTTCAAATTAGAACCTTCCAAAGTGTCTAGATCCATTGAATCACTCTGTTTAGAAAAGTTTCCCTTTGAAAATTCATTCAAAATTTGTTTCAAACCACCTTAGTTTGAAAAATTCAGATTTGGCACATCATGCGCCGATCTGGCGCATCATGCTCCGATCTGGCACATCATGCTCCAGATCTCTGAATTTTGGTGCATCATGCGCCAGTTTGGCGCATCATGTGTCAAACCCAAAAATTGGCTATTTTTGCTCCAACTTTTTCTCCATTTGTTATTTTTGCTCCAAATGCCTAAAAATTGTATACCTGTAACAAAAACACAAAAATACATTTCCTTAAAGTGCAATATCACCCAAAATATGCATAAAAATAGTACTTAAAATAGTATATTATTTTTTTGTATCAAAATCCCCCAAAATTAAATGTTACTTGTCTTCTAGTGAAACTTTTATTACATAAAAGCATATGACTTTAGGATCGAGATTAACTTATCACTTCTATACTTGAGTTCAATAAATATGATAGCAAAAATTAAGAAAATCCTTTAATAACTTAGGTTCAAACTCCAAGTCTAGGAATATCTAGTAATCAAATTTAAGATTTCTGAATCTCTATTCATTTCAAGAAGAATTGCAATTTGTCATGCTAAGGACAGTTAGAACATTCATATGAAAAAGAACTTCATGAACTTTACTAGGAATGCTACTAATACTTCAATACAAGTTTAGAAAGTGTGATAAAGCTTCTTCCTTAAGTTGATTCAAGTGAAGCCAATTTTTTATTAGGCATCTCCTCAAGCTTCTCCTCATCCTTTTTTTTTCTTTTCTTTTTCTTCCTCTTTTTTTTTTCTTTTAGGATCTTTTTATCACTTTTTTTTTCCTTTTGCAGGTGAAGATTACTATATCAGGATAGCCTTTAATAGTTTTGAACTTCACTGTCCTCTTCTTAAAGTTAAAACTTCACACCTCTCTTTACTCAATAAAGTCATACTAGTTTATGATTTTTCATAAAGCCTCATTCCTTTCTTCTTACATGAAACTCTAAAATTCTTAGCACTTCAAAAATATAATTTTCCTTTACTTAAAAAAGAAAAACATAGTCTTATCATATCATGACAAATATCTTTAACCTTAGAATTCACCTTTATTATTAAAAACTTTTTACTTAAATTTACTGTAGTATTTATAAACATAGGTATAGTCATTTAAAGTTAAACCTTAATATCTCAAGCCATGTTAAATTAATTTTTTTTAAAAATATAGTCACTAAAGGATAAATAAAATTTAGTTTTCTCCATTTCAAATGAAAATTTTCTTTCTACCCAAACTTAAATTTTTAAATTATTTTTTTTAGAAAATGTTTAAGTACAAAATTTTAGTTTGTGAAAGAAAACAGTAAATGCATGAAAATAAAAACTAACCTGTAGAGGATTTCTGAACATCAAATTTGTTCTGTATGCTACAGGTACTAACTGTAAAACTACATATAAGCCTTAAAGCATTAAATAAAATAATATATTCTAAAGAATTTGCTGGGAATTAAAACAGAAATACTAAAACTGAAAAACAAAAACTGAAAGTACTAAACATTCAATATGGTCAAACTGAAAATACTAAAACTAAACTGAAAAGTAAAAATTTTACTATTTCTATTACAAATTACAGGTCCACAACATAACATAAAAATCTTAAATCCAACAAGTGTCAAATAAAAGTGCAACACAGTACAAATAAATATAAAAATAATGCATAATATCAAATTAAACTTAAATTAAACTATCAGTTCTCATCTCCTTCCTCACCATCATCACCATCTTCTTCTTCTTCTTCTCTTGCCTCTTCATCTTCATCACGAATTGGAGCAAGCAAAAAAAGCTAAGGCAAGCAGGAAAGTTCACATTAGGTTCACCCATGAAGTGCTAACCATAGAATTTTGAAAATTTACATCATGTTGAACTCTCCTCTGCTGATATTCATCATTATATGCATTCATTGCTTCTATCTCTCCCAAATGAGTTTGTATATTAATGATATCATATTGTTGAATCATGAGTTGTTCCATATTACCTCCCAACGATGTAGAACTAGAAGTAGATGCCCCTACAGTAGATTTAGAGGGTGTATCCCTTCTTCCACTTCTAGACTCAACAAACGATTCTACTCATTGAATCATGTGCCTCCCAATTGCATTCTGAGGTTTCAATCTCTCTTCATTTCTATGGGATTCAACTCCTGATTGTTCACATAACGTGAAAATTAGGGCAGGATATCCCAAGCCTCCAGCAGTTGCACTACCAACAATACATCAGTAAGATGATTTGTACGTAAAAATCTGGCAGAGATGAAGTGATGCCATACTTTGGACTGAATTGTCAACATGGAAGCGGGGAAGTTAACATTTTTTTTATTCTTTATCTTCCACTCCCCTCTTCTATCAGTAAAAAAGGCAATGACTTCTTCCAGTGGTGAATCAGTGATAACAAAAGCAGCATATTCATCATGGAAGCCATTCCTCAACACATATAACGCATTAATCCTTTCGGAGATAAACTCTACTTGTGTACCTCTCACCAAAATATGATCTTCCGTAGTGAACCTAAGGTTGGTGTAGAATTGCCAAACCATCAGGACGATCACTATAGTAGTGAAGTAGCAGAATTGCTCCCAATTCTGGCTAGAATCAACCTTTAAACCTCACCTCCTGGGTTCACAAGCGCCCTTTCCAAGATCAATCTCCGGGGCTCAATTTGTGTATTATAATAGTGTTGGGCCTTGAAATTAATGAAATTTCGAGCATCATATTCACCCAACGTTCTTCCTCTTTTTATGTGGGGAGCCATCAGAGATTCTACAAAAATCCAAAAAAATTTCAAATAAATTGCTAAATCACAAATCTAACTCCCTAAGCAAGATTATTTGGTAAGAAACTTTTTACCATGAGTTTTCTTCAAGCATTTTCATAAAAAATCTCATTTTTTAGATCTCCCAAAATCCATTGTCAAAATCAAAAATTTTTGAGTTAAAGTGAAGCTCTTACTAAGAGATAAAGAAATCTATGATTTTTGGCCTCCAAATCCTTCTCCTTAGCCTCCAATCCAGGTGATCCAGCATTTCAGAAATATTCTCAATTGTATGCATAAGATCATGCACCTCTTTCTCTATCTTCTTGATACTCTTTGAAAGTGCACTCGAGTTGTAGTAGGGCTGAATAGGTGATGAATTCTAGCATCCTTGATCCATCAGAACATTTATATCATTTTCATCTCTCATTCAAATGCAACTGCAGTAGACTTCAGGATCCATCGTCTTCCAAGGTAAAAGTACTTTCTCCCAACTTTCATAAGGTACTTGTGATTGACTGCAGAGTTGGAAAACAGTAGATGGATGTCCCAATCCAATTTTAGATCCATTCAAGATGAAACTCAAAACTAATTTTGTAATTATGACTCCAATACCAATAGGTTTTCCAGTTTGAATACAATAGTTCAGGATATCACTCTCCTTAATGACCTTACAAATTTTCATAGTAAGCAATAATTTTGAGGAAATGAAGAAATTCCTTGCCTTTAAATTATAATTTAACAATGATGCAGAAAAACTCACATTCTCGTCATCTCAGGCTTCCCAATTAGCAGCTTCATCTGTAAGGTAATGGTAGAGTTCATCCATGTTATCTCTTGTAGGGGTAAAATTTGCATAGTGGCAGCCAGACAAGTTCTCGATCATAAACATTTCGTTGATTTTTGAAGGATTTAACTGCACAAACTTTTCTGGCACGTAGATCATTTNATCTCTTGTAGGGGTAAAATTTGCATAGTGGCAGCCAGACAAGTTCTCGATCATAAACATTTCGTTGATTTTCGAAGGATTTAACTGCACAAACTTTTCTTTCACGTAGATCATTCCTTGGTTGATCCCTAGATGATTTGCATAAAACTCTTTCACCACAGGGACAACTACAGCGGCAGTAGTGTAGCAAAGTACTGCCCAATGCCTCTGTACAATAACTTCTTTAACTCGAGTATAAGGCATGTTGAATCCTCGATTCATAAATCCCCTCTCTATGATAAGCCTCTTCTTCATTATAACTCAATCATGCAACTTCTGTGCGTCAAAATTGATGAACTTTCTTGAGTTGAAAATTCCAAATCTATCATAGTTTCTAGAGAANAGATGATTTGCATAAAACTCTTTCACCACAGGGACAACTACAGCGGCAGTAGTGTAGCAAAGTACTGCCCAACGCCTCTGTACAATAACTTCTTCAACTTGAGTATAAGGCATGTTGAATCCTCGATTCATAAATCCCCTCTCTAATATAAGCCTCTTCTTCATTATAACTCAATCATGCAACTTCTGTGCGTCAAAATTGATGAACTTTCTTGAGTTGAAAATTCCAGATCTAGCATAGTGTCTAGAGAGGGAAGCCATAGTAATTGAAAAGTGGTGACTCTTCCCTCATTTTTCCCTCTAAAATATGTCTTGGAGTTAGTTTTTAGGAGTTATTTGAAGGCATTCCCGCCAAAAACCAACAAAAATTGCCATTTGAAACGTTTAAAGTCATTTTCGTCTCCACGGCGCATCATGCGTCGATCTGGCGCATCTTGCGCTAGCTCTCTGAAATTCTGTGCATCATGCGCCAGTTTCAAAATTTTGGCCGTTTCGATTTTGATCAAATAAATTCTCAGTATTTTCACAATATTAGGCAAACAAAGATGTTTCTAAACATTTTTCTCAAATACATGGATTACATAAAGACATAAACATAAACATACATATAAGATTTTAAACAAAAACTAAAAAATCAGAGTAAGCAATGATACATATGGGTTGCCTCCCACAAAGCGCTTGATTTAATGTCGCCAGTCTGACATTCCCAATCTCATTATGGGTGATCCAACATGATAGTTTATTTAGGATTTGGTCTTTGACCATCAAAACAAGGTTTCAATATGTGCCCATTCACTTTAAATATTCTTCTAGTTTTGGGATCTTCAATATTGACTACTCCACAGGGATAGACTTTTATAACTCTGAATGGTCATTTGCACTTAGACTTCAATTTTCCAAAAAAATAATTTCAATTATGTATTGTATAATAAAACTTCTTGTCCAGATTCAAATTCTCTTTTTACTATCTTTTGATCATGTCATTTTTTTCTTTTTTTCCCTTATAAATTATCAAATTATCGTAAGATTCATACCTAATTTCTTCAAGCTCATTCAATTGTCATAATCTTTTCTCACCAGCTTCTTTTAAATTGTATTTAAATTCTTTTATCGCCCTATAAGCTTTATGTTCCAATTCAACTGGTAAGTGACAAGTCTTCCCAAAAATTAATCTATATGGGGACATTCCTATAGGTGTCTTATAAGCTGTCATGTTTGCCCATAATGCAGTCTCTAATCTAATAGATCAATCCATTTTGTTAGGATTAATGCTCTTCTCCAAAATTCTCTTAATTTCACAGTTAGATAATTTTGCTAAACCACTAGTCTAGGGATCATAAGCAGTTACATTTTGATGTATTATATTATATTTTTCCACCAATATTGCAACTATTGCATTTCTAAAATGAGATCCTCCATCAATAATGATTACTCTCGGCATTTCATATCCTGTAAAAATATTTTTAATTAAAAATCTTGAAACACTCTGAGCATCACATCTAGGTAAAGTGATTGCTTCTATCCATTTTGAAACATAATCCACCTCAATCAATATATATATTTCTAAATGAAGGCATCAATGGTCCCATAAAATCTAATCCCAATGCAATAAAAATTTTAATTTGCAAGTTAAAATTTAGAGGCATTTCATTTCTTCTATAAATAGTACCGATTCTTTGACATCGATCACATATTTTTATATATCTATTAACAACTCTAAATAGAGTAGGCCAATAAAATCCAGCTTGAAAAAATTTTTGAGCACTTCTGTCATTCCTAAAATGTACTCCAAATTCAGAACATAAAATTTTTGCATAATCTCCTGAATTTCTTTACAAGGCACACATTGTCTTATAACTAAATTTTTACATTGTTTATACAAATGAGGATCATCCCAAAAATAATTTTGCATCATAAATGAATTTCTTTTCTGGTTTTTTTGTCAGTCCATATTATAAAATACTACTAATAATATAATTCACAATATCAACATACCAAGGTATTTCCCATCCTTTTACAGCATAAAGTTGTTCATCAAGAAATGTATCTTTAATCTCTCTCTCCATATCTAGTATTTTTTCCTGTTCTAACCTTGATAGATGATCAGTTATTTGATTATCATTCTCTTTCCTATCGACTACTATAAAATCAAACTCTTGCATCAGACGTATCCATCTAATTAATCTTAGTTTTGCATCTTTCTTTTGCATCAAATATTTAATAGCAGAATGGTCAACATGCACAACACATCTAGTTCCAATCAAATAGGATCTAAACTTATCAAAAGCATACACAATGGCTAATAACTCTCTTTCAGTGGTGGTTAGTTAATTTGAGCATCATTAAGAGTCTTACTAGCATAATATATGACCGTGAAAATCTTATCATATTTTTGCCCTAAAACAGCTCCAATTGCATAATCACTACCATCACACATTAATTAAAAAGGTTTCTCCCAGTTCAGTGAAATAATTATAAGAGCAATGATCAATTTTTCTTTTAAATTTTCAAAGACTTTAAGGCAATCTTAGTTAAAGTCAAACATTGCATCTTTTTTTAGAAATTGTCACAAGGGCTTAGTAATTTTTTAAAAATCTTTGATATATCGCCTGTAGAATCCAGCATGTCCTAAAAATCTCCTAACTCCTCTTATAATAGTTGGTGGAGATTGGTTCAATATAACTTGAATTTTTGCAAAATCTACTTCCATGCCATTTGCTAAAATGTTATGTCCAAGAACAATTCCTCCTACAACCATAAACTGACATTTCTCCCTTTTCAAAACAAGATTAGTCTTTTCACATCATTCCAGAACTTTCTCTAATTGATTTAGACATATTTCAAACAAATTTTCGAATACAAAAAAACCGTCCATAAAAACTTCAATCCCTTTTTCAATCAAATCATTGAAAATTGACATCATACACCTTAGAAATGTTGCAGGTGCATTACATAATCCAAAAGGCATTCGTAAAAGAGCAAAAGTTCGATAAGGATAAATGTTATTTTCTCTTGATCCTCAGGGGCCATAGGTATTTGGTGATAACCAGTATATCCATCTAGAAAATAAAAATATTTGTGCCCAGCCAATCTATCCAACATCTGGCCTAAAAAGGGTAAAAGCAAATGATCTTTTTGAGTGGCAAAATTTAATTTTCTATAATCTATGTAGATTCATCATCCAGTGACTTGACTTGTTGATATTAATTCATTATGCTCATTTTTCACTACAGTTACACCTCCTTTGTTTGGAATACAGTGAATTTGACTCACCCAAGCACTACCTGAAATAGGATATTTTATTCCCACATCTAACCAATTTATAAATTCTTTCTGAACCACTTCTTTCATCATAGGATTTAAGCTAATTTGAGGATCAGTTCTTTATTTATGTTGATCTTCCAATAAAATTATATGCTTATAGATTGAAGGGCTGATTCCTTCAATATCAGCTAATGTCCATCCAAAGGCTTTCTTATATCTTTTTAAAGTTTCTAACAAATGTTGTTTATACGCATCAATTAGTTCTGAGGATACTATGACAGGTAGTGTAGATGAATCTCCTAAGAATGCATACTTCAAATTTATGGGAAGTGTTTTCAATTCTAGTTCAAGGGGTTTCTTAATAGATGAAATCAAATTGTTGTCATTTTCTGCAGGATCTAACATTTCAATTTTTTCCTGAACATATTTCAGTTCTTCCGTACTCACTTCCATAGACTCATCTTGGATTTTATCCTTATCTTGATATTCCATATATTTCTTTTAAAATTCGATTTCATATGTCTTTTTGAAATATTCATGGCTTAAATACTCATTAAAATGCATTTTGAAGCATTCGATCTCTTGTTCTTTTGCAGGGTATCTCATTAATTTTGCAATATTAAATGTAACCTCTTGATCACTAATTCTCGTAGTTAGTTCTCCTTTCTGCACATCTATCAAAGCTCTTCCAGTGGCTAGGAAAGGTCTCCCTAAAATAATAGTAATTTCTTTATCTTCCTCCATATCTAATACAATAAATTCCACAGGAAAGATAAATTTATCAACCTTTATTAAAACATCTTCTATAACTCCTTTAGGATAGGTAATCAAACTATCAGCTAATTGAAGAGTTACAATTGTAGGTGAAATATCTCATAAGCCCAACCTTCTGAGAATTGATAACGACATAAGATTAATACTGGCTCCTAAATCACATAAAGCTTTTCCATAAAATCATTTGCCAATAGCACAAGCAATTGTAAAACTTCCAGGATCTTTAAGTTTTTTAGGAAGCTTCTTCTAAATTATAGTGCTACACTCTTCACTGAGTGCAACATTCTCATAATCTACAAACTTCCTTTTCTTATTATGTATATCCTTCATGAACTTCACATAGCTTGGCATTTGTTCCAAAGCTTCAACAAATGGAATGTTCATCATCAATTTCCTTAAAATTTCCAAAAAGTTTGAAAACATATTATCTCTATACTTTTGCTTCAATCTTTAAGGAAATGAAGGTGGTAGTCTTTCTACAATGATTTTCTATTTCAACTTCTCATTGAACTCTTTCATCTAATTCTTTTCCACTTCTCAATTGAATAGCTTTAATTTGCTCTCTGTTCTGATCTTTAGGATTTACTTCAACTTTACTAGGCAATGTTCTTAGAGGTCTATTGCTAAGTGCAATAGCAATACATCCCAATTGATTTTCAATATTTTTTATTGCAGCTCCTTGACTCTATAATTAACTTCCCATTTGCAATATCAATTCTTCCATTGATAACTTTTTCTCCTTACTTTACAAATTATTAAATCCTGAGGGGTAATAAGGTTTATAAGCTTGATTTCCTTGATTGGGAGCTTCCCAGTGGGATCACAGCATTTATTCCCCATTGTGGGTTTGCAGCATTCGAGTTATTGTTACTCCAACTAAAGTTTGGTTGATTATTCCAACCAAGATTATAATAATTTGCATAAGGATTATTAAAACAATTATTTATTGCATTTAAAGTCTCATAAGAAGATTGAGATTCTATCATTTATCCAAATGAGTTCTCCTTAGGCATAGGTGTTGTTTAATAATAATTCATTCCATATTGATCTATCTTCTTTGATATAGTAGCTATTTGAGAAACTAATATAGATATTGCATCAGAATCATAAATACTGGCTACTCTTTTTGGATTTACCCTTT
>JXCR01104742.1:53477-88771 GCA_002079205.1 Phalaenopsis hybrid cultivar | reverse complement strand
GATGAGAAACTTGAGGATCAGTGCCTAATCAAAAATTGGTTACACATCTAATCTTTTTAAAGTAAAAAACTTGAGAAACGTATAAGCTTATGGGCATAATATAGTAAGTAAAATTATAAGTGGAGAAGATAGAGTGCCTAAACTCTATATTTTGAGAATTTACAAATATTTCCGAACAAGACCTGAACTCATATTTTTAGAGTTCTATACATTAGAAATTTTTAAACCCTAAGTTGGTCTCATGTACTAATGTATTTTCTAAATTGGACTTCTACATTTCTAAATAAAAATTTTAGAATATCCTAAAAAAACTCATTTACTTAATCTACTTATTTTTGTTTTGAAATATTGGAGTGTAATTTGAGGAAAAATAACATTTTAAGTTTGAGGGATTTTGATACACCTAAAATATATACTCTTTATGTTCACATTTTCATACCTATTTTAGAGATATGCAATTTAACGGAAGATATTTGTGTGTTTTTTCTTTCAGGTACAATCAAATGGATGAAAAATGGTGAAAGGAGTGAAAAAAGATCAAATTTGGAGCAAAAATGAAGAAGGTGAGCAAAAAAACTGTGGCGTCTAAGCACCCAGAACTGGTGCTTAAGCAACATTAAAATAAAGAAGGCCATGTCTAAACGTGAAGTACCTTGCGCTTAAGTGCCAGAAGTAGTTACTTGGAGATTTAATGAAATTGGACAAATTTTTGAAGAGGTGTTTGAAGCAAATCTTGGTGAAAATCTGGGAAATAGTTAATAGACACGAAAATACATTCAATTGGCTTATGAAAGGAGGAAACACTTGGAAGATTCACTAAATGTGGACACATTTTGAAGAAACACCAAGGCACCTTTTGAAAAATTATAAAAGAAGACTTGGATTGGATTGAAGAAAGCTCTCTCTGACATCTCCCCTAGTCACTCCAGAGCCGCCGCCCCCCTAGACACCACTGACACCTCTCTCTCTTAGATTAATTAGAATAATTTAGAGAGAAGAAGAAGAAAGGAGTTGTAGTGTGTGAGTATAGAGTATTTTAAGAGAAATGAAAAGAAGAGATTCAAAGGAACTTGTAAAGGTTGGTGGATAGGATTTGAGATAAGTTTTTATCTTTTCTATTACATTTGGTTTTAATTTAGACTTCTATTTTATTCGCATGATTTCTACTTTCAAACTTAAGCGTGGTTGTGTTTTCTCCTTGAATTCTAAGTAGTTTTCCTTATCTTTTTCCTTGAAATGATAAGTGATTAAGTATTGGATGAAAGTTGTGTGAAGTATTAATCTTTAATGCTGGAATAAGTTACGATGATTTTAAACCTTGTACTTCATTTACTTCTTGATTTAGCCAATTAAGATGTTAATATTTTTTGTGAGAACATGTATGATCCGGGATGCTTTTGTCTCAGTCAACTAATGGTAAGAATCACATGAGATTTTATGGATGAGAATGAAATTCATATGATTTAGTGCAAATAAATAGTAAAATAAATTGTGAAGGGTGTAGAATTAGGGGACTTTAGAGTGACAGGCTAAAGCCCCAAATTTGGTTTATAGTTTTATGTTTTGATATGAGATGTTAGCCCCCAAGTGGAGGGATAAGAGGGAACTCTATAGGGAGAGCTAGTATCTTTCATACTTAGCCTGTCTTGTAGACTATTTAAACTTTAAACTAGCCAATGTTCTATATAGCATCTCTAGTAAGGGTAAAGAATATTATTGCTCCTATTTGACAGAACACAATTTCAATACTTTCAGAATAAAATTCCTAAACTTGTTACTGATTCATGATAAGGAAAAAATAATTTTATTTATATTACTTTCATCTTAAATAACCTAATTAACTTTAGTTAATTGTTTACCTTACCTTCAATTATAAAAAAAAGAAAAATAACAAAAATAATCAAACTTTCATTCCTGTTATAACATTTATAGGTTGAGTAAGAATATTTTGCAAAGTAGAATTTGTTATTTAATTTCTTCTTGTTTAGTTCCATATTGTATTTCTTCCTCTGGGTTCGATATTTGAGGCTTAATCAAAAAGTCCTATATTACTTGATAATGATATGTATACTTGCGTAGTATCCCATATTTAAACATATTAATTGCATTCTTATTTGCTTAAAGTCAAGTTTCTGGTGGCCATTGCAAAGTAAGAAATATAGGTAAGGAAAAATTAAGATTATAACTGCATACATTGTACTGTCATATAAAATCAGGATCATTAACTGAAGAGCTCAACAAAATCAACACAGATGTTCCAAGCCAACACACTTAGAACAAAAGGTAGAAAGAGTGAGAAAGGTTTCCATCGGAGTGTATCACGTGAACCTTCAATCAAAACCAAAGATTCTAAACTCTCACCGGGGATTTGTTGGTATACCTTCAAATCAAAAAATTCCAAAAGCGGATTTAAATTCATGTCCTGAGTTTGTGTTCGTGAATCCTCACAAAAAGTTATTTTATTAATTTATGGAGACAACCATCAGCAAAACTGATGGTTGCAGTTAAGATTTAAATTATTTCATTGTTTAATTTTAATTTGATTTTCGTGAAATTTTAGTTACGATCTGGATTTTAAGGAAATTTTGGGAATTCNAAAAGACATAGTGATTATGAGGAGAAATTTCACTCATCTTTGGAAAACCTTATGAGTGGTGACCAAAGTGTACTTTTTCCTTTATATCCACAATATCCTTAATATGAGACTACAGCCTTTTAAGATAACAATGATAGTGATGATGATGAGGAGGAGGAGAATTAAATTGAGTAGTTTATTTTATTTTGTATTTTGAACTTTATGTGGCTCTGTTATACTTTGTTGTTAACTTATTTTGTGTTGTAATTATCTAGACTGTTAGTATTATTTGTGTTTTATCTTGTTAGACACTGTTGTGATGTGTTTATGTTTTAATGTGTAGTTATGTTTTATTTTTATGGTAGTGATTGTGTTAACTATGTTGTTTAATGTATCTTGTTAGTTTGTCTCGGACTTAATCCTGAATTTTAGGAAGGTTTAGAATATTGCTAACTTTCACTTAAGAACTACATTTTTAAACTTTTTAATTTACTACCAGGTATTTTTTTTATGANAAAGTCAATTTAGTAGAGTTAACAGTCAATTTCATAGAATTTGAAGGCAAATATGACATAGACATTTCCATTTAACTATTGAAAGAGGTACATCATGTGATTCCACATATAATGAAATACACCAAAATGATTTCTGACATCAACCTTTTGAAAGCATACTCAAACATTGCTGCTTCAAGTGTATATCACTCTGAATTTTTGTGTCATTTCTCAAAATTTCCACCATTCTATCCATGTCTGCCTAGTAAACTACACAAGTAATAACAACACCTTCTAAGCCACCATCAGAAGTATAATCTCATATCGGTGTGCATTAAAGGTGTGTTATTTCTGTGTAACTTACAACTCAAGAGTTTGCAAGCTCTCTATGTTTGTATTGTGTATGAACTTTAATGGCCTCTTCTCTTTGCTCATTCTTTGGAAAGTTATTGAGATTCTCTAATGGGGGACTGTCCGAATGCAGTGCTTGCCCGTGTCAGCACCATTGCCTTTCAACCCCAGGGCTGAACCTACCAGTAATGATATTTCTATTAGCCATTGGAATTCACCTGAGCCAACTTTCTGCAGGTCTGTATTGAACATTATGTTGCACTGTTTAATAAACAACACAATCCAAAAGAGCCTTATGAAGTCCTGGTGATCTATATGAGGTGGGATGCAGTCAACCTCTTCATATATGTTAATGATAAAACTATTGGATACACATTCAGCAGGAAACACATGCTAGGCTACCATTCACTTGATCATCCTTTTTATAAGTCTCGACATCAGATAGGACTCATCATGACATAGTATTCATGAAAGGTTTCCTTCACTGTCCTTGGCAAAATTGTAGCTGCAACCACACTGTATCGTGATCCTTCCTTTGCCTCGCATCCACATTTGAGGCTCTGAATAAGTCTTCCTCCTTAAACGGCCTACATGACCCAAATCCGTGAGGTGAAACACACATTCCTCGATTTTCTCTTACTCATACTCAGAGAACACATTTTTATGTGGCTCTAAGAATTCTAAGATATTAACATATTTGCCTTGTATTTTCTAGAAATACTCAAAATCTTGTTTCTGAACCTTCTCAATTATTTCAAATTCATATTCTGGGATAATCTGCAACTATCAAGGTCTAGTGACAAACTGCGCTATGTATGACTCAACATCGGCGGACTGCTCTCTCATATTGGGAACACTTTACATCGTGGTGGTTGTCACCCCTATCCTCACTAAAGCGGCTGTACTGTTCGTAACGACCCCTTCATTTTTCTACTCATTTGCAAATCTGGTTAACATTTTACGGACTCTATGATTATGATTTCTATCTGAGTTGGTGTGAGATTTCCCTTCTTTCAATCTCAATATCTGCATGCACGAAGCTGGTGAGCTCACCTCATATTGTCATTACCATCGACTTCATTTTGCTTCTCTTAGCATTCCGGCTTCACTTGCTTCTCTTTATCAGTTCTTTCAAATTCCCACTTCCTAGTGGAAATATTCTTGCCCTTGTTTTTGAATTTCACCATTGTCTTGTTGTCACAAAACTCTTCATTGCCCACAGTAGTCAAGGCATCCTCTTTATAATCCAGCCCAGCTTGTGCAATGTTCAAGTTAAACTCGATCACAACTCCTTCTTCAATTTTCTCTTTATCCAGTGCAAGACTGACACCATCTTTAAAGGTAAGGATCAACCTCATGTTTGACATCTTCCTGTGAGAACTATGAATTAATCAGAGTGTCAAACCTGAAAGAACAAGAACAATAGCACTTTAATTATTAGTGATATTTTGTTATTTAAAAGCATAAGGATTATTATTTTCAGTAAGAGAAGGAAAGATATTTCTTTTCTATACCCGAATTTTATTACTTGAGAATTATATTTTCTTATAGGAATTTTTTTATTTACTTTGGGTTGGGACCCCGTGCATACAATTACTATGCCAGTGTTTCTACAAATAAAACTCTATTTCTAAAGTTTATTCTTTGAAACATCACGTTGCATAATACTTTCATATATCATTCATTAATAGGAAGCATAAACTATTCTCTATAGCTGTCTACAAGCTGGCAGGAACCTTTAGAGTAGACTTTCTTGAACACGAACAATTGATGCGGGTGAATTTAGTGTGTTAATTTTGCAAATATTTTTTAACATTACAAAATACACACGACAATACAATAACAAATATTTAAATTAAGCCCAACAAAAATAACTTCAGTGAAAATAGTTTTATCTTTTAAAAATCTTTAAACTGACAAATCCCCTTTAAAAATAATGCAAGTAAACGTATCGCTCAAGTAATAAAGGACTCTAATGGAGTCCTAGATATCGATCTCATAAGAAAGTTGGAAATGCCTATAAGTAAATTCTTAAGATTTTAATGTATACTATAATTTTGAAAACTATAAAAAGTAAAGCGCAAAATTTTNAAACGTATCGCTCAAGTAATAAAGGACTCTAATGGAGTCCTAGATATCGATCTCATAAGAAAGTTGGAAATGTCTATAAGTAAATTCTTAAGATTTTAATGTATACTATAATTTTTAAAACTACAAAAAGTAAAGCGCAAAATTTGAATATTAAATACTAGAGTGAATGCTAATTAAAATACAGTTGAAAGACAACATTAACTAAACTAAATTCTAAACTTTCAAAAGTAAAACTACGAAAACTAAATAAAGTTTTTTGTGACGGAAAGTTCAAATTTAAGATAGTATCCTTCCCCTTCACAATGAGTATATGGATTGTGAAGAAATTAAAATCATTTGAAAATATACGTAAAAACTGTTTTGTACCAAATTAGGGCAATTCTATTCCTTCCCCTCTTTCAAGTGCATCAAGAACATTAACTGAGAGGATGCTGACTGCCACTCCAGAGCTCCCACTACTCTCTCACCTTAGGACTAGTAGTCTCGCACCAATTTCCAATGAACTAGACCAAATTGGGGATTTTAATCTATCACCTTAAAATCTCCAATTCTGCTTCGAACAAAAGATATTTCCCTATTTATTTGCACCTAAATCTATGGATGACATACTCTCCCATGAAATCAAATGTGATTCTCCCTATGTTGTAGAAATCATAGCCCTTTCCGAACATATGTTTCTCAACATATTTTAACATTTTAATTGGCAAGATCAAAAAGTAAATGAAGATCGGAGTTCAAATCATCACAAATTGTTGACATTAAAAATCATATAAATAAAAATCAATTCTTCACAAAACCGTATCTTAAAGTAGAGAGAGATATAAAGAAGACTACTCAGAATTCATGAGAAAGATACGACAAAACACAGATTTCATATATAAGAACAAGTTTGCCAAACAAAAGAAATAAAAGCCACAACTAATCTCATAATCCTTCCTAAGAAAATCCCTAGAAGTTCTCTTCAACCCTTTCTCTCTTTACAAGCACTCTCAATTCTCTCTTAGAAGTGTAATGAAGAAAAAATCTCTAACCTTCCCTCTCCTCTTACAGTCCTTGAAGAAAATCTCCAAGTCCTTGACTTGTCTCTCTCTCTTTATATATATCTCTTCTTTTCGCCTCTTTCACATGCCAGTCACACACACTCTAGATGTCCTCTTCCTTTATTAGAGGCTATCTCTCTTTAAAAAGAATTCAAAATTCCCTCCAAAATTATATCCAAAAGTCAACTCTTTTGAATTCAAAAGACATATCCATTGATCCAAGAGATATATCTCTTCATCAAAGAACCTTCAAAAGTGTCTAGATACATTGAATCACTTCAAGGTGTATTTAGAACAAGTGTCCCTTTTGAAATTTGCACAAAATTTGTCTCAAACCGCCTTAACCTACAAAAAACCATCTTTGGCGCATCTTGTGTGAACGCTCTATCAAATGGTGCATCTGCCGCATTGCGCCAGCTTGCTGAAAACCGCACTGTTATGGGTTTTTGCGCATCTGGTGCATCTTTAGCTAATCTGGTGCATCTTGCGCCAGAATCCCAATATTCACTGTTTTGGCTCAAAATTTTGTCATTTTTGCTACTTTTGTTTCAAATACCTAAAATTGATATAACTACAACAAAAACATGAAAGTACCCTTCTTTAAAGTGCTATATCACCTAAAATAAGCATAAAATATCTACTTACAACTACATATTATATTGATGTATCAAAATCCCCCAAACTTAAATGTTACGTGTTCTCAAGTGAAACTTTTAATTCATAAAAGCATATGGCTTAGCATATAAATTAACTTATAATTTCTATACTTTAGTTTAATAAATAACTTAGTAAAATTTAAGAGAAACCTGTAATAACTTAGATTTAAACTCTAAGTCTAAGAGTATTTAGTAATCAAATTTAAGATTTCTGAATATCTATTCATTTCAAGAAGAATTATCATTTGTCATAGTAAGGATACTTAGAATATTCATATGAAAAAGAACTTCATGAAAACTTTACTAATAATGCTAATAATACTTCAATACGAGTTTAGAAAATGTAATAATGCATTTTCCTTAAGTTGATTCAAGTGAAGCCAATTTTTGATTAGGCATCTCCTTAAGCTTCTCCTCACTCATTTTTTTTTCTTTTCTTTTCTTTTCCTTTTTTTTCCTTTTAGGATCTTTTTAATCCGTTATTTTCTTTTTTATTTCCAAGTGAAGATTACTATATCTGGATTGCCTTTCATAGTTTTGAACTTCACTATCCTCTTCTTAAAGTCCAAGCCCTTACATTTCTTCATTTTATAAATTCATATTAGTTTATCATTTTCATGAAGACTCATTCTTTCCTTTTTACATGAAATACTAAAATTTTTAACACTTTAAAAATCCAAACTCCTTTACTTTAAATAGAAAAACATAGTTTTATCCTATCATACAAAATATCATTAACTTTAGAATTGACTTTCATTATTAAAAACTTTTTACCGAAATTTACAATAATATTCATAAACATAAGTATAGCTATTTAAAGTTAAATCTTAATATCTCAGGTCAGGTTAAGTTAATTTTAAAAATATTTTTAATTGAGGAAAAATAAAATTTAGTTTACTGCTTTTTAAAAGATTTTTTTCCCCCCAAACTTAATTTTTTAAGTAATTTAAAAATGTTTTAGTACAAAATTGAGTTGGTGAAAGAAAACAGTAAATGCAGGAAAATAAAAACTAACCTGTAGAGGATTTTTGACTATGAAATTGGGCTTTGGTATACTCCACGTACTAACTTTAAAAATACATACAGGCTTTAAAATATTAAATGAAACATAATATATTCTAAAGAATTTGCTGAGAATTAAAAACAGGAACAAAAACTGAAAATACTAAAAATGCAGAAAAACTAAAAATCTACTATTACTATTACAATTTTAAGTCCACAACACATAATGAAAGTTTTTACAACAAAAGTTTCAAATGTTAACCAAATAACATCCAATCAACATAACAAATAAACAAACAAACAAGAAAACAAATAAACTAACTCCTAAAAATATCAATCTTCGTCGCCTTCCTCATCTTCTTCTTCATCTTCTTCTTTTGGTTCATCATGAATAGAAGCATAAGGAGTAAAGCTGGAGCAAGTAGTAAATTCCTCATTGTATTCACCCCTAAGATATCTAACCATAGCTTCCTCAAAAGCTATATCATGTTGAACTCTCCTCTGCTTATACTCATCGTTATAAGCATTTCTTGATCTAATATCTCCAATATAATTTTGAATATTAACTATATCCATTTGTTAAATCATGAGTTGATTTATAATATTTTCAAGTGATGCAGAGCAAGAAGTAGGTGCTCCTACAACTGATTTAGAGGGTCTATCACTACCTCTACTCTTAGCCTCAACAAATGATTCAATTCTCTTAATCACATGCTTCCCAATAGGATTTTGTGGTTGTAATATTTCCTCATTTCTATGGGACTCTACTCCTGATTGCTCACATAGAGTGAAAATCAGGGTAGGGTAACCCAAATCACTATTTCTAGAGCTCTTAGTTATGCTCCAAGCATGATGAACTAGGCACCAACATCTATTACTTTCATGTTATAAATGCAATAGTTTAATGCAGCTCTGTCCTTTGTAACGCTGGCCAGATGATTTGTGGGCAATAATTTAGCAGAGATGGAGTTGCGTCATACATTTGACTGAATAGTCAACTTGGAAGCAGAGAAGTTAAANGAAGGCAAATATGACATAGACATTTCCATTTAACTATTGAAAGAGGTACATCATGTGATTCCACATATAATGGAATACCCCAAAATGATTTCTGACATCAACCTTTTGAAAGCATACTCAAACATTGCTGCTTCAAGTGTATATCACTCTGAATTTTTGTGTCATTTCTCAAAATTTCCACCATTCTATCCATGTCTGCCTAGTAAACTACACAAGTAATAACAACACCTTCTAAGCCACCATCAGAAGTATAATCTCATATAGGTGTGCATTAGAGGTGTGTTATTTCTGTGTAACTTACAACTTAAGAGTTTGCAAGCTCTCTATGTTTGTATTGTGTATGAACTTTAATGGCCTCTTCTCTTTGCTCATTCTTTGGAAAGTTATTGAGATTCTCTAATGGGGGACTGTCCGAATGCAGTGCTTGGCCGTGTCAGCACCATTGCCTTTCAACCCCAGGGCTGAACCTACCATTAATGATATTTCTATCGGCCATTGGAATTCACCTGAGCCAACTTTCCGCAGGTCTGTATTGAACATTATGTTGCACTGTTTAATAAACAACACAATCCAAAAGGGCCTTATGAAGTCATGGTGATCTATATGAGGTGGGATGCAGTCAACCTTTTCATATATGTTGATGATAAAACTATTGGATACACAGTCAGCAGGCAACACATGCTAGGCTACCATTCGCTTGATCATCCTTTTTATAAGTCTCGACATCAGATAGGACTCATCATGACATAGTATTCATGACAGGTTTCCTTCACTGTCTTTGGCAAAATTGTAGCTACAACCACATTGTATCGTGATCCTTCCTTTGCCTCGCATCCACATTTGAGGCTCTGAATAAGTCTTCCTCCTTAAACGGACTGCATGACCCAAATCCTTGAGGTGAAACACACATTCCTCGATTTTCTCCTACTCATACTCAGAGAACACATTTTTATGTGGCTCTAAGAATTCTAAGATATTGACATATTTGCCTTGTATTTTCTAGAAATACTCAAAATCTTGTTTCTGAACCTTCTTAATTATTTCAAATTCATATTCCGGGATAATCTGCAACTATCAAGGTCTAGTGACAAACTGCGCTATGTATGACTCAACATCGGCAGGTTACTCTCTCATATTGGGAACACTTTACATCGTGGTGGTTGTCACCCCTATCATCACTAAAGCGACTGTACTGTTCGTAACGACCCCTTCATTTTTCTACTCATTTGCAAATCTGGTTAACATTTTACAGACTCTATGATTACGATTTCTATCTGAGTTGGGGTGAGATTTCCCTCCTTTCAATCTCAATATCTCCATGCACGAAGCTGGTGAGCTAACCTCGTATTGTCATTACCATCGACTTCATTTTGCTGCTCTTAGCATTCCGGCTTCACTTGCTTTTCTTTGTCAGTTCTTTCAAATTCCCACTTCCTAGTGGAAATCTTCTTTCCCTTGTTTTTAAATTTCACCATTGTCTTGTTGTCACAAAGCTCTTCATTGCCCACAGTAGTCAAGGCATCCTCTTTATAATCCAGCCCAGCTTGTGCAATGTTCAAGTTAAACTCGATCACAACTCCTTCTTCAATTTTCTCTTTATCCAATGCAAGACTGACACCATCTTTAAAGGTAAGGATCAACCTCCTGTTTGACATCTTCCTGTGAGAACTATGAATTAATCAGAGTGTCAAACCTGAAAGAACAAGAACAATAGCACTTTAATTATTAGTGATATTTTGTTATTTAAAAGCATAAGGATTATTATTTTCATTAAGAGAAGGAAAGATATTTCTTTTCTATACCTGAATTTTATTACTTAAGAATTATATTTTCTTTTAGGAATTTTTTTATTTACTTTGGGTTGGGACCCCGTGCATACAACTACTATGCCAGTGTTTCTAGAAACAAAACTCTATTTCTAAAGTTTATTCTTCGAAACATCACGTTGCATAATACTTTCATATATCATTCATTAATAGGAAGCATAAGCTATTCTCTATAGCAGTCTACAAGCTGGTAGGAACCTTCAGAGTAGACTTTCTTGAACACGAACAGTTGATGCGGGTGAATTTAGTGTGTTAATTTTGCAAATATTTTTCAACATTACAAAATACACACGACAATACAATAACAAATATTTAAATTAAGCCCAACAAAAATAACTTCAGTGAAAATAGTTTTATCTTTTAAAAATCTTTAAACTGACAAATCCCCTTTAAAAATAATGCAAGTAAACGTATCGCTCAAGTAATAAAGGACTCTAATGGAGTCCTAGATATCGATCTCATAAGAAAGTTGGAAATGTCTATAAGTAAATTCTTAAGATTTTAATGTATACTATAATTTTTAAAACTACAAAAAGTAAAGCGCAAAATTTGAATATTAAATACTAGAGTGAATGCTAATTAAAATACAGTTGAAAGACAACATTAACTAAGCTAAATTCTAAACTTTCAAAAGTAAAATTACGAAAACTAAATAAAGTTTTTTGTGACGGAAAGTTCAAATTTAAGATAGTATCCTTCCCCTTCACAATGAGTATATGGATTGTGAAGAAATTAAAATCATCTGAAAATATACGTAAAAATTGTTTTGTACCAAATTAGGGCAATTCTATTCCTTCCCCTCTTTCAAGTGCATCAAGAACATTAACTGAGAGGATACCGACTGCCACTCCAGAGCTCCCACTACTCTCTCACCTCAGGACTTATAGTCTCGCACCAATTTCCAATGAACTAGACCAAATTGGGGATTTTAATCTATCACCTTAAAATCTCCAATTCTGATTCAAACAAAAGATATTTCCTTATTTATTTGCACCTAAATCTGTGGATGACATACTCTCCCATGAAATCAAATGTGATTCTTCCCATGTTGTAGAAATCATAGCCCTTTCCGAACATATGTTTCTCAACATATTTTAATTATTCAATTGGCCAGATCAAAAAGTAAATGAAGATCGGAGTTCAAATCATCACAAATTATTGACATTAAAAATCATATAAATAAAAATCAATTCTTCACAAAACCATATCTTAAAGTAGTGAAAAAGATAAAGAAGACTACTCAGAATTCATGAGAAAGATACGACAAAACACAGATTTCATATATAAGAACAAGTTTGCCAAACAAAAGAAATAAAAGCCACAACTAATCTCATAATCCTTCCTAAGAAAATCCCTAGAAGTTCTCTTCAACCCTTTCTCTCTTTACAAGCACTCTCAATTCTCTCTTAGAAGTGTAATGAAGAAAAAATCTCTAACCTTCCCTCTCCTCTTACAATCCTTGAAGAAAATCTCCAAGTCCTTGACTTGTCTCTCTCTCTTTATATATATATCTCTTCTTTTCGCCCTCTTTCACATGCCAGTCACACACACTCTAGATGCCCTCTTCCTTTATTAGAGACTATCTCTCTTTAAAAAGAATTCAAAATTCCCTCCAAAATTATATCCAAAAGTCAACTCTTTTGAATTCAAAAGACATATCCATTGATCCAAGAGATATATCTCTTCATCAAAGAACCTTCAAAAGTGTCTAGATACATTGAATCACTTCAAGGTTTGTTTAGAACAAGTGTCCCTTTTGAAATTTGCACAAAATTTGTCTCAAACCGCCTATATCTACAAAAAATCATCTTTGGCGCATCTTGAGTGAACGCTCTATCAAATGGCGCATCTGCCGCATTGCGCCAGCTTGCTGAAAACCGCACTGTTATGGGTTTTTGCGCATCTGGCGCATCTTTAGCTAATCTGGTGCATCTTGCGCCAGAATCCCAATATTCACTGTTTTGGCTCAAAATTTTGTCATTTTTGCTACTTTTGTTTCAAATACCTAAAATTGATATAACTACAATAAAAACATGAAAGTACCCTTCTTTAAAGTGCTATATCACCTAAAATAAGCATAAAATATGTACTTATAACTACATATTATTTTGATGTATCAAAATCCCCCAAACTTAAATGTTACGTGTTCTCAAGTGAAACTTTTACTTCATAAAAGCATATGGCTTAGCATATAGATTAACTTATAACTTCTATACTTTAGTTTAATAAATAACTTAGTAAAATTTAAGAAAAACCTGTAATAACTTAGATTTAAACTCTAAGTCTAAGAGTATTTAGTAATCAAATTTAAGATTTCTGAATATCTATTCATTTCAAGAAGAATTATCATTTGTCATAGTAAGGATACTTAGAATATTCATATGAAAAAGAACTTCATGAAAACTTTACTAATAATGCTAATAATACTTCAATACGAGTTTAGAAAATGTAATAATGCACCTTCCTTAAGTTGATTCAAGTGAAGCCAATTTTTGATTAGGCATCTCCTCAAGCTTCTCCTCACTCATTTTTTTTTCTTTTCTTTTCTTTTCCTTTTTTCCTTTTAGGATCTTTTTAATCCTTTATTTTCTTTTTTATTTCCAAGTGAGGATTACTATATCTGGATTGCCTTTCATAGTTTTGAACTTCACTATCCTCTTCTTAAAGTCCAAGCCCTTACATTTCTTCATTTTATAAATTCATATTAGTTTATGATTTTCATAAAGACTCATTCTTTTCTTTTTACATGAAATACTAAAATTCTTAACACTTTAAAAATCCAAATTTCTTTACTTTAAATAGAAAAACATAGTTTTATCCTATCATACCAAATATCTTTAACTTTAGAATTGACTTTCATTATTAAAAACTTTTTACCTAAATTTACAATAATATTCATAAACATAAGTATAGCTATTTAAAGTTAAATCTTAATATCTCAGATCAGGTTAAGTTAATTTTAAAAATATTTTTAATTGAGGAAAAATAAAATTTAGTTTACTACTTTTTAAAAGATTTTTTCCCCCCAAACTTAATTTTTTAAGTAATTTAAAAACGTTTTAGTACAAAATTAAGTTGGTGAAAGAAAATAGTAAATGCAGGAAAATAAAAACTAACCTGTAGAGGATTTCTAACTATGAAATTGGGCTTTGGTATACTACAGGTACTAACTTTAAAAATACATATAGGCTTTAAAATATTAAATGAAACATAATATATTCTAAAGAATTTGCTGAGAATTAAAAACAAGAACAAAAACTGAAAATACTAAAAATGCAGAAAAACTAAAAATCTACTATTACTATTACAATTTTAAGTCCACAACACATAATGAAAGTTTTTACAACAAAAGTTTCGAAGGTTAACCAAATAACATCCAATCAACATAACAGATAAACAAACAAACAAGAAAACAAATAAACTAACTCCTAAAAATATCAATCTTCATCGCCTTCCTCATCTTCTTCTTCATCTTCTTCTTTTGGTTCATCATGAATAGAAGCATAAGGAGTAAAGCTGGAGCAAGTAGTAAATTCCTCATTGTATTCACCCCTAAGATATCTAACCATAGCTTCCTCAAAAGCTATATCATGTTGAACTCTCCTCTGCTTATACTCATCATTATAAGCATTTCTTGATCCAATATCTCCAATATTATTTTGAATATTAACTATATCCATTTGTTAAATCATGAGTTGATTTATAATATTTTCAAGTGATGCAGAGCAAAAAGTAGATGCTCCTACAGCTTATTTAGAGGGTCTATCACTACCTCTACTCTTAGCCTCAATAAATGATTCAATTCTTTTAATCACATGCTTCCCAATAGGATTTTGTGGTCGTAATATTTCCTCATTTCTATGGGACTCTACTCCTGATTGCTCACATAGAGTGAAAATCAGGGTAGGGTAACCCAAATCACTATTTCTAGAGCTCTTAGTTATGCTCCAAGCATGATGAACAAGAGCACCAACATCTATTACTTTCATGTTATAAATGCAATAGTTTAATGAAGCTCTGTCCTTTGTAATGTTGGCCAGATGATTTGTGGGCAATAATTTATCAGTGATGGAGTTGCGTCATACATTTGACTGAATAGTCAACTTGGAAGCAGAGAAGTTAACTTTCTTATTATTTTTAATCCTCCATTTTCCTCTTCCATCAGTCAAATAGGCAATCACTTCATTCAATGAGGAATAAATCATCATGAATGCAGCATATTCTTCATGAAAAACATTCCTCAACCCATAAAAAGCATTGATCCCTTCTTTAGAAAATTCAGCTTGCTTACCTCTTACAAGGATGTGATCGCCAACAGTGAACCTCATGTTAGCATAAAACTCTTGAATCGTTGGTACAATCGCTACTGCATTAAAGTAGCAAAACCTTTCCCAATTTTTGGCGATGTCAATCGCTCGATCTTGCTACCGNCTTTAGAAAATTCAGCTTGCTTACCTCTTACAAGGATGTGATCGCCAACAGTGAACCTCATGTTAGCATAAACTCTTGAATCATTGGTACAATCGCTACTGCATTGAAGTAGCAAAACCTTTCCCAATTTTTGGCGATGTCAATCGCTCGATCTTGCTACCCGGGTTAGCAAATGCCCATTCTTGGATCAATTTTCTTGATTCTATTTGAGTGTTATAACTATGTTGGGCCTTGAAATTGACAAACTTCGTGCATCAAAATAATCTGACGGCCTTCCTCTCTTTATTCGTGGAGCCATTGGAAGTTCTATGAAAATCCAAATAAATTCTAAATTAATTATAAAATAAAAAAATCTAACTCTCAAAGTACGATTATTCATAAGAAACTTTTCACCATAAGTTTTCTTCAAGCTTTTTTAACAAAATCCTAAATTTTGGATTTTCCATAATGTAGCAAATGCCCATTCCTGCATCTTANCGTGGAGCCATTGGAAGTTCTATGAAAATCCAAATAAATTCTAAATTAATTATAAAATAAAAAAATCTAACTTACGATTATTCATAAGAAACTTTTCACCATAAGTTTTCTTCAAGCTTTTTTAACAAAATCCCAAATTTTGGATTTTCCATAATGTAGCAAATGCCCATTCCTGCATCTTCNAATAATCCGTTATTATTAGTAATTATAAACTTAATTTCATTGATCTAAATTCACTTATCTTTAAATATATAATCAGAAACGTATCTTTTTATCTTTAAGGGTGCGTTTGGGGCAGTTTATGCCTATCCAGATAAATTGCTTATCTGGAAATGTGGACTGAGAGGTGCGACCCTCGTTCCGCATTTAGAGTAAAAAACTAACTGCATTTTTGGATAAGCCGTTCAAACGTAATTTCCAAAAGATAAGACGCTGCCTCAGCAGATAGGTTTCCCCAAACAGAGCCTAAATATACAATCATAATCATATTTATTAAACATAAAATTCTAACTTCAAATTATTTGAAAACATCCTTTCCCGTAATCAGCCCGACTTATAAAGAGTTGAACCACCTCAAAGCTGATGACGTCTAGGTAGTGAGGAATATACGATATTTAAATGTGCTGGAAACTTTTAGCAAGCATATCAAAAATTTGAACAGAGCGAGGTGCTCATCAAAAGCTGACCGAAATTTGTAAGATTCTATTGCCAAGAGTTTGAAGTTTNCCTCAAAGCTGATGACGTCTAGGTAGTGAGGAATATACGATATTTAAATGTGCTGGAAACTTTTAGCAAGCACATCAAAAATTTGAACAGAGCGAGGTGCTCATTAAAAGCTGACCGAAATTTGTAAGATTCTATTGCCAAGAGTTTGAAGTTCTCGAGGGAGGCTTAAACATGGAGATCAAGATGGATAATGCATTCTCCAACTATAGTGGGGCCTAAATACGCCCATGTTGTTGTCTCTCCATCATCAACGCAAATCCAATGTTGCCATGATATTGTGAGTCTCCAACTAGATTTAGGTCATGGTTCNCAAGATGGATAATGCATTCTCCAACTATAGTGGGGCCTAAATACGCCCATGTTGTTGTCTCTCCATCATCAATGCAAATCCAATGCTGCCATGATATTGTGAGTCTCCAACTATATTTAGGTCATGGTTTGATCTCTTGTTGTTGTGTGCCAGCATTGTTTCTTGAGGAGAGTCTTACCCTCGAGAAGCATGTTCTCCTTATAGAGCTATAATAGCTCTAAGGGACTCCATGATCTATCTTGGTACCAGATTTGATATAGATCTCTTTAGCTTCTGCTTCTCTCATTACATGAACTCTTCCATGAACTTTTTGATGCATCCCATATTTGCTACCTCGCTTTATTGGTTTTCTCTTGATGTTGTGCTTCTTTTTTTATTAACAGCATGAATCTACGCTTACCACATCTTTTAAGATGTTGAATTTGAAATTGTTAGGGAGACAACCAAGGAATAGAGAAAAAAAAGTGAAGAAAAATGTAGATAGATAGCAAAATAGTGAATAATAAATTTGTGCAACTCTTTTTTATGAAATGAGCCACCTATTTATAGATGAAGAAACCATAGATTGCAACTGTACCCCTAGTAAAGTAGGTTAGTTACTGGGTACATTAAGTAGAAGACATTTGTTAGGCCGAGAGCCTCAAAAATTAGTTTGGCCTGATATATCATTATGGGAGTCAAGCGAAGAATGTTGAACACTCATTAGAGGTTCGAGCAACTGTTATTGTCCAATTGATCAAAATGAGGAATTCTGTTGAGTCGGTCATGTGAGAATCTAGTCAGAATATACTACGAATGTGCTTCTCATACAGGATTTGGCCACCACCTGACTATTATGTGTAAATAATTGGTCAAGTTAGTCATGCTGACACTGAAGAAAAGTCAATTTGATTATAAAGATTTAGTCTTGACCTTGATACACACACACAATACCTAAAACCGCACTCTAATTTACTATAAGTTATGAGATATATCATACCTTTCACCAACCTATAAGGAGGATTCTCTAAATTCAAATTTTATTTTTTTCAGTTTATACCATGAATATTTTCATAAATTCATATTAAGTATATTTGTGGGAGCTGGAAAGAGGGACCTTCACCAAATCTCGTGTCTACAAGAATTTGAGTCTAAGTTGTACTCCTTTTTTATAAAAAGTTTTATAAAAATTATTTAGTTGATTGTTGGACATTTGACCCATTTTATTTATGTTACTGTGCNTTTATGCCTATCCAGATAAATTGCTTATCTGGAAATGTGGACTGAGAGGTGCGACCCTCGTTCCGCATTTAGAGTAAAAAACTAACTGCATTTTTGGATAAGCCGTTCAAACGTAATTTCCAAAAGATAAGACGCTGCCTCAGCAGATAGGTTTCCCCAAACAGAGCCTAAATATACAANTTTATGCTTATCCAGATAAATTGCTTATCTGGAAATGTGGACTGAGAGGTGCGACCCTCGTTCCGCATTTAGTGTAAAAAACTAACTGTATTTTTGGATAAGCAGTTCAAACGTAATTTCCAAAAGATAAGACGCCGCCTCAGCAGATAGGTTTCCCCAAACAGAGCCTAAATATACAATCATAATCATATTTATTAAGCATAAAACTCTATCTTCAAATTATTTGAAAACATCCTTTCCCAAAGGAATTTACTTTTCAAAGCATTTTTCTCTTTTTAATGAAAATATTAGATCATTATTAAACTTTTATTCTAAATTAATTTTATAATAAATCAACAAATTTTTATATTATATTAAAACATATTGATAAGTAAGATAAATAAATTTACATAGAAAGCACAACAAATCTAACCGCTTCGTGGTGCCCCACTTATTAAATATTAAGCTTTATAATCAACTAATTTATTTTATGCNAACAAATCAAACCGCTTCGTGGTGCCCCACTTATTAAATATTAAGCTTTATAATCAACTAATTTATTTTATGATATAGGTATTTACGTACATATTCCATCCAATTCCTATGTATTTACATACCTCCCAAATCTTTATATGAAACCAAATCTTTTACTATTTTAATTTTTTGAAAGTAAAATATATGTTTTGATGTAAAAATTAAAATCTTGGTGTTAGATAAGTAAATAAATAAGAACTGAATGTTAAATATATAATTCTTCATTTATTTTAAAATAGGTTAATCTAATCTAACTTGTCATTTTGTTCTACATGTCATTATCATGTATGGCCGGCTCAGTGTCTTTTCTTGTGTCTCAACTTCATCCTTTAAAATTTAACCTATAAGATTCNCCATCCACTATTCAGTGGGGCTCTCTTCTAGGTTGAGCAATCTTGTGTTTTAGATTTGATGGTGGTCCTTTTGAAGTAAATATAATTTTTGACCATCTCCAACAGTTTGGTCATGCATTGGGGTTTCTCCAAGTTGAGGTTGAAATTAAACCTCTCAACCCTCGTNCCATCCACTATTCAGTGGGGCTCTCTTCTAGGTTGAGCAATCTTGTGTTTTAGATTTGATGGTGGTCCTTTTAAAGTAAATATAAATTTTGACCATCTCTAACAGTTTGGTCATGCATTGGGGTTCCTCCAAGTTGAGGTTGAAATTAAACCTCTCAACCCTCGAGTAGTTGGGTCAAGGTGACATGTGCCATGGGGTCACAAGTCCTTTACCTATAGCATCTCTCTCTGGAATCGTAGAATGAACGAGCATATANTATATATATATATATATATATCTGGAATAGTAGAATGAATGAGCATATATAATTCTTCCCTTATTTCAAATGTCATAGGGATTGTGCACTCATTTTAGGTGTACAAGTGCTTGTTAATTGTGCTAAGAGGAGTCTCCTAAGTCAAAAAAGCTCGTAATCAACCCGACTAGTAAAGAGTTGAACCACCTCAAAGCTGACGACGTCTAGGTAGTGAGGAATATACGATATTTAAATGTGCCGGAAACTTTTAGCAAGCATATCAAAAATTTGAACAGACCGAGGTGCTCATTAAAAGCTGACTGACATCTGTAAGATTCTAATGCCAAGAGTTTGAAGTTCATGAGGGAGGCTTAGACCTAGAGATCTAGATGGATAATGCATTCTCCAACTACGGTAGAGCCTAAATACGCCCAAACTGTTGTCTCTCCATCATCAGCGCAAATCCAATGCTGCCTTGATATTGTAAGTTTCCTCTTATATTTAGGTCATGGTTGGACCTCTTGTTGTTGTGTTCCAGCATTGCTTCTTGAGGAGAGTCTTACCCTCGAGAAGCATGTTCTCCTTCTAGAACTATCATAGCTCTAAGGAACTCCATGATCTGTCCTGGTACCAAATTTGATATAGATCTCTTTAGCTTCTGCTTCTCTAATTGCATGAACTCTTCCATGAACTTTTTTATGCATCCCATATTTGTTACGTCTCTGTAATGGGTTTTCTCTTGATGTTGTGCTCCTTTTCTTATTAACAGCATGAATCTAAGCTTACCACATCTTTTAAGATGTTGAATCTGAAATTGTTAGGGAGACAACCAATGACATTTGACTATAATGGGTTTTTAGTATATTCCATGAATATTTTCATAACTTCATATTAAGTATATTTGTGGGAGCTGGAAAGAGGGACCTTCACCAAATCTCGTGAATTTGAGTCTAAGTTGTACTTCTTTTTTATGAGAAGTTTTATAAAATTTATGTAGTTGATTGTTGGACATTTGCCCCATTTTATTTATGTTACTGTGCATTTCAATAAATATTTTTAATATTCATCATATGCTCATTTGTTTTTGTTCATTAATCTCGAGTATAAATGCTTCCATTCACTTGTGCATTTTGCTACAAACTAATGTAAGACTTTATTGGAAAAAAAATCATCAATTCGGTAAAGGTGTTACATTGGCGTACTTCCATGAAAAAAATATAGCTTGTATAGGTTTCAAGCACTAGTGTGCATAATTTTACCATTACACTAACTGCTAAATGCTTGGGACTTCCCACACCATTAAGAAATATATGCATAAGACCTTCGATGTACAAAAGTAAATTCACACAATTAATATTAAATACTTGTTCGGACATAAGGACGTCATCGACATGCACAAATATGCATAGCTTGTTTGGGTAAAAAATATTTCGCCTGGACGTCCGGCGTTTGAGTTGCCCGCCAAAGATGTATGTGGCGACATGATCGTAGGTCATTGGTCATCCAAACATGCGGTACATGGACGAAATATTTTCGAGCCACCCACAAAGAAGTCTTTCATACAGAAAGCTGGATAAATAAAAAAAAATTAGTGCGGCAAACATGTGGAATTGGATTTAATATAAACTAATCTCAGATATTACAAATTATTAATTTCTAATAAATCTATAAAAAATNTTACCATTACACTAACTGCTAAATGCTTGGGACTTCCCACAACATTAAGAAATATATGCATAAGACCTTCGATGTACAAAAGTAAATTCACAAAATTAACATTAAATACTTGTCCGGACATAGGGACGTCATCGATAGGCACAAATATGCATAGCGTGTTTGGGTAAAAAATATTTCTTCTGGATGTCCGGCGTTCAAGTTGCCCGCCAAAGATGTATATGACGACGTGGTCGTAGGTGATTGGTCATCCAGACATGCGGTACACGGACGAAATATTTTCTCATGCTTGAGGGCTGCATAAATGAGCCACCCACAAGCAAGTCTTGCATATAGAAAGCTGGATAAATCAATCAAAATTAGTGCGGCAAGCATGTGGAATTGGATTTGATCTAAACTAATCTCAGATATTACAATTTATTAACTTCTAATAAATCTATAAAAAAATGTGTCGAAATTTACAAATAAAACACCCACAAAGGCAAAGAAAACTTAAATGGCCAGCTATAAATTCTTAAGATTTTCATTTATTTAAATATTGCAATACTTTCCTAATCCCATGATAGATACATCCATAATTATTTTTAGTAAGAAAAAATTGATTTATTAAATTCAATAACACTTTGGCAATATTCTACAAAATGAAGCACTTGCGAGGGCAAGCCGCATGGAACGCGAAGAAAGAAGCTTGCCATGCTGACGTTTTTACCTCTTTTGTTCAATCGCGTAATTTGCCAAGTACACTATTGGTAGTTGGGTTTATGCTTAAGAATTTCCTAAATAATCCGTTATTATTAGTAATTATAAACTTAATTTCATTGATCTAAATTCACTTATCTTTAAATATATAATCAGAAACGTATCTTTTTATCTTTAAGGGTGCGTTTGGGGCAGTTTATGCTTANCTATAAATTCTTAAGATTTTCATTTATTTAAATATTGCAATACTTTCCTAATCCCATGATAGATACATCCATTTTTATTTTTAGTAAGAAAAAATTGATTTATTAAATTCAATAACACTTTGGCAGTATTCTACAAAATGAAGCACCGTGATTATTAGTAAATGTAAACTTAATTTCATTGATCTAAATTTACTTATCCTTAAATATATAATCAGAAACATATCTTTTTATCTTTAAGGGTGCGTTTGGGGCAGCTTGTGCTTATCCAGATAAATTATTTATCTGGAAATACAGACTGCGAGGTTGGACACCCTCATTCCTCATTTAGTGTAAAAAACTAACTGCATTTTTGGATAAGTCGTTCAAAAGCAAATTTCAAAAGGTAAGGCGGCATTTTCAAAACGTCGCCACAGCAGATAGGTTGCCTCAAACAGAGCCTAAATATACAATCATAATCATATTTATTAAGCATAAAATTCTATCTTCAAATTATTTGAAATATCCTTTCCCAAAGAAATTTACTTTTCAAAGCAATTTTCTCTTTTTAATGAAAATATTAGATCATTATTAAATCTATATTATAAAATAATTTTATAAAAAATCAACTAATTTTTATATTATATTAAAGCATCGTGATAAGTAAGATAAATAAATTTACATAGAAAGCACAACAAATCAAATCGCTTCCTGGTGGCCCACTTATTACATATTAAGCTTTATAATCAACTAATTTAATTTATGTTATAGGTATTTACGTACATACATTCCATCCAATTCCTATGTATTTACATACCTCCCAAATCTTTATATGACATCAAATCTTTTACTATTTTTGAAGGTAAAATATATGTTTTCATGTATTGATAATATGGGCATATATGTAAAAATCAAAATCTTGGTGTTAGATAAGTAAATAAATAAGAATTGAACGTTAAATATATAATTCTTCATTTATTTTAAAATGGGTTAATTTAATCCAACTTGGCCGGCTCACTGTCTTTTCTTGTGTCTCAACTTGAACCTTTAAAATTTAACCTATAAGATTCAATTGCTTTATAAAATTTTATGATGGCTCTTTCAAAATGATTTTATATATATATATATATATATATTAAATTTTGGACTATATTAAAGAGCGTTGGACTAAGCTACAATGCCAACCATAAGTCAAAATATATTCAAAAAATATTTTGATATGAATATACTGAATCAGAAGCGGATCCAACATAAAGCAAAAGTATTTAAGCTGTGACAAATTGACTATTATTCCGTTCCAAAAAAGCACGATTACCAAAGTTTGATGCAATAAAAATTATAATTATTTATGAGCATTTTTTTGAATAATGAAATAATCAATTATTATTATTATTATTACGTGTCGGAAGATTCATGACGGCAGTGTATTACGAATATAGAAATCAGTTTACTGCTTAAATTGACATTTTTCATGTTTTGCAATAAATTAGATTTGATATTCGAAAATTGTTGTTAAATTAATTGTTTTTAATTCCTTCTATGATTTACTGCAAAAGAGAAAAAAAATTAATTAATGAGCTTTTATTTTATTAATTCTTTAATGGGCCTAATGACATGCTGGAATTAATAAATACGCATGCAAGCTCCCCTTGTTATCCCTCTTCGGCATTGGTGGCTTTCCAGGTTCTTCTTGTAGTGTGCTTCGGTTTGAAGCTCTCGAGTAGAGAGAGAAAAGTGAGGGGAGCAGGGGAGGAGGAGAGGAGAGAGAAAGGGGAGGAGAGACAGAATGTTTTCTTGTAATCGTCGAGGTGATCGACGGGCGTAATTCCTCAAGCTATTAAAATCTTCTGCAGCTCCGTGGACGTAAGTAATTTGCCGAAGCACGTAAATCTATGTTTTCTGTTTTGAAAATTTTTTCGATCCAAATTTTTTCCTTATTGTCATCGTTTTTCACAACAAAGTGCTATTTAATATTTTTGCACTGTACGAAATTTTAACACACATAGATAACGAAAAAGTAGTGGGAAGAGACAAGAATTTTTTACATGGAAAAAGCTTGGAGAGGGGAAAAACCACAGGGTCTAGCCCGTTCAAAGTAATCTATTATGTGATCGTAAGTACACAAGTCCACTGTTTCCTTGAATTAGAGAAGATTAAATTGCGAAATTCATAATTACAAATACACAATTACAATTCAGCAATAATAGCCATAATGAATTAGAACATATGTTGTTTTCAGTTGTAATAACCATAGTTGGCTATAAAGGTCTCAATTGATAATTGTAGTATTAGTAGTTGGTCAAGAACGCTATAGTTATTTGTTGCAATAGTGATGATTGGCCATGGAGGTCGTGATGGGAAGATGTTGTAATAACAAGCCACATTGATCATAGTTGGAAGCTACAAAAGCTTAAGTCAGTCTTAGAGGTCGTACTGGGAAGTTGTAGTAGAAATTGCTCACATAGGTCGAGCGTCAAGCGTCAGTCAGCCATGGAGGCCATAGTGGGAAGCTGCAATAGAAACCGACCACATATGTCTTAGTTGATAGCTGTAAGTGTGTAAGTCGACCACAGAGGCATTTGTTGGAAGCTGACACAATAGCAAGTCATATAGGTCATACTTGGTCACATAGGTCTTAATGGTAATTGTAGTAGTAGTTAGCCACATAGACCATAGTTGGTCACAAAATTCATAGTTGGTGCTACCCCGATTAATGGCTGCAACTCTTTCTCTCAAGTTTAGTATTTTACACTAGAGACCGTACTTTTTGGTATATGACAAAGGAAGTCTATAAGAAGTCACCATAATTTAAATATTACAGTCATAAGTACTTGTCGTTGGTGCTTTAATACGGTGTTATTCATTATACCATATTTTAGAGATGTCNTATATATATATATACATATATATTAAATTTTGGACTATATTAGAGAGGGTTGGACTGAGCTACAATGCCAACCATAAGTCAAAATATATTCAAAAAATATTTTTATATGAATATACTGAATCAGTATTTTTGATATGAATATACTGAATCAGAAGCGGACCCGACATAAAGCAAATATATTTAAGCTGTGACAAATTCAGTATTATTCCGTTCCAAAAAAGCGCGATTACCAAAGTTTGATGCAATAAAAATTATAATTATTTAAGAGCATTTACTTAAAGAATGAAATAATCAATAATTATTATTATTACGTGTCGGAAGATTCATGACGATAGAGTGTGTTGCGAATATAAAAATTGGTCTACTGCTCAAATTGACATGTTTTTATGTTTTGCAATAAATTGGATTTGATACTTGAAATTTGTTGCTAAATTAATTGTTTTTAATTCTTTATATGATTTGCTGCAAAAGAGAAAAGAAAATAATTAATGGGTTTTATTAATTATTTAATTAGCTCTTTAATGGGGCTAATGGGATGTTGGAATTAATAAACAGCACAAAAGCAGCCCTTGTTATCCCTCTTCGGCATTGGTAGCTTTCCAGGTTCTTCTAGTACTGTGCTTCGGTTTGAAGCTGTTGAGTAGAGAGAGTAAGGAGAGGAGTAGAGGAGAGAGAAAGAGGTAGAGAGAAATAGTGCTTTCTTGTAACCGTCGAGGTGATCGATGGGTGTAATTCCTCAAGTTATTAAAATCTTTTGCAGCTCCGTGGACGTAGGTAATTTGTTGAATTACGTAAATCTATGTTTTCTGTAATGTTTTATGTTTTGAGAATTTTTTCGATCCAATTTTTCATTTTATTGTCATCGTTTTTCACAACAAAGTGTTATTTAATATTTTTGCATTGTACGAAATTTTAACACACATAGATAACAAAAAAGTAGTAGGAAGAGATGAGAATTTTTTACATGGAAAAACCTTGGAGAGGGAAAAACCATAGGGTCTAGCCCATTCGAAGTAATCTACTATGTGATCGTAAATACACAAGTCTATTGTTTCCTTGAATTAGAGAAGATTAAATTACAAAATTCATAATTACAAATACACAATTACAATTCAATAATAATAGCCATAATGAATTAGAACATATGTTGTTTTTAGTTGTAATAACAATAGTTGTCTATCAAGGCCTCAATTGATAATTGTAGTATTAGTAGTTGGTCACGAAGGCTATAGTTATTTGTTGCAATAGTGATGATTGGCTATGGAGATCATGATGGGAAGATGATGTAGTAACTAGCCACATTGATCATAGTTGGAAGCTACAAAAGCTTAAGTCAGTCTTAGAGGTCGCACTGGGAAGTTGTAGTAGAAATTGCTCACATAGGTCGAGCGTCAAGCGTCAGTCAACCACGGAGGCCGTAGTGGGAAGCTGCAACTGAAACCGACCACATATGTCTTAGTTGATAGCTGTAAGTGTGTAAGTCGACCACAGAGGCACTTGTGGGAAGCTGACACAATAGCAAGTCATATAGGTCGTACTTGGTCACATAGGTCTTAATGGTAATTGTAGTAGTAGTTAGCCACATATACCATAATTGGTCACAAATTTCATAGTTAGTGCTACCCCGATTAATGGTTGCAACTCTTTCTCTCAACTTTAGTATATTACACTAGAGATCGTACTTTTTGGTATATGACATAAAAAACATCGGAAGTCTATAAGAAGTCACCATAATTTAAATATTACAGTCATAACTACTTGTCGTTGGTACTTTAATACGGTGTTATTCATTAAACCATATTTTAGAGATGTCATTACATCATATTCAGGATACATTATTACACCCTTTTTGAGATGCATCTTTAGCTAATAGAGTTTGCCAATAGTAGTGAGCAGGGGTGGCTGGTGATAGTTGCCAACAATTAGTGGGTGGTGGTCAATAGTGGTCAACGACTATAGAGACTAAGAGTTATCATTGAGTCTTCAGTCTAGAATAACACTAAAACTCAACTCCTCCACTGTCAAAGTAAAGAGTGGCGGTCTTTCGGTCACTCGGTAACCACCTAATCAGATGGATTATATTGATCTCCCTGATAATATGAGTTTTTAAATGATTTTATGGTGTTAATGACATCAGATTTAAGTGAGCTTAGGCACGACAAACTTCTCATATTGAGACTATTTATTTGACTACATGTATGTCAAATGTTGAGTTTATTTTACCATTCCATTGATGATTGAAAGCCTCTAACTATGTTTTAATTTCCTAATCAAGAATTAACTGGACTCAAATTGAACCAATTTCGGTAACATTAAGTTTATCTGATAGAAATAATAGTTTGATTATAGGCTTGTTCAAATTGGGGACTTGGATGATCTTTAATTTGAATATGAAATTTTTCTTATTAAAAAACTACCTCATGTTTCGTTTAGAATGATAAACAATTTATTGATGACATATCAATTGCTTTCTTTTTTGGAAGAGATATATCCATCACATCTAAAAATACAAATTCTAAAAATTGATACTTTGAGAGGATTTTAGCCGTTCTGGATACTTTATAAAGGTTTGATATAGTTTTCATTGTCACGATTGTCAGCAAATGGGTCGTTGTGATCCAAATAAGAAGGGGAGATGGTCAGGAAACATTACTCAAGTGATTACAACGATCGTAGGGAAGTGGTAGGCGTCTGGAGGCATAATCATGCACACGTGGGCGCATATGTAATTTGCACAAGCAAATTAGTATGATTATGTATTAAAAATGCATTGGGTTTTACCAGCAAGCATGAACATGAGCAAAGATATAATGGTGCATGTAGAAATGTGCAGGTGTGCCCGTGAGTGCTACTAGGTGTGCGTGGGCACACCTTTGGAGGCATGCATGAATTTACACACNTTATAGGCTTGTTCAAATTGGGGACTTGGATGATCTTTAATTTGAATATGAAATTTTTCTTATTAAAAAACTGCCTCATGTTTCGTTTAGAATGATAAACAATTTATTGGTGACATATCAATTGCTTCCTTTTTTGGAAGAGATATATCCATCACATCTAAAAATACAAATTCTAAAAATTGATACTTTGAGATGATTTTAGCCGTTCTGGATACTTTATAAAGGTTTGATATACTTTTCATTGTCACGATTGTCAGCAAATGGGTCGTTGTGATCCAAAGAAGGTGAGATGGTCAGGATTTGGATGATCTTTAATTTGAATATGAAATTTCTCTTATTAAAAAACTACCTCATGTTTCGTTTAGAATGATAAACAATTTATTAGTGACATATCAATTGCTTCCTTTTTTGGAAGAGATATATACATCACATCTAAAAATACAAATTCAAAAAATTGATACTTTCAGATGATTTTAGCCATTCTGGATACTTTATAAAGGTTTGATATAGTTTTCATTGTCACGATTGTCAGCAAATGGGTCGTTGTGATCCAAAGAAGAGGGTGAGATGGTCAGGAAACATTACTCCAGTGATTACAACGATCGTAGGGAAGTGGTAGGCGTCTGGAGGCACAATCATGCACACGTGGGCGCATATGTAATTTGCACAAGCAAATTAGTATGATTATGTATTAAAAATGCATTGGGTTTTACCAGCAAGCATGAACATGAGCAAAGATATAATGGTGCATGTAGAAATGTGCAGGTGTGCCCGTGAGTGCTAGTAGGTGTGCGTGGGCACACCTTTGGAGGCATGCATGCATTTACACATNATATTTAGTCAGAGCACTTGCTTGATGATTGTAGTTTATTTTGGAAAACGTCAAAGTAAATCCTCCAAAAATCTTTTGCATATTCTAAGATATTTAGTCAAGCACCTGCATGATTGTCATAGCCTATTTTGAAGGAGGACAAATTGAGTACCCATGGGATAGGTTAAGCACAATATGATGTGTCAAAAATATTTTGTGTTTCTCGAATCTATGGTGTAGATTGATATGGGATGCATATCTTTTTGGAACAATGGTTGTAACCATATTCAAGAATGGTATTTGAAAAATTTTCTTTTCATTACTTTTTAATTTATTACCCCTTAGTAAAGGTAGTTTTTCATATGAGCTTTGTCATTTCTTATACATCAACCCATGTGTTGAAGACTAAGGAGATCAGTTTCTTGATCAGATTGATGGGGAACTTCAATATGATGAGATGGAACTAAAGGAACAATTTTTTATTTGGATATCTCTAATTAGTGGTTGATCTTTTTTTTAATCTAAGTTGTTAATAGAAGTGTCCATTTCAAGTTGTAATAAATATTCTCCAAAAATAAAGTGAGTTATCATAGACTTGATGTGTGAAAAATGGGAATACTACCTCACTGCAATTATTTTCATGATGTTGACGTGAATGACATTTTAAGATTATAGTGAAGGTTGTACCCAGCTTGAAATTTGTACTCGTGGACAAAATGTTTAAATGAAATATAGAAAGAATACACACTAAAATCATGCATAGAACATTGGCATGATTTTAGATACATTAGCTAGTATTTCTTGAAGTTTCTATACAATTTTATGGATGAAAGTGCACTTTAAGAAATGTATTTTTGAGTTTATCATATAGATGCATGTTGACCTCATTTTTGGTTGAGGTTTAGTTTTTTCTCTTTAGTGGTCTGGGGTCTAGCCATAGGACTTTTCTGTTGACTATTCCTAGAGGACTAGAAAAGAAACCCTCACCATTAGAAACTCTAAACCATTCTTTGTTCAACTTAAAGTTCCACATATTGGTTCTAACCTCTAACACTTAGTAGGTGGGGTCAATGTGGGGGAGCTCAAGGTGAGTCCCCATAGGATTGCTTGGCTTTAAGGTTGACCATGGGTGTTGGTCTAGAACTGGTTCATTCACTTGCACTCACTTTCACTCATAACCCTAAATCCAAACTTTGTTGACTTTGATCCCTTGATCATTTGTGAGACTCATGTAGATGGTCACTTAGACCCACTAGCCCTAGAATGGGGTTTAGCTAGGACATGTACATAGAGAACCCAAACGGGGATTCCATTGGTCCATGGCTCACATGGAATGGTTGACACCTCAATTTTACCAAAATATCCAACCTTGCATTTTGCCCCGCAAATCAACCCAAATTACCTAAACACACCCAAACCTCAAATTTGGCCAAAATTCCCAATTTCACCCAAAATACCCAAATTTGTTCAAAAATCTTTTCAAACCATTTCAAAATACTGAAATTGCCCAAAACCACAAAAAATTACCAAAATTACCAAAATACCTCCAAATTTCCCAAAATTACAAGAACCAAACTTTCCAAAACCCTCCAAAATCATCTCAAATGTCTCCAAAACCAATTTAAACCCTCCCATTGAGCCTAATTTGACCAATTTTAACCAAAAGCCCCAAATTTCCCTTAAGGGCCAAATTTCCTCAAATTCACCCCAAATGTCGATCAATTTAACCCCAATCTCCCCCAATTTCAATTCCAAACTCAATTCAAACCAAATCCAAGTCAAATTGACCCACATCTGAGTTCAATTTCAACCCAAATTAAAAAGCCCCAGTTTGGCCTAAAACCAAAATCCCACTCAATTGAACCCCCATAGCCCACTCAATTGCCTAAATTTATAGCATAAACCCTTTAAAACATTACCACACACTAAATTAAACCCTCAATTGACCTTGATCAAGCTTCAATTTCATCAAATTTTAACCTAAATCCAAAATCCCCAAATTTGCCTTAATTTGGTCATGTCTCCAAATGTCTCCTAATTGAATACCCAAACCCGTAAATTGATACCTAATTCATATTGAGAACTCTTCATGATATTCCCTTAGACCATTTTAAACCATCAATTTGGACTTAACCCAACTCTAGCTCAAATTAGGCCCAAACACATACCCAAAATGCCTCAAATTGAACCTCCAAATCAATTCAAGATCACTTCAAAACTTTTCTATACCCTTCATGACAATCATCTACACAAAATTTATCAATCGATTGGGCTCAATATCATGACTAGCCTAGCCCAAATTGAAGCCAATTTGACCCAAATGAACCCCTTAACCAAAATTGACCCAGCCATGCCTAAATGACCAAATTATTGACACCACAGCCACCAAGTACACACTAGTGACCATCCTAAACCCACCTAAACCAAACAAAATGTGATATGGACCATTGGTTCCCTAAATTAAGGGATTTCATCCCATTTTTGGGGCTAAGCCAAAATATATTTGCCATCATTCCTTACCATTATGAGCTAATCATCATTAAGCCCCTCTGGCCTCCTTAAGCCAAGAAGTGACCATGCCCTGGCCAACCACCACCTCAGTCACTGGAAACAGTGAGCCCAAAGGTGGCCCCATTGGCCAAATTCAAAATTAAACCCCTCTGAGTTGGCTAAGTCCCATTGGCCACTTGAGTTTTTCTTCCCTCCACATCATCAAGCTTTTGCACCCATCAAATGACCCTCCACATCAGCCATGGCTTTAAAATGACCCACAACGACCAAGGAGAAGAGTGCCAAAATCCTTGGGGAAACTCTGCTAAAATCTCACCAGAGCCTCTCCAAACCCTCGTAAGTGCAATCCCCCTGCTCTCAGCCATTCACAGCCACCATTTAGGGTCAATTTCATTACTGAAATTTTCCTTAAAACCGGGACAGAGCTCACCACACCTCCACAGTCCACCAAACTTCAATTAATTATGCACACACCATCCCCTCAGTGAGATAAGTTGATTCCACAGAAAATCCCCTATCAAACAGCCTCTAGCATAGCTCTAGACCAACACCTAAAATCCACTTTGATTGAAAACATTGCTAGACAATTCACCAAGGCTTGAGACTTTGTATGGATGTTCATTGGATTCAATCAAAGATACCACAACTATCTGATTAAGGCTTGCCCTCTCAGACAAAGGTATTGAGCTCTAACCCTAACCCGAGTTTCTGTTGATTCTCCATGTGTAATGGCTTGATTTCATGCTTGATCAAACGTATTGATAGACACGTATTGAGTAGATGAAGGATAAGAAACAAACCTCATGTGATTTGATTGAGTCTAGACGAAGATCTTAAGGTTTTAATGTGAATGGTTCTCGGGTTAGGTCACTTGGAGACGATGACTGAGAGTTGTCTAATCACGCATGTATCGATCGGACGGAGAAGATCGAGTCGGACAAACCTTTGATGCGAAAAGGCAAACCACCTGGTAGCTGAGGTGGATGGTGGCGTCAAATGGTAGAGTGCCGCATGTGAGCTCGAAGATGTTGTAAGATGAAGTGGTGTCACATGTTTAAGTATTAATTTCCCTTACATTTGTTGGATAAGGTAAATTAGTGATCACTTGAATTTTAGTAGGATCTACTCCCACACCATTTTTTGATATTTGATGTCCTAATACAATTCCTCCTACTAACATAAATTGACATTTTTCCTAGTTAAGGACTAAATTTATTTCTTCACAGCATTTAAGAACTTTGGATAAATGTTCTAAACATGAGTAAAATGAAGTTCCAAACACCAAAATGTCATTCACAAATACTTGAATCCATTTTTCAATTAAATCACAAAAAATTATCATCATACATCTTTGAAATGTATTAGGGGCATTACATAAACCAAAAGGCATTCTTTTAAAAGCAAAAGTACCATAAGGATTGGTAGATGTTATTTTCTCTTAATCCTCAAAAGATATTTGAATTTGGTGATAACCAGTATATCTATCCAGAAAACAAAAGTATTTATGCCCAGCTAGTCTATCCAGCATTTGATCTAGAAATGGGNAACCATTCCCAAATGGAGTAGAGGGTAATCACATGACCACATGTATTATACATGCATTTGTGGGTGCTTGCACCCTCATACGCGCTTGCATACCAGAAAATGGGTTTGCAGAACATTTTTTTTTAAATTTTTATTTTTCATTTTGTGCCAAAAATATGAATTTTTTATCCATAAATAAAGCCATTGGGAAATATAGATAGCTCAAATCTTCTCTAGTCGGAGTCCCTTTGTGGCTATTGTTACCTCTCCTTACGTATAGCTGTTAGACTCTTTCTAGGTTATCTTATTGAAAAATATGTGTCATCGGTTACCTATTCAGATAACATTGAATAAAATCAACCTAGGGTATTTAACAGATATGCGATCATTTGAAAAAANAACCATTCCCAAATGGAGTAGAGGGTAATCACATGACCACATGTATTATACATGCATTTGTGGGTGCTTGCATGCCAGAAAATGGGTTTGCAGAACATTTTTTTAAAATTTTTATTTTTCATTTTGTGCCAAAAATATGAATTTTTTATCCATAAATAAAGCCATTGGGAAATATAGATAGCTCAAATCTTCTCTAGTCGGAGTCCCTTTGTGGCTATTGTTACCTCTCCTTACGTATAGCTGTTAGACTCTTTCTAGGTTATCTTATTGAAAAATATGTGTCATCGGTTACCTATTCAGATAACATTGAATAAAATCAACCAAGGATATTTAATAGATATGCGATCATTTGAAAATAAAAAGGCTTGCATGATCTACAAACAATATTCGACCAATTTGAGTTCATATATATGAATAATCCACCAAGGATATTCGATTGATATGAAGTTATTTCTATGAATAATCCACCAAGGATGTTCAGTCAATTTGAGACATTTGTGTGATTATTCCACCAAGAATGTTTGACCCATTTGAGGTCATGTGTATGAATAATCTATCAAGGTTTTTCATTGATTTGAGTTCATTTATGTGAATAATTCACCNAGGCTTGCATGATCTACAAACAATATTCGACCAATTTGAGTTCATATATATGAATAATCCACCAAGGATATTTGATCGCTATGAAGTTATTTCTATGAATAATCCACCAAAGATGTTCAGTCAATTTGAGACATTTGTGTGATTATTCCACCAAGAATGTTTGACCCATTTGAGGTCATGGGTATGAATAATCTATCAAGGTTTTTCATTGATTTGAGTTCATTTATATGAATAATTCACANGAAGCCAAGATTTGCATATTTGAAGTAATTTTTGGAATTTTTCTATAATTTGATTATATTGAAATGGCTCCAAGTCAAAAAAGATGGGTTGAGTTCGACGAGTCTCGCTTTGTCAATGTGATGACTCAAATAATTTTGACTAGATTGAAATGGCTCTGTGACAAAAGAGGCGACTTGAGTTTGATGAGTCTTGCTTCATCAATGCAAAGGCTCAATCAAGGTTTACTTCAATATTTAAAGGAAAGAAGTGTATACAAGATCGAGTTTTTGAAAGTCCGGGAGGAGAAATTGAATGAGTTATTGCCGAACGGAGGTGGGAAAACTTCTGTTACACCATCAATAAGGCTATTGCATGTATGGTGAAGGAATTCTATGCCAACGTATTCTATTCTGAAGATGGAATCGTTCAAGTGCGGGGATTCCTTGTTGAATTTAATGCCGCCAACATCAACACTTTTTACGAAGTCCCAGACTCTTATAGCTATCACTAGGAATCCTTTAGTACGATGGAAGACCCTCTTAATGATGTGATCAACTTTCTCACTGATGGGAAAGGAACATGGAAGACAAAGCAGCGAGAACGGGTAAATTTTTCTGCTTCCATGTTGAATGTCACCTCTTAGGGCACTATTTTATTTCCTCTACTCTGTTACCGACCTATCACCATAGTGAGGTAACTATAGATAGAGCTATTCTGAATTTTTTTATTCAAAATAATGGAACTATAAATGTGGGGAGAATAATTTTTAAGAATATATTGACTAAGGCAATAAGTGAGACAAGTGGAGGGCTAGGACATCTTGGCCTTATTTATGCACTTTGCCAACTTTCTGGAGTGGAAATTGGAGATAAGGAATGGATTTACCCTATGAAACCCATTAATAAAGCTAATTTAAAGACTTATGAATCCCATGAGAAATGGAGAACTGGGAGTAGAAGTTAAGAACCTTCTACTAGTAGAGATGTTCCCTCTACAAGTTATGACCTTCCACCTTTTAGTTCTCGTACCCTCTCTGATTTGATGAATGAGTTGACCTTGCAGCGGAAAAGTATAGAATTGATAAATGAAAGGATTGGAGGTTTGGAACGTTGACACAATTACGATAGTGAGTACCTTCAAAGGCATTCAGATTTTGAGATAGCCTATAATAAAGCTCAGGCCCGACACTACAGAGGTGAGCCTGATGTTACTTTT
>JXCR01104742.1:35877-51442 GCA_002079205.1 Phalaenopsis hybrid cultivar | reverse complement strand
GGTCCTATCGTTTAGGTGCTGAAGTGTAGATGTTAGCTCTCAGATGAGGGGAATGTGGGAGCTCCGAAGTGAGAGTCGGCATCCTCTCAGCCTAGTCGCAGATTTAGTAAACAAGCGTATGATTAGTCAATGTTCTTTATGCCTGTACCAAAGGGTAAAGAATAAGTATGCTCCTATTTGGCACAATATAATTTGAACTAATTCACTTTATCTATTCACTATAATTTCTTGACAAGGAGAAATATGATTCTTATATATTGAATATCACATTTAAACCTTCATTAGTATCATTCGTTATTTAATAGTTATTAAAATTACATATTTATTGCAATTACCTATTAGTGAGGATAAGCAAATTGAACTTCGTTGTTGTGATTAAAGTATTGCTTTTTCTAAAATTTTAGTTCGTAGTTCTAAACTTACTCCCTGTGGGATCGATATCTAGGACTCCATTAGAGCCCTATATTACTTGAGCGATACATATACTTGCGTTGATAAGTGTGACTTTACAATTATTGAATATTTATTATGTCCATATTTATCTTATATTTTTAAGCATATATAAAGTCGCGGTCAATGGGGTGGTCTTACACCAACCTCTGAATGTGCTACATCTAACCGTCGCCTTGTGACCACTTGAGTGTTGGGGCACGGACATAATAGGTCCGATAGACCCTCCATCCTCTAAGGGACACAGATTCATTCTTGTCGCTACGGATTTCTTCTCGAAGTGGGCAGAGGCAATGTCGTTACGAGAGGTTACAACACAACATGTCCTTCAATTTTTCAAAAGTCAAATAGTTTACCATTTTGGTGTACCACGCACAGTAATCTTCGATAATGGGACAACATTCAAGAGTACAAAAATCAACAACTTCATTAAAAGGCATGAGATAGACTGCAGATACTCTATGATCTACTATTGTATGGTAAATGGCCTGGCTGAGGCCTTCAACAAAATGCTGGCACAGATTTTGAAGAAGACACTGGACGAAAACAAAAGGGATTGGCATAACAAACTGTTAGAAGCTTGGGCCTATCAGACAACATTTAGAACTCCAACTCAATGTACCCCATACGCGCTCGTGTACAGGTCTGAGGTCGTACTGCCATTAGAAGTCAAGACACCATTTCTCAGAGTCGTCATCGCCAATTAGCTTACAATAGAAGAAAGTACGAAGCTCAAACTTGAAGAATTGGAGAGTCTCGAGGGAAAGTGACTAGAAGCACAATAGAATTTGGAACTTTACCAAGCAAGGATGGTACAAGCTCATGACAAATTGGTCGGCCCAAGGAAATTCAAATTCGATGACCTTGTTCTCATCCTCAAAAGGCCTATTCTTGCACGCTNACTAGAAGCACAATAGAATTTGGAACTTTACCAAGCAAGGATGGTACAAGCTCATGACAAATTGGTCGGCCCGAGGACATTCAAATTCGGTGACCTTGTTCTCATCCTCAAAAGGCCTATTCTTGCACACCGCAATATAGGTGGAAAATTTGAACCAACTTGGGAGAGAACATTTGTCGTAGAAAGGGTCTATTCAAGAGGAGCCTACCAACTGGTGGATTTTTTAGGCGAAAGGTTTATGCTGCCGATCAATTGACGATATTTGAAAACATATTATCCAATGTGAAATTGTTTAAAATGAGATTTTGAGATCTAGATTATTTTGGGTTTACTTATTTGGTCAAGCGTCTGTGACTGNGAGAGAACATTTGTCGTAGAAAGGGTCTATTCAAGAGGAGCCTACCAACTGGTGGATTTTTTAGGCGAAAGGCCTATGCTGCCGATCAATGGACGATATTTCAAAACATATTATCCAATGTGAAATTGTTTAAAATGAGATTTTGAGATCTGGATTATTTTGGGTTTACTTATTTGGTCAAGCGTCTGTGACTAGGTCCAAAATCTTATAATAAGATTAATCTTAATGAAATGAAAATTTTGAAGTTGCTTACTCATTCCTTTTATCTTCTATTTTTCTTAATTTTAACACCTCATTAAAATTAAATAAGATAATANCTCATTCCTTTTATCTTCTATTTTTCTTAATTTTAACACCTCATTAAAATTAAATAAGATAATAAAAAAAAACTTTTGCGCCTTTACAAATAAAAATTTTATCTAATAAATGTTTTGTTCTGTTCTTGTTCCTGCTTTCTTGTCATCTATAGAGAAAATGTTAGGACATAAACTGATTTTTGCATTCAAGGATGGCTTAAAGCTTGCACTCAATGAGAAAAGGGCACATCGGTGCGACATCATAGATTTTGACTTGGACTTTGGTAAAGTCAATGTTAATTATGAGGGTCCCCTGATGGACATAGTTAGCCGACAAGAAAAGGAAGGGTTACTGTCGCTTTTGAGGATTGATACAAAAGACGACTCCTCTCCGAAGAGAAAGAAAGCAGTAACACAATAGAATGTGAAGGAGGGAATGAGTCTTTTATCATCCATGATAACCTCACCAACCGGAAACTTAGTCAGCACTGACAAAGGAAGACTGCCAGATCCACCTTTAAGAAGAACTCAGCGTTGGAATGTCAATCATCGCAGACAAGTACTATATGAAGTACCGAATGAATTTTCTAAAGTTTCGAGGTCGTTCTGAATGAATTTTGCAAGTACAATTTGAAGTACAAATCATCGTAGACAAGAAGAAGACTGCCTGCTACGGAGGATGAGTTTGAATTTCCTATGGAACAAGTACAATCTGAAGTACCGAACAAATTTTGCAGGGCATGCCCAATGTGAAACGTCGAATTCCTATTCAGTCATCGACAAGAGGGGCATTTGTGGAGTGCCCGACGTGCAATGTTCTACACTTAGCTCACTACAATTCATTTGAAGAATTCATAGCTGCTGACATGGGATGCTAGGAGAAAGTTTACTCAGACACCGAGTCGTACATTCCATTACCTGTGGAGCCAAATTAGACATGGTATACTACAGATGTGGAGATGATAGATCCTCCTCAACGATCTCAAAGGATCTCCACACTAGAATTGGAAAGGATAAACAAAGTTAAAGGAGAGAATTCAAATTTTATGAAAAATTTTGAGGAAATATCTTCAATATTTTTGATAGTCTGGAGCTGTACACGGGAGTCTTCTCTGAAAGTGATGAAAGAAAAATTCAAGAATGCATATTTGATTTAAGAGACAATGGTTGGGATGGAATCTGATGAAAAGAGCTTCCTCTGAGCCACGAAAGTGGATGGGAGGAAAAGGCAGGATCACCATCCAATGTGGTTGCTGCTATAATTTCACTAAGGATAAACAAGGGAATCCCTCGGGCATCTTAAGAAATGATGAGGTGGATCCCATGCCCTACAAGATAAAGCGGATGATCAAAAGAATGGTTAGATGGAGCATACTGCTAGTTGATTGCATTCCAAATAGTTGTGTCATCAATATCTACGATGAGGAAGATTGCATCCCCCCGCATATAGATCATCATGATTTCGTGAGTCTTTTCTACACGGTCTCCTTCATGAGCAAGAGCAATATACTATTCTGAAAAAAAAAATNCATAGGACTTTCAAGTTGACTATTCCTAGAAGACTAGAAAAGGAGCCCTCACCATTAAAAACTCAAAACTCTTCTTTTCTTAACTTGAAGTTTTATATATTGGTCATAACCTCTAGCACTTATTAGGTGGGGTCAATATGGGAGAGCTCAAAGGGCATCCCCATAGGACTACTTGGCCTTAAGGTTGACCTTGGGAGTTGGTCTGGAGTTGGTTTATTCACTTACACTCACTTTCACTCACAACCCTAAGCCCAAACTTTGTTGACTTTGATCCCTTGATCCTTTGGGAGACCATGTAGATGGTCCCCTAAACCCACTAGCCCTAGGCTAGGGTTTAGCTAGGACCAGTACATAGAGGACCCAAATGGGGATTCCATTGGTCCATGACTCACAAAGGGTGGTTGGCAATATCCAACTTAATCTTTTGCCCCACAAATTTTCCCAAATAACCTAAACACCCCCAAACCCTAAATTTGGCTAAAAATTCCAATATCACCAAAAATACCCAAATTCGTGCAAAAATCATTTCAAACCATCCAAATTTCCCAAAACCACCCAAAGTTGCCAAAATTACCAAAATATCACCAAATTTGCCAAAATTACAAAAATGCCCTAGGTGGCCCAAACTCTTCCAAAGCCTCCAAAATCATCCCAAATGCCCCCAAAACTAATATGGACCCTATAATTGAGNTTTCATTACTTTTTAATTTATTACCCCTTAGTAAAGGTAGTTTTTCATATGAGCTTTGTCATTTCTTATACAACAACCCATGTGTTGAAGACTAAGGAGATTAGTTTCTTGATCAGATTGATGGGGATCTTCAATATGATGAGATGGCACTAAGAGAAAATTTTTTATTTGGATATCTCTAATTAGTGGTTGATCTTTTTTTTATATCTAAGTTGTTAACAGAAGTGTCCATTTCAACTTGTAATAAGTATTCTCCAAAAATAAAGTGAGTTATCATAGACTTGATGTTTAAAAAATGGGAATACTACCTCACTGCAATTATTTTCATGATGTTGACGTGAATGACATTTTAAGATTATAGTGAAGGTTGTACCCAGCTTGAAATTTGTACTCGTGGACAAAATGTTTAATTGAAATATAAAAAGAATACACACTAAAATCATGCATAGAACATTGGCATGATTTTGGATACATTAGCTAGTATTTCTTGAAGTTTCTATACATTTTTATGGATGAAAGTACACTTTAAGAAATGTTTTTTTGAGTTTATCATATAGATGCATGTTGACCTCATTTTTGGTTGAGGTTTAGTTTTTTCTCTTTAGTGGTCTGGGGTCTAGCCATAGGACTTTTCTGTTGACTATTTCTAGAGGACTAGAAAAGAAACCCTCACCATTAGAAACTCTAAACCATTCTTTGCTCAACTTAAAGTTCCACATTTTGGTTCTAACCTCTAACACTTAGTAGGTGGGGTCAATGTGGGGGAGCTCAAGGTGAGTCCCCATAGGATTTCTTGGCTTTAAGGTTGACCATGGGTGTTGGTCTATAACTGGTTCATTCACTTGCACTCACTATCACTCATAACCCTAAATCCAAACTTTGTTGACTTTGATCCCTTGATCATTTGTGAGACTCATGTAGATGGTCACCTAGACCCACTAGCCCTAGAATGGGGTTTAGCTAGGACCTGTACAGAGGACCCAAACGGGGATTCCATTGGTCCATGGCTCACATGGAATGGTTGACACCTCAATTTTACCAAAATATCCAACCTAGCATTTTGCCCCGCAAATCTACCCAAATTACCTAAACACCCCCAAACCTCAAATTTGGCCAAAATTCCCAATTTCACCCAAAATACCCAAATTTGTTCAAAAATCTTTTCAAACCATTTCAAAATACTCAAATTGCCCAAAACCACCAAAAATTGCCAAAATTACCAAAATACCTCCAAATTTCCGAAAATTACAAGAACCAAACTTTCTCAAACCCTCCAAAATCATCTCAAATGTCTCCAAAACCAATTCAAACCCTCCCATTGAGCCTAATTTGACCAATTTTAACCAAAAGCCCCAAATTGCCCTTAAGGGCCCAATTTCCCCAAACCCCAAATGTCCATCAATTTAACCCCAATCTCCCCCAATTTCAATTCCAAACCCAATTCAAACCAAATCCAAGTCAAATTGACCCACATCTGAGTTCAATTTCAACCAAAAATAAAAAGCCCCAGTTTGGCCTAAAACTAAAATCCCACTCAATTGAACCCCCATAGCCCACTCAATTGCCAAAATTTATGGCATAAACCCTTTAAAACATTACCACACACTAAATTAAACCCTCAATTGACTTTGATCAAGCTTCAATTTCATCAAATTTTAACCTACATCCAAAATCCCCAAATTTGCCCCAATTTGGTCATGTCTCCAAATGTCTCCCAATTGAATACCCAAACCCGTAAATTGATACCTAATTGATATTGAGAACTCTTCATGATATTCCCTTAGACCATTTTAAACCATCAATTTGGACTTAACCCAACTCTAGCTCAAATTAGGCCCAAACACATACCCAAAATGCCTCAAATTGAACCTCCAAATCAATTCAAGATCACTTCAAAACTTTTCTAAACCCTTCATGACAATCATCTACACCAAATTTATCAATCGATTGGGCTCAATGTCATGGCTAGCCTAGCCCAAACTGAACTTCAAGCCAATTTGACCCAAAATGAACCCCTTCACCAAAATTGACTTAGCCATGCCCAAATGACCAAACTATTGACACCACAGCCACCAAGTACACACTAGTGACCATCCTAAACCCACCTAAACCAAACAAAGTGTGATATGGACCATTCGTTCCCTAAATTAAGGGATTTCATCCCATTTTTGGGGCTAAGACAAAATATATTTGCCATCATTCCTTACCATTATGAGTTAATCATCATTAAGCCCCTCTGGCCTCCTTGAGCCAAGAAGTGACCATACCCTGGCCAGCCACCACCTCAGTCACCGGAAACAGTGAGCCCAAAGGTGGCCCCATTGGCCAAATTCAAAATTAAACCCCTCCAAGTTGGCTAAGTCCCATTGGCCACTTGAGTTTTTCTTCCCTCCACATCATCAAGCTTTTGCACCCATTAAATGACCCTCCACATCAGCCATGGCTTTAAAATGCCCCCTCAACGACCATGGAGAAGAGTGCCAAAATCCTTGGGGAAACTCTGCTAAAATCTCACCAGAGCCTCTCCAAACCCTCCTAAGTGCAATCCCCCTGCTCTCAGCCATTCACAGCCACCATTTAGGGCCAATTTCATCACTGAAATTTTCCTTAAAACCGGGACAGAGCTCCCCACACCTCCATAGTCCACCAAACTTCAATTAATTATGCACACACCATCCCCTCAGTGAGATAAGTTGATTCCACAGAAAAGCCCCTATCAAACAGGCTCTAGCATAACTCTAGACAAACACCTAAAATCCACTTTGATCGAAAACATTGCTAGACAATTCACCAAGGCTTGAGACTTTGTATGGATGTTCATTGGATTCAATCAAAGATACCACAACTATCTGATTAAGGCTTGCCCTCTCAGATAAAGGTATTGAGCTCTAACCCTAGTTTCTGTTGATTCTCCATGTGTAATGGCTTGATTTCATGCTTGATCAAACGTATGGATAGACACGTATTGAGTAGATGAAGGATAAGAAACAAACCTCATGTGATTTGATTGAGTCTAGACAAAGATCTTAAGGTTTTAGTGTGAATGGTTCTCGGGTTAGGTCACTTAGAGACGATGACTGAGAGTTGTCTAATCACGCTTGTATCAGTCGGACGGAGAAGATCGAGTTGGACAAACCTTTGATGCGAAAAGGCAAACCACCTGGTAGCTGAGGTGGATGGTGGCGTCAAATGGTAGAGTGCCACATGTGAGCTCGAAGATGTTGTAAGACGAAGTGGTGTCACGTGTTTAAGTAGAAAAATATGGATTTATTTGAGTATCTGATCTTGAAAAATCCATATCTTTCTCTAGAAAAAATCATAAAAATACCCACTTACTCAGTGAATAGAGGAGAATAATGTGGACAAAAAATAAAAAAAAATTTGTAAATTATGTGATTTTTAATTAAATAAATACTCTGTGAGGTATTTTAATTCATTATGATTAAATACTAATCACCATGGCTTGAGCTTTTTAGGGTTGATTCCTCATTATAGAGGACACCTTCTCTTATTTTTCCAAGGTTAGAGAGCACCTCTGTGCTTTTAACCCTAATTATCAAGCCTAGGTCGCTATTTTAGCTTAAATTAATCATATAAATTAAAAAACTCTTCAGAAAATTATGGGATCAATTTTGTTAGGTTTCTTGTGGTGAGAGGAGCTTATGAAAAATATTTTGATGATTTGAATAATTTTATGTATTTATGTTATTAATTAAATATTTTTACCTTGTATTAATTTATTTAAATTAAATATAAATAAAAAATTAACAAAATTAATTCCACATTGTNTGGCGTTGGACGAGCAGATGGAGCGAAAAGGCGGGCTGACGAGGCGACTATGTGGCTGGCGGCATCAAATGGAGGAGCGCCGCATGGAGACCTCGGAGCGGACGAGGTTGAGGTGGTGCCACGTGGATAAGTAGATAAATAGGGAGATTTTTTATTTATTTTAATATCTAATCTTTAAAAAATCATAACTTTGCATAAAAAAATCATAAAAATAAAAAAAAAATACCCTCTTGCTCAGTGAACAGAGGAAAATAAATTGGATNGTGGTGCCACGTGGATAAGTAGATAAATAGGGAGATTTTTTATTTATTTTAATATCTAATCTTTAAAAAATCCTAACTTTGCATAAAAAAATCATAAAAATAAAAGAAAAATACCCTCTTGCTCAGTGAACAGAGGAAAATAAATTGGATAAAAAGAAAAATTATTTTCCAAGTTTATGATTTTTAATTAATTAAATACTCTCTGAGGTATTTTAATTCATCATGATTAAATACTAATCACCAGGACTTGAAATTTTTAGGGTTGATTCCTCATGATGGAGAGCACCTCCTCTGATTTTTCCAAGGTTAGAGAGCACCTATGTGCTTGTAAACCTAATTTTAACGTCTAATGACTATTTTGGCTTTATTTAATCATATAAATTAAAATATCCCTTAAAAAATTATGCGATCAATTTTTTTAGGTTTCCTATGGTTAGAGAAGGTGAGGAAAATATTGTGAGGGTCTGAATAATTTTGTATATTCTGTTATTAATTAAATATTTTTACCTTGTATTAATTTATTTAAGTTAAATATAAATAAAAAATTAACAAAATTAATTCCACATTGCTCATAAAAATCATTTCAACTCACTGTAAAAATTGCAAATTTATTTAAGTTGATTTGGCCATTAAAGTGAATTTTGTAAGTAAAAATAGTATTTTTGCACAAAATAAATTATATTAAATTAAATAAGCTTGGAAAAACTATGAAAAATAATTTTCTTTATTCCTTGTGATTAGGGGCATTTAATAAAAATAAAAACCATTTTTGTGAAAATACTTTTTTAAAATATATTTTGAACTAAAAATAATTAAAATAATCAAAATTTTCAAAAAAAATAGTTCAAAATGTGTCCAATTGTTCCCTGATAATTTAGGACACCTTAAAACAGTTTTCTTGATTTTTTTAAATAAAAAATAAATTTCTAAAGGCCTAAAAATGCATTTTTCTCATTTTCCATTAAAATAATTATAATAAATTCAAAATAAATCATAAAAAATATAAAATTTATTCCTCTTAGTTTCTTGGACTTATGAGGGTTCAATAAAAATTTAAAGTTGATTTTTTAATATTAAAACATATATTTTTTTTGTATTTACATAATCATTAAAAATGATCTTTAAATAATTATAATAATTAAAATATTATTCAAAAATCATAAAATTTTGTCTGAGTATTCTTCTGACCCAGGCAAACCTCAATAATTTTTCCATAAATTGAAACTTCACTTTGATTAATTAAATAAATTAACATTGAAAAATCCTTTTTTTGAGTTAAAATAATTATTTAAATTAAATCAAATTTTGAAAAATCATACTCTCCTACCTGATAGTTTAATTGATCCATGGATGGGATACTCAAGGATTTTCAGGGCCATTTGAATTTCGCTTGAAGATCTATAAGATGAAAGGCCCAAAGGGCAAAGAGGTAATTTTAGATTTTGGTACCTTAATCAAAATTTAGGATTAACCATTGGGGATGGGTATNCCCACTAGCCCTAGGCTAGGGTTTAGCTAGGACCAGTACATAGAGGACCCAAATGGGGATTCCATTGGTCCAAGACTCACAAAGGGTGGTTGGCACCCCAATTTTACCAANCCCACTAGCCCTAGGCTAGGGTTTAGCTAGGACCAGTACATAGAGGACCCAAATGGGGATTCCATTGGTCCATGACTCACAAAGGGTGGTTGGCAATATCCAACTTAATCTTTTGCCCCACAAATTTTCCCAAATAACCTAAACACCCCCAAACCCTAAATTTGGCTAAAAATTCCAATATCACCAAAAATACCCAAATTCGTGCAAAAATCATTTCAAACCATCCAAATTTNATCTTTTGCCCCACAAATTTTCCCAAATAACCTAAACACCCCCAAACCCTAAATTTGGCTAAAAATTCCAATTTCACCAAAAATACCCAAATTCGTGCAAAAATCATTTCAAACCATCCAAATTGCCCAAAACCACCCAAAGTTGCCAAAATTACCAAAATATCACCAAATTTGCCAAAATTACAAAAATGCCCTAGGTGGCCCAAACTCTTACAAAGCCTCCAAAATCATCCCAAATGCCCCCAAAACTAATATGGACCCTATAATTGAACCCAATTTGACCAAAACCCCCAAATTACCTTTAAAGGCCCAATTACCCCAATTCATCTCAAATGTCCATCAATTTAATCCCAATTCCCTCTAATTTTTATTATAAACTCAAATTCATCATGTCTATGATCATTTCAAACCAAATCCAAGCTTAATCAACCCATGCTTTGAGCCCAATTTTAATANAATTACCTTTAAAGGCCCAATTACCCCAATTCATCTCAAATGTCCATCAATTTAATCCCAATTCCCTCTAATCTCTATTATAAACTCAAATTCATCATGTCTATGATCATTTCAAACCAAATCCAAGGTTAATCAACCCATGCTTTGAGCCCAATTTTGATACAAACCAAAACCCCCAATTTTGACCATATGACCCAATTTCACCCAATTGAACCCCATAACCANACAAACCAAAACCCCCAATTTTGACCATATGACCCAATCTCACCCAATTGAACCCCATAACCCACTCAATTGTGACAATTTGGATCCCAAACTTTTCCTAACATTTCTACTAATCAAATTAAGCCCTCAATTAGCCTTGCTCCAGCCTCAATTCCACTCAATTTCAACCCAATTTCAAAATCCCCAAATTTGCCCCAATTTAGCTACATGCCCAAATTCCCTGAAATTGAATGCCCAAACCCCAAAATTGACACCCAATTGATGTTGAGAACTCTTCATGATATTCTCCTAGATCATTTTCAACAATCAATTTGGACTTAGCCTAACTCTAGCCCAACCTAAGCCCAAGTCTAGCTCAACATACCCAAATTCATCAAATGTCCAAATTCCTTCAAATTGACCCACCACATTAATTCAAAATCACCCCAAATCTTTTCTAAACTCTTCATGACAAATATCAATACCAAATTGATCAATCAATTGGGCTCAATGTCATGGCTAGCCTACAAACCCAACTTCATGCCAATTTGACCCAAATTGAATTTCTTCACCAAAATTGACCTAGCCATGTCAAAATGACCAAATTGATGACACCACAGCCACCAAGTACACCCTAGTGACCAGCCTAGACCCACCTAAACCAGCCAAGGTGGGCTATGGACCAATGGTTCCCTAAGTTAAGGGATTTTATCCCATTTTTGTGTCTAAGCCAAGATATCTCCACCATCATGACAACCCATTAAGGGTTAATCATAATTAACCCTCCCTTTGGCTCACCTGACTCCTCTAACCACCACCCCTGGCCCTGTCGGCCGGCCCAGTGGTCNACCCACCTAAACCAGCCAAGGTGGGCTATGGACCAATGGTTCCCTAAATTAAGGGATTTCATCCCATTTTTGTGTCTAAGCCAAGATATCTCCACCATCATGACAACCCATTAAGGGTTAATTATAATTAACCCTCCCTTTGGCTCACCTGACTCCTCTAACCACCACCCCTGGCCCTGCCGGCCGGCCCAGTGGTTGGAAAACACCAAAAATGAGATCCTCCATGCTCAAACTCAAACTCAATTTCACCCATCCAATGTGTCCAACTCTGATTGGTATTTAACATTTTGAAGCCCTCCACATAAACACTTAATTGAACCCAAATTGAAGCCTTGAGCTCCACCCTAATCCCCTATATATAAACCACCTTCTCCATGGCTAAAAAATGAGCTAACCAAAATCCTAGGGGAAACTCTACCAAAATCTCACCAGAGACTCTCCAAGCTTTCCTAAGCCCAAGCTAACCATCTTCCCCCTCTAGTTCTCTCTGTGAGAGTTCAAATTTGAGCTCAAAATCAAGCCAAAACCAAGACATTCCTCTCCACAACTCCACAGTGAACCAAACTCCAATTATCTTTACACACACCATCCCTACAATGAGAGGAGTTGATTCCACACAAAAGCCCCCTCTCAAACAGCCCCTAGCATAGCTCTAGTCCAACAACTATAATTGAGTTTGATAAGNAGGAGTTGATTCCACACAAAAGCCCCCTCTCAAACAGCCCCTAGCATAGCTCTAGTCCAACAACTATAATTGCGTTTGATAAAAAAAAAACATAGCTAGAAAATTCACCAGGGCCTGAGACTTCATCTCGAGGTTCGTTGGACCCAATCAAAACTATCACAACCATCTGATTGAGGCCTCCCCTCTCAAACAAAGATATTGAGCTCTAACCCTAGCCCGAGCCTCTTTCGNTAGAAAATTCACCAGGGCCTGAGACTTCATCTCGAGGTTCGTTGGACCCAATCAAAACTATCACAACCATCTCATTGAGGCCTCCCCTCTCAAACAAAGATATTGAGCTCTAACCCTAGCCCGAGCCTCTTTCAATTCTCTATGTGTAATGGTTTGATTTCATGCTTGATAAACCATATAGATATGTTCGTCTTGAGTAGATGAAGGTTTAGAAACAAACCCCATGGAGTTTGGTTAAGTTTAGGCGAAGATCTTAAGGTTTTAGTGTGAACGATTGTCGAGTTAAGTCACTTGGGGACGATGACTGAGTTTCGTCCGATCGCGTGTTTATTCCATAGACGGTTATGATGGCGTTGGACGAGCAGATGGAGCGAAAAGGCGGGCTGACGAGGCGACTATGTGGCTGGCGGCATCAAATGGCGGAGCGCCGCATGGAGACCTCGGAGCGGACGAGGTTGAGGTGGTGTNGGAGGAACAAGAAGAATCGACAAGTACGTTTTTAAATTGGTGCATTTACCTTTCTGTACTACTTGCTTCAAACTTGCATGTTAAGCAACGATGTCACCATGCATGAAAACCACAACCGCTAGGATAACCACAAAACAAAAATAAAAATTTAAAAATCAAACAAGATAAAATTCACTGTCACAATATTCAAAATATAAGACAACTTAAAATTTAATCACAAACATCACAACACAAAAATCACAACTAAATTAAAATGTCTCTATCGGATGATCGGGAATCCCTTGGAGGAGGTAACATACGGTTGCTAACAAGATTTCCCACGGTTTAAATGAAAGTATGAAACTCATTAAGTTGAGTTTAATAAATTCATTTGGACTAAGTGAATCCGCAAGAAAATAGTGGTACCGAAACGAGGGAACCGTAGGATCCTAACTGGTATTGCTATAATAAATTTTAATATACCCCATAATATTTAAATAACAATGTCCATTAGGAACATTTGATTTGACATCATGACTTGACACATTAGAAAACTTAAACTCACCACGACGAGGAGCTTGGAGCTAGCATTACGGGCAAGACGACCATCTTTAACAGTAAAACATGTCTGCATCAGCTAAACCATTCCTTAGAATTAAACAACAAGCCAAATGATTTCGAGGTTGTTTGCCTAGCGCCACATAAATCCTCAACTTCTCTTTAGGTCTTTGTACAACTCTGCAGTACAATCTAAGTCATAACTCGTCTTAGGATTTCAAGGTTGTCGTTTATCACGACCTAAATCCTCACATCTTCCAGGCTATTTGTGTGATCATCTCACACANCAAGCCAAATGATTTCGAGGTTGTTTGCCTAGCGCCACATAAATCCTCAACTTCTCTTTAGGTCTTTGTACAGCTCTGCAGTACAATCTAAGTCATAACTCGTCTTAGGATTTCAAGGTTGTTGTTTATCACGACCTAAATCCTCACATCTTCCAGGCTATTTGTGTGATCATCTCACACGACTATAAGCCCTAATTAATAAAATTTGCAAGATGAAACATTAAATAATTTCTCTCTAAAACTGAAGCCAAACCATAGAGTAGCTTGTGAAGTCACTGAGGTTCTCCTCCAGATCTATGACATCCCCTAGTCGTTCTTCCTTTGGATTTCATAAAATATTCTAAATTTGAGTCATTCCCCTTTCATACCTTTTTGTCCGATCTCGTTGAAAAGTCCTATTTCTTTGAAATTCTTGAAGACAATATTCNATGACATCCCCTAGTCGTTCTTCCTTTGGATTTCATAAAATATTCTAAATTTGAGTCATTCCCCTTTCATACATTTTTGTCCGATCTCGTTGAAAAGTCTTATTTCTTTGAAATTCTTGAAGACAATATCTCTTGATTTTTACAGAGAGTTTTCTTAGGTGACTTCGGTTATATAAAAAGTGATTAACTATAAGGGCATGCCTTTATAAAAAAAAATTTCCAAACTCAACTTAATATAAACCCTATTTATTTTTCGTATTAAATAGAAAAANATATTCCTTGATTTTTACAGAGAGTTTTCTTAGGTGACTTCGGTTATATAAAAAGTGATTAACTATAAGGGCTTGCCTTTATAAAAAAAAATTTCCAAACTCAACTTAATATAAACCCTATTTAATTTTTCGTATTAAATAGAAAACTTGTCGGCTTATAATAAAATAGTTTCGCAAACCAAATAGATGTCATATATTTCTTAGTTTGTTTGATTGTGTCTCAACCTCAAGTCTTGTGTTTATCTTTAGAGATAGATAAATAGCTTGAGGTATAGTGTTCTTTTATCTAAACTTTGAAAGATNAGAATCGACAAGTACGTTTTTAAATTGGTGCATTTACCTTTCTGTACTACTTGCTTCAAACTTGCATGTTAAGCAACGATGTCACCATGCATGAAAACCACAACCGCTAGGATAACCACAAAACAAAAACAAAAATTTAAAAATCAAACAAGATAAAATTCACTGTCACAATATTCAAAATATAAGACAACTCAAAATTTAATCACAAACATCACAACACAAAAATCACAACTAAATTTAAATGTCTCTATCGGATGATCGGGAATCCCTTGGAGGAGGTAACATACGATTGCTAACAAGATNGGACCACACAACTTACTGGGCTAAATCCAAGCAAATTAAGTCGAAGTATTATATTTGTGGAAAATCAGGTCACAAAAGAGAATCTCAACTAGCCACTACTGTGAAGTATAGAAAAGCGGATACATGGACTGGCTGTCAAGCAATGGTTCGCTATGCTATTGATCTTGATGGCAACTGGACCATAAAGAAATTTGTGGAAAGTTATAACCACCCCTTGGTGGAATCCGGTGACAAGCACCTTCTACGTTCCAGCCAGAGGATTAGCGAGTTAAATGCAAATTTACTAAGATCAATGATAGGTTCTGGGATTAGAGCAGCTGATGCATTCAATTTCCTTGCTACAGAGGTTGGTGGTGTTGAAAACTTGGAGTGCACTAGACAAGATGCATACAACTTCATTCAAAGGGATAAAAGAAGCAGAATTGAACAGGGC
>JXCR01104742.1:22864-34553 GCA_002079205.1 Phalaenopsis hybrid cultivar | reverse complement strand
TTATTCATGGAGCGCCAAAATGAAGATAACATGTTTGCATGGGATTTCCAAAGTGATGACGAGGGCAGACTTACAAGCTTTTTCTTGAATGATGGGTCTTGCAGACTAGATTATGATTGTTTTGGAGATGTCATCATTTTCGGCACTAGCTACCGTTTGAATAAGTATAATTTATATTGTGCTCCTTTCGTTGGGATTAACCACCATCGGCAAAATGTTCTATTCGGAGTTGGTTTTTTATCTGACGAGACGATATAATCGTTCAAGTGGTTATTCAAAACCTTCATTCGTATAACGAATGATAAGCATCCAATTACAATATTTACAGATCAGGATCAAGCGATGGTAAGAGATATTGCAGATTGTCTTCCATTCACAAGACATAGATTATGCCAATGGCATATCTATAAGAAATTCTCGTCGAAAGTTCATTGCGGTGTGACGTACAAGAGCGTTAACAATTTATTTTATAAATGCATGAGCAAGTGTGATTCGGAAGATGAGTTTGAAGTTACTTGGGCTCTAATGATCGAGCAAGGAAACCCGCACAACAACATGTGGCTAGATGCATTGTACCGTATAAGACATAACTGGTCAGCTGCATTCAATAAAGAAATTTTTGGAATGGGAATCTTGTCTACTCAAAGAAGTGAGTCCACAAATAATGTTTGTCATGATGCATCTAAGCCCACTAGTTCCCTAACAGATTGTTTTCTGGGGTTAGAAAATATTATGAAGTCATGGAGAAGGAACGAAAAGAATGAAGACTTCAAAAGCTTTCAAAATGTTATTACATCGACAGTTAAAACAAGCCCAGTGTTGAGGCAATCTGCAACATATTATACTCGGAAACTCTACTCTATGTTTGAGGAAGAGTTACTTCATGGTTTATGTGGATTTACAGTCGATTCCTCAGTGGAGAGTCCATGCGAATTCTATGTTAGAGGTTTGGATAATCATGAAACAAGTAGAGCCTGGCTTGTGACATTTGATAGTCTTAATTGCGACATCACCTGCAGTTGCAAGAAATTCAAAATGACAGGGCTGCTTTGCTCTCACTGTCTACGCGTCCTTAATGCTAATAATATAACAAAGATTCCCGAGAAATATTTGTTATTCAGATGGTCTGCTAAGGCAAAGAAATGTATCTATAATAGTTTTAGGTACAAACATATGAAAAACTTACGGGCTCAAATTTCTGGCACAACATCCAGAGGAATCCTATTTCGGTCACATGCTCAAAAGTTTGCCTACCAATTAATTAATAAAGCTAACGAAAATGAACGTGTCGAGACATATATAATTGAATTATTGAAAACAGGGTCCGATGGTATTGAGGATATATTAGATGGCAAGGATCCTAAACCAAACAGGCCAAACAAAAAGAGGAAATCCCATAACAGTGACTGCAATGTGAATGATCCTGCAAAAATGAGATCGAAAGGTATTTCTAATGCAAGGTTGAAAGGACACTGGGAAAAAAACAAGCGAGCTAAAGGTATATATCTCTACATTACATATATTTATCATTCTAATTTCCATATACTAACGATTATATGTAAAATTTATTGTCTTATAATTTTACCATTATTCGCTGGTAAAAATCAAGAAACATATATGACACAAGAATCGCACAGGAATTACGACCCAAATACGTTTGCGGCGTCAAACTCTCTGAGTCAGGAAATTGGCACACTGACATGCGCTATGCCCAATATAATTCACATGTTATAACGTGTTATGCGCATATTAACTCATCTGTGTCAATGTACAAGTTCATATAACATTATTCCATATGGTTTGTAATTTATCTGTCTGTTGAGTACAGAATAACCCCAAGAATAATCCGATAATAACCTGACAATACTCCAAGAATAACCTGAGAATACTCTGAGAATAACCTACAAATACTCCGAGAATAACATGAGAATACCTCGAGAATACCCCAAAAATAACCTCAAAATACCCCAACAATAACCTGAGAATACCCCGAGAATAACCTGAGAATACCCCGAGAATAAACCAATAACCTCAAAATACCCCAACAATAACCTAAGAATACCCCGAGAATAACCTGAGAATACCCCGAGAATAACCTGAAAATACTCCCAGAATAACCTACGAATACTCCGNTGTTTAGTTTAAAATTAAAGTTGTATTGTTTAGCTTGGTTTATTATTTAGTTTTATTTAAGGTTTAGGTTAGTTTAATATATAATTTTAATTTAGTTTTAGGTTTAGCTTGGTTTGTAATTGAGCTCATTTAGCATTAATTAGGTTTAGTCAAGTTAGATTTAGGTTATTTTATGTTTTAGTTTTAGTATGTATGTATGTATGTACCTATATATATATTCCCCTCTGGTCTGGCAACTGTTGCCTAAAAAGAGGGGGTCCTCAAATGGCCGAATTTTTCCCTCAGGTCCCCGTATGGTGCGCTACGTCCGCTGTCCAAGCAAAAGACATCATCTGGTCTTGCGGGACCCATATTTACACGTCATGATAAAGAAAAAATTTCGCCTTTAGCCCGGCCCAACCCGACTTCCTAAATGTTACGTATTATCCCGCCTTTTTGGCTTATTCCCGCATATTTTTGTCGTATATTCCCTCAGAAACTTCTATTCTGCATTATTCAGTAGAAAAGAAGTTTTCAATAAGGGTTTTTTTGTCTCAGCTAAGGTTTGGTCACTGTATTTATGATGGAGCTAGATTTCTCTCTTAATGAAGAGTTTGAGCACATGGATGACGAAATGAATGTCAACGTCTTTGAAATTGATGTAAGATTTCTTGCTTACTTCAACCGTTTTCCGTTTTTCTGAGAGTAACCCAACAATAACTTAGGAATAACTTGCGCATAAACCCACCAGATCTCTAAAAAAGTGAGATTTTATCTGAATCTTCGATTGTCGTTAGGTTATTTCATCATTATTCTGTGTTTAGGGTTATTTATTTTCGGGTTGACTGAAGAAAAACTGAATAACCCGAGAATAACCCAACAATAATCTAGGAATAACCTGCGCATAAACCCACCAGATCTCTAAAAAAAGTGAAATTATGTGTGAATCTTCGATTGTCGTTAGGTTATTTCATCATTATTCTGTGTTTAGGGCTATTTATTTTTGGGTTGATTGAGGGTTATAATCAATAACCCGAGAATAACCCAACAATAACCTAAGAATAACCTGCGCATAAACCCACCAGGTTTCTAAAAAAAGTGAGATTCTGTGTGAATCTTCGATTGTCGTTAGGTTATTTCATCATTATTCTATATTTAGGGTTATTTATTTTCGGGTTGATTTAAGGTTATAATCAATAACGCGAGAATAACCCAACAATAACCTAAGAATAATCTGCGCATAAACCCACCAGATCTCTAAAAAAAGTGAGATTTTGTCTGAATTTTCGATTGTCGTTAGGTTATTTCATCATTATTCTGTGTTTAGGGTTATTTATTTTCGGGTTGATTGAAGAAAAACTCAATAACCCAACAATAACCTAAGAATAACCTGTGGTTAGAGTTATTTATCTGACTATCTCTATTGTATATTTTAAATTTGTAGATCTCTAAGGCAGAAACAGATTGCAATGATCCAATTGCTCGTAGCTTTCTTAATATTGTTGTCCGTAATGAGGAAGGTACGTTGGTTTCACTGTACGCAAGGACCACACAACTTACTGGACTAAATCCAAGCAAATTAAGTCAAAGGATTATATTTGTGGAAAATTAGGTCACAAAAGAGAATCTCAGCTAGCCAATACTGTGAAGTATAGAAAAGCGGATACACGGACTGGCTGTCAAGCAATGGTTCGCTATGCTATTGATCTTGATGGCAACTGGACCATAAAGAAATTTGTGGAAAGTCATAACCACCCCTTGGCGGAATCCGGTGAAAAGCACCTTCTACGTTCCAGCCGGAAGATTAGCGAGTTAAATGCAAATTTACTAAGATCAATGACAGATTCTGGGATTAGAGCAGCTGATGCATTCAATTTCCTTGCTACAGAGGTTGGTGGTGTTGAAAAATTGGAGTGCACCAGACAAGATGCATACAACTTCATTCAAAGGGATAAAAGAAGCAGAATTGAACAGGGCGATGCCAACTCTCTCTTACAATTATTCATGGAGCGCCAAAATGAAGATAGCATGTTTGCATGGGATTTCCAAAGTGATGACGAGGGCAGACTTACAAGCTTTTTCTGGAGTGATGGGTCTTGCAGACTAGATTATGATTGTTTTGGAGATGTCATCATTTTCGATACTAGCTACAGTTTGAATAAGTATAATTTATATTGTGCTCCTTTCGTTGGGATTAACAACCATCGGCAAAATGTTCTATTCGGAGTTGGTTTTTTATCTGATGAGACGATAGAATCGTTCAAGTGATTATTCAAAACCTTCATTCGTATAATGGATAATAAGCATCCAATTACAATATTTATAGATCAGGATCAAGTGATGGTAAGAGCTATTGCAGATAGTCTTCCATTCACAAGATATAGATTATGCCAATGACATATCTATAAGAAATTATCGTCGAAAGTTCATGTGGTGTGACGTACAAGAGCGTTAACAGTCTATTTTATAACTGAATGAGCAAGTGTGATTCGGAAGATGAGTTCGAAGTTACTTGGGCTCTAATGATCGAGCAAGGAAACCTGCACAACAACATGTGGCTAGATGCATTGTACCGTATAAGACATAACTATTCAACTACATTCAATAAAGAAATTTTTGGAATGGGAATCTTGTCTACTCAAAGAAGTGAGTCCACAAATAATGTTTGTCATGGTGCATCTAAGCCCACTAGTTCCCTAACAGATTGTTTTCTGGGGTTAGAAAATATTATGAAGTCATGGAGAAGGAACGAAAAGGATGAAGACTTCAAAAGCTTTCAAAATGTTATTACACCGACAGTTAAAACAAGCCCAGTGTTGAGGCAAGCTGCAACATATTATACTCGGAAACTCTACTCTATGTTTGAGGAAGAGTTACTTCATGGTTTATGTGGATTGACAGTCGATTCCTCAGTTGAGAGTCCATGCGAATTCTATGTTAGAGGTTTGGATAATCAGAACACAAGTAGAGCCTGACTTATGACATTTGATAGTCTTAATTGCGACATCACCTGCAGTTGCAAGAAATTCGAAATGACAGGGCTGCTTTGCTCTCACTGTCTACGCGTCCTTAATGCTAATAATATAACAAAGATTCCCGAGAAATATTTGTTATTCAGATGGTCTGCTAAGGCAAAGAAAGGTATTTATAATAGTTTTGGGTACAAACATATGAAAAACTCTCGGGCTCAAATTTCTGGCACAACATCTAGAGGAATCCTATTTCGGTCACATGCTCAAAAGTTTGTCTACCAATTAATTAATAAAGCTAACGGAAATGAACGTGCCGAGACATATATAATTGAATTATTGAAAACAGGGTCCGATGGTATTGAGGATATATTAGATGGCAAGGATCCTAAACCAAACATGCCAAACAAAAAGATGAAATCCCATAACAGTGACTGCAATGTGAATGATCCTGCAAAAATGAGATTGAAAGGTATTTCTAATGCGAGGTTGAAAGGACATTGGGAAAAAAACAAGTGAGCTAAAGGTATATATCTCTACATTACATATATTTACCATTCTAATTTCCATATACTAACGATTATATGTAAAATTTATTGTCTTATTATTTTGCCACTATTCGCTGGTAAAAATCAAGAAACATATATGACACAAGAATCGCACAGGAATTACGACCAAAATATGTTTGCGGCATCAAACTCTCTGAGTCAGGAAATTGGCACACCGACATGCTCTATGCCCAATATAATTCACATGTTATAACGTGTTATGCCCACATTAACTCATCCGTGTCAATGTACAAGTTCATATAACATTATTCCATATGGTTTGTAATTTATCTGTCTGTTGAGTACAGAATAACCCCAAGAATACTCCGATAATAACCTGACAATACCCCGAGAATAATCTGAGAATACTCCGAGAATAACCTACGAATACTCCGAGAATAACCTGAGAATACCTCGAGAATACCCCAAGAATAACCTCAAAATACCCCAAGAATAACCTGAGAATACCCCGAGAATAACCTGAGAATACCCCGAGAATAACCTAAGAATACCCCGAGAATACCCCAATAACCTCAAAATACCCCAACAATAACCTAAGAATACCCCGAGAATAACCTGAGAATACCCCGAGAATAACCTGAGAATACTCCGAGAATAACCTGAAAAATACTCCTAGAATAACCTACGAATACTCCGAGAATAACCTAAAAATACTCCCAGAATAACCTACGAATACTCCGAGAATAACCTGAGAATACTCCGAGAATAACCTAAGAATACCCCGAGAATTACCTGAGAATACCCAGACAATAACCTGTTATTACCCAGACAATAACCTCAAAACACCCCAACAATAACCGGGGAAAACCCCAAGAATAACCTAACAATACCCGAAGAATAAACTGAGAATACTCCGAGAATAACCTACAAATAGTCCGACAATAACCTCAAAATACCCCAACAATAACCTAAGAATACCCCGAAAATACCTGTTAATACCCAGACAATAACCTCAAAATACCCCAACAATAATCGGGGAAAACCCCAAGAATAACCTGACAACACCCAGAGAATAACCTCAGAATACCCAAAAAATAACCTGAGAATAGAAATACCCCAACAATAAACTAACAATACCCCGGGAATAACCTAAGAAAACACCGATAATAACCTGATAAGATAACAACACATCAACAATATCATAAGTATAACCAAGCAAAATAACAACACATCAAACAGATAATACATTTAAACAGATATATACAAAACAACAATATATCAAACAGCTTAGTCCTGTAAGATAAACCTACACAAAATAACAATATATCAAACATATAATACATTTATTCTCCAAACAATCTATATCTGCAGATTTCATATACTATCTCTGCCCTAAACCGAGGCATCTCAGCCTGCCAGTCTTGAAAATCTTTCCAGTTAATCTTGCATTTCTGTACAAGTGTCTCCATATATTTACAAACAAATATACCGCAGTCGACGATATTGGTTTGTGTGGGAATTCCTCTAGCTGTGCTAACATCCCATTTACGCGGGTCACTGCGGAAAGCATTCCCGACGTCCTTACGAAGATGTTTTATCTGGTAATACAAATGGTTGTTAAAAATAGTGAAATAACAAATATGAATTTAACAGTTGTTAGTTAGATGAGGCTTAGAATTTTACCACATCACGTGTGACTCCCAAATGCATTTTATTAGGCAATGAGTCGTAGAATCTCCACTTGCGGTCATTCTGGTTCCCAACAAGTGGAGTCCAACGCCTATTATTAACTATTGGAATTAAAATTGCCTCTGCCTAAGCTACAGCTTCCACTGTGACGTGGGCAACAATATCTCGTAGAGGATGGTCTCTAAACCCCTGCATATACATAATCAATGAGTTTTAAGAGAGCATCAACCTATTGCATATACAAACCTAATGGGAATTTTATTACTTACCCAATGTGCCGGAGAGACGTACAAATAGGGTCTAAAAGAATCAGGGGACCGATGCCGACGATTTTCTAATCCAAAGGAAAACAAATCTACATGATCCACGCCGATTTATTTATTATCCCAAAGTGCTTCCAAGTCAATTCGACTAATATGAATGTGACCCTGAGCAATTATTAAGTCATCCATGCAAATTGAATGAACAATATTTATTAGATTTAATAACAATTGACACAAAAAATATTCTGTTTTGTACATACCTTTCTTTGTACATTCTTAAACAGCTATCGATGACTTGTTGCATGTGTGATGGTATAATTTCTCTGCCGGGGAACTCTATGGCTGAAGAAGGGAGGGCACCTTCATATGGAGCAATTGCGCCCGGCTGTACCTCCTCCCAAGCTTCTCCTGCCGCCTTTTCACTAGCTTCATCGAGCCGCGGAGATGGTATGGTAATCGGCATGGAGGACCCATAAATATGCTGAACTAAATCATCTATATTTGAGGCCGGAGCTTCAACCAACTTCTTTCTCTTTACAACAATAAAAGGAGAACTAACCACCCTCTTTTTCCTCGGTCCTCTGAACTTTATCCTTCGGACTAAGCTACCAATCAGGTCTTTAGGGATGCCTTCTTCAGGCTCCTCGACACCTTTATCAGATTCACTATCAATTGCAGCTTCATCAAAGGTAGTCATTCTACCTATCGACTGTTCTGCTTCAAGAATATCGGGTCCCCACTCCTGTTCCAACGCTTGCTCAATATGAGCAGGTGGCTCTTCTTCCTTTTCTGGGCTATCTTTCTTCTCGGTAAATTCAGAACCTACAGGAGATTTCATGGGAACTTTATTTATTTTTCTCTTTATTTCGTTGATGTCGGTCTTCACCTCCATCAGTGTATACTCCAATAAAAATCTCAGGTTATTTACGGAATCCTTCAATTGAACTAAAATTTGTTGTTGCTCCCTAAGAGTTCGCCATATCTCTTCTAAACCCAAATGTGACTGTGTGGGTGGCGGGATGCTACGAGTATGTATAAAAGGAATATCACCATGAGACTCTGGTGGTGTTTGGTCAGTGTGATTTTGTGGTTCTCCAATTGACTTTGAAGGAGACGAGAGCGGGCCAGCTAGAGGGGCAAGTAAACTATGCTCCTCCTCTGTTACATCAATAAAAGAATCAAGAATCTGCAAAAAAACATTCATCATAAGAATTAAATAAGGTGGCAAATTACTAAACGTAAACTTGAACTTAAAATAGACACTAATATCATTCACCTGTACAGGACTAAGCTACCTAAAGATTAAATGGATCTTCGGAGGGTTCCACCCTGTATTTATTGGCCACCTCAACATACGAGGTCTGGCCAGGATGGGTCGGGGCTATCACAAGTGTGCGCTCATAAAACCACAGCTGCATAAACACGATGAATAAATTAGAAATTAATATAACCCAAATAAAATGGAAAAAGTTTTTACTGTTTGCCCGCCTTGCATCTACTAACCGTTAGAAGAAAAACAAAGCCGTTCATGTATCCCAATGGCTGACCCATCCTTATTTTCATCGTGCAAGCATTGACCTGCTCAATTAGGTGGTCACATACTGTTGCGGCCTAATTAAATGAAGAAAAACTATTTACACTCTCAGCAAATGAATAGAGCCAAGTGGGTACACTAAAATTGCTGGAAGGAAATAATAAATTAGACAACAAAAATTTAATAAGTTTATCAAGACTAGCAGATGAACTCTCCAATAGTTCACTCTTTGCCCGCCTTGCATCTACGTCATTGACGGGTTTTTTAGCCCAAGTTGTTGTAGGACCTCTGTTGGGCATGCCAATCAATAAAGCAACTTGGTCTGCATCAAAACTTAGCTCTTTCCCCCCCATTCTGAAAGCCAATCTGTTCATGGATAGGGGGGCAGATCAAAAAACTGATTGAGCTTCATTCTTTCTAGTGTTGACCACATCTCCCGATCAACAATTGGCCGAACCTTATCCAACCCCTCTCTAACTGCTGTGATCGGCATCTACAATTCATTGACTGTTTATTCATCAACTTATAAGAATAAGATGCATGTTATAAACACTGGAATAAGAATTTTCGTCATCAATATATAGGAATAAGAGCATGTTATTAATATTGTTTATTCATCAATCAACAAATAACCCACAAATAACATACACACAATACCCTAAAAATACCCTAGGAATAACTCAAGAATAACCTGCGCATAAACCTGCAAATAATTTAAAAATAAACTAAGAATAACCCAACAATACACTAAAAATAACGTACAACAAATAACCTAAGAATAACCTGACATAACCTGAGAATACCCTAGGAATAACCTATGAATAACATGCGCATAAACCTGCAAATAACTTAAAAATAACCGAGGAATAACCTAGGAATAACCTAAAAATAACTTAAAAATATCCTCAGGAATATTCTAGGAATAACCTAACAATAACCTACTCATAACTTTAAAAAAAACCTACGCAGTACTTCAGAATTAAAAACACAATACACTAAAAAAAACGTACAAATAACCTACAAATAACCTGACATAACCTAAAATACCCTAGGAATAACCCAAGAATAACCTGCGCATAAACCTGTAAATAACTTAAAAATAACCCAGGAATAACCCAACAATACACTAAAAATAACGTACAAATAACCTACGAATAACCTGACATAACATGAGAATACCCTAGGAATAACCTATGAATAAACTGCGCATAAACCTGCAAATAACTTAAAAATAACCAAGGAATAACCTAGGAATAACCTAAAAATAACTTAAAAATATCCTCAGGAATAACCTAGGAATAACCTAACAATAACCTACTCATAACTTAAAAAAAAACATACGCATTACTTCAGCATTAACAAAACAATACACTAAAAATAACGTATAAATAACCTACGAATAACCTGACATAACCTAAAAATACCCTAGGAATAACCCAAGAATAACCTGCACATAAACCTGCAAATAACTTAAAAATAACATACGCATTACTTCAAAATTAACAGAACAATACACTACAAATAATCCAGGAATAACCTGAGAATAAACTAAAAATAACCCACGAGTTAACTTAAAAATAACCCGACAATAACCTATGAATAGCCTACGAATAACCTGATAAATAACTTACAAATAACCTACAGATAACATACAAAAAACATGAAAAATAACCTGAAAATAACCTAAGTATAACCTAAAAATAACTCAGGTTTAACCAGCGAATAAGATACGCCTAACTTATAAAACACCTACGAATAATTTAAAAATAACACAAGAATAACATGGAATAGCTGCTAATAAGATTTACGTTTCGGAGTAACTCAAGAATAACCCAATAATAATCAAACTAATAACCTAAAAATAACTTGAAAATAAAACGATGACAATTACCAGGACAAGTTTTCCTCTTTAATGCCCTCCTTCATCCTCTTCGCCTCCTTCTTCTTCCTCTACTTCTTTGACTTCAATGACTGCTCAACCTCTGTCTTCTCAGCCTCTTCTGATACTGTTCTTGAGCTCTCTTCGGCCTGCGCATACTCCGGATCATCAAACGCCATCGTCTCACGGCTTCCAAGCTAGGAACGAGGGAAATGTGAAACCCTAGCAGAGCGAGCGGCGAAAACGAAGAAGAAAAACCACCGAAGAGTATTTTCGAATTGTCTTTCTCAACATTCTAAAAAGCGCGGTACTCGAATAGACGCGGGCTCGTACATCGGGCCGGGTTAGCCTCAGCGAATTTTTTTCTTTTTTTTTTNTCGAATTGTCTTTCTCAACATTCTAAAAAGCGCGGTACTCGAATAGACGCGGGCTCGTACATCGGGCCGGGTCAGCCTCAACGAATTTTTTTCTTTTTTTTTTTAAATTACGTGGACAACCGGGTCCCATATTTTCCACGCGGCAAAATTTTATTGGCCAGCGTACCATGCGGACCGTCAGGTTTCCTGACCGAAAAAGAGCTCTCTCAAATGGGTTGTTGGCTCGCGCTACTCAACGATGCTGGCAAAGCCCAAAGCGATGGGTTGGCAGTTAGGCCATCCCTTTCAATATATATATATATATATATATATATATATATATATATATATATATATATATATATATATATATATATA
>JXCR01104740.1:0-11435 GCA_002079205.1 Phalaenopsis hybrid cultivar | reverse complement strand
GATGTAGTCCGAGTCCTCTGTCCGTGTGATTTCACCGCTAAATGCCACTATAAAATAGCGGTTACGATCGGGGCCCTTTGACCTAGTGGTTTTCGTCAAATTGCATCATTTTATTACGTTTACGACAGTAGCTCGTATCTCTCCAACAATTTTCTACCTGTTGAGTTGTGAATTATAAGGGTACAATTGATTGACATAAAATCTTATATTAGTTAAGGTTGATTTAAATTTGTCCCCTTAGAAAAATCTTCACCCCAAATCTACAAAAATCTCCTGGACGAAATAACCCATGGTTGCTGAGAAGAATTCTTCCTTCATAGTAGGTCGACTATTTTCTCTAACTAAGTAGATCAGACACAATGCGACCTGGGACAACAGAACCATAAGATCTTGATCGACAATGCGACCCGGNGCTGAGAAGAATTCTTCCTTCATAGTAGGTCGACTATTTTCTCTAACTAAGTAGATCAGACACAATGCGACCCGGGACAACAGAACCATAAGATCTTGATCGACAATGCGACCCGAGACAACAGAACCATAAGATCTTGATCGAGTTTCGTCTTCATTTCCCCATCATCCACTTTAAGCTTCAAGTGATAAATTTTATAACTTAAAGTTATCTCTCTGTTAATATATGTTAAATTTTCAATTATTAATGATTGACCTTTATCGAAAGTGCTCTCCCGTTATCTGGAGGGGTAATTAACCATAGGGACTTCACTTTTTGAATCCCAGATCAAAAATTTCTCNTTATTATATGTTAAATTTTCAATTATTAATGATTGACCTTTATCGAAAGTGCTCTCCCGTTATCTGGAGGGGCAATTAACCATAGGGACTTCACTTTTTGAATCCCAGATCAAAAATTTCTTGCAAAATGAGGGTGTAATCTTCGGCTAATGTCTTGTCTACAATTCAATTTGCCTTCTGAAAATTTGACCCTCCAAAGCTTTCTCAAAATGAAAAAATAAATTAAAATAAATGCAGAGTCTTTGGGGAGAGGTCAGAATGTTTGGAGCTCACAATAATACCTTGGTGTCATAAACCTATGCATGAAAATATGTACTTCTTTTTTTAAAAGATACTGATGGTGGCATTTATTTATTTATTTTTTTTTTTTGGGTGATGTTAAAGATTTTGAGTACTGTGGATGTAAATATGAATGTTTACATGTTTGATGTGTAAATACATAAGAGTTGTGTTGTATTTATATTTTCTTCTCTTCCTTATTTGACATCCATCAAGTTTTATTNGTGTAAATACATAAGAGTTGTGTTGTATTTATATTTTCTTCTCTTCCTTATTTGACATCCATCAAGTTTTATATTTTACAGTGCTATAGAAATAATTCTTTCCATACCTTCGTTATACTATTACTATTCTGCTTATTTTACTGTTTCTAATCTTGTTGTAACCAATGCGCCATTTTTTATTTATTTCTTAAGGAATAACGTTATTGGAGTCATCAATTATGTAATGCGGGATTCCAAAGACAGGTTACTTTTTTGCTGGGTATGTGAATAATCAAGTCGTTATAATTATAGTATCTGGTGTATTTGTTACTGTCATATTCTGTTGCATGCGTTTTATTTTACTTTGCTAAACTACTAAATTTCATTATAGGTGAATTTATTTTTTCATAATCTGTAATATTTAGCTTTACGGATCATCATGTTTCATTCATTTTTGTTTATGAATTTATGTTTTCACAATTTCTAACATTCTCGTTCAATCTTATTTCTGTTGTCCTCAAGTCAAACTTTATTACGCTTTGGTTGCATAAATAAGATTGTTTTGAGCTTTTCTTTTCTAAAATCATACGCAATTGTAATTTTTAATCTTTGAATTTAATACCTTATGGTTGTAAGACAAAGCACCCAACCACTAGGCCAAATAGGCTTTACAATAAGATAGTTTTGAGCTTATAAACAAACAGGCTTACAGAAATAGACATGATTTAAGCGACACGCGATAAAAGATAATATAAGAAATTTGTTTTCCTTAAATGAGTGCTAGACTTAAGTGAAGAAACGCTGTTTATACACAATAGACTTAACCTGTAAACAAATAAGCTTTATTCAGAGATCTACCGATGTATTTTAAGCTTGGGGCATTTACATGCATACCACGCAATTCCAATTTATTTACATTTCTAACAGCTAAACATAAAAAATACCACTATTTTAATTTTTGAAAGTGAAATACACCTTTTCATTCATAGGTAAAGTTGCATATATATAAAAATTGAAGTTTAGGTGTTACATATATAAATGGACAGGATTTAAGTGGTATGTTTGTAAATCTTCCAAAACAAATTACTTTTTTGGCTTCATAAACTTCATACAAGTTAGCATAATCTGATATGTTACTTAAGCTTCATAAGTAATCAGTTTTATTTAATTAGCCAAAACAAATAAGCACAATGAAACCATATTTAACTTGTTTTTAGCTGTACTTTGTTTGTAGTTGTTCGCTTGCATTCGCTATGTGTGAAGTAATACGCCGTGATACTTTATTTTGCCTCAACTTTATAATGGTGTAATTAGTTCCTTTAATTTATTATTATCCATATAGTTTTTTATAGTCATTACTTATCTAAATATTTTATATTCTTTTTTGCATCTATTTTGCAGGATCAATCTAAGTGCACATTTACTGGGTTTAATACAATTGAAAATAGGCATAAACCATTGGTGTTAAAGGAGTTGATGAAGTTGTGGGACAAAGAGGAAGCTGACCTTCCATGGGAGAAGGGAGAGTACTCTCCATCAAATACATTGTTGATTGATGATTCACCATACAAGGCCCTCTCCAATCCTGTATGATTTTATTGCTTTTAGCCTTTTTCGTCTTCTTCGTCTTTCTTTTCATGGTTTTTACGAGGATTTGTTTGATTTGTTTCGCCATCGACAGCTGCACACCGCTATTTTTCCTTCTCCATATGATTTTCGAGACGAAGGGGATAGCGTTTTAGGTAATTGAGTCGAAATGAATTAGTTTGATTAGCTTTGCTCGAGAATCATATTTTTGGAATTGTATTTGGCTCAGGGCCGGGGGGAGCGATTCGAGTTTATCTGGAGAGTATAGCCATGGCTGATGATGTTCGAGATCACGTGAAGAAACACTCATTCGGCCAACAAGCTATCACACCCGAACATAAAATGTGGAGCTTTTATAAGAATATCATCGATAAGAATGACCCGACGGCTTTAACCAGATGAGGTTAGTGATCACTTATTTTATCGGGATTTATGTGCATTTTTGAGATGAGAGGCGGGTACATACCACATAATTTTTATGTATTTACATATTTAATACATAAACATTCAGATTTATATGCATACCAATCAAATCCTTTAACATCATGTCAAAAATACCACCGTCAATATCTTTTTAAAAGTGAAATGTATCTTTTGATGCATAGGTTTATGACGCCAATGTGTTATTAGTGTACATATTAAACTTTGGGTGTTAGATATGTGAATACATAAGAATTGGGTGGTATGTATGTAAATTTCCCAACATAATATTATGGCATTCAGCTGCAGGTTTATGAAAGAATTTATTGGTCCAGATTTGGCTCAAAGGTAGGAGTATGGTCTTTTGGCTAAGTGGTCTCAGAAAGGAAACTTTTGCTTTGATTCTTGAAGCAATGAAGAATGTAAGTATCATTTACTGCAATTATCTGTTCAAAACTTGTAGATAAACACATCTTCATTTTGCCAAATTTTGTTGAGGGTTATAATTGTAACAAAATTGGACCTTGGTTGGATTTAGGCATAGAGTGAAATTTGAGCTTGTAGAAAGTTCCACAAAGCAATTATAGGATATTGAACACCTCCTATCATTGTTGCAGATCAAGTTAAAAACTATAGCTCCTGAGTAATTTTTCGCGCTTCCATGTGCCAATGTTTGTTGAGGGTTATAATTGTAACAAAATTGAACCTTGGTTGGATTTAGGCATAAGAGTGAAATTGGAGCTTGTAGAAAGTGCCATAAAGCAATTATAGGATATCAAACACCTCTTATCGTTGTTTTCGATCTAAGTTAAAGACTATAGCTCCCGAGTAATTTTTTGCGGCATAACCACGGCCTTAAAATAACAGGCCCGAGTTAACAAGAGTCCGATGCAGGACCGCATGAGAGTTTTAAGGAATTGTTTGGTTGGGTATTTTTTAAATATATGCATTTTAGTAGTGTTAGGAGTAATTGAAGCGCATTTGTTTTCAAAAAATGATAATGATACATATTTGGGTGAATGTAAATTAAATGCATTGAAATGTTTGGATTATGCTGCATGGATGAGGGTTGATGCAAAGCGGCAGCAACGANAGTCCGATGCAGGACCGCATGAGAGTTTTAAGGAATTGTTTGGTTGGGTATTTTTTAAATATATGCATTTTAATAGTGTTGGGACTAATTGAAGCGCATGTGTTTTAGAAAAATGATTATTATTTGGGTGAATGTAAATTGAATGCATTAAAATGTTCGGACGTGGATGAGGGTTGATGCAAAGCGGCAGCAACGAGCAATGGTACGCGGTAGCCTTGGCGGCGGGTGTGGCTCCGAGATGATGACATGTTGGAATAACCAACAGGTGCATTGCTTGATTTAAACATCACTTTTTATATTTATACACCCCAAATCTTTCATATCACATCAAAAATGTCTTTAATAAGTGAAATATATTTTTCGTGGACTGGCGAACTTTTACCCATGCCCTAATATCTTANGGATGATGACGTGTTGGAATAACGAACAAGTGTATTACTAGATTTGAAATATAATGATTTGGGCAATTTTCAGATGTACAATAAATTGATATTTCGCAGTATTTCAAATCTCCCAAAATTTTATTTTATTTTGTTTTGATATCAAGCCAACCAAACAGCACTGAAGCTCTATGTCCAAACAGCACTTAAGCTCTATGTCCCTTTATATAATTGGCCATTTACATATATGCCACTCAACTCCTACGTATTTACACATCTAACATCTAAACATCACTTTTTATATTTATACACCCCAAATCTTTCATATCACATCAAAAATGTCTTTAATAAGTGAAATATATTTTTCCATTCAAACTTTTTTTTTTCACCTTAATCGTGGACTGGCGAACTTTTACTCATCCCCTAATATCTTGGCGAAGAATTTGTCCAGNTTCAATTTTGTGTGCATCTTTGACTGCAATGAGTTCTATTTTTACCAAATTTGATATGTTATAACATGCATATTTTCTTTAAATATAACATTATAATCACTCAAAATCTTCATGAGTTGGTTCAAAAACATGATTATAATGCAACGAGTGTTTGATTATTAGGCTTAAAAGTTCAGGCGGTTAAAAATGTAATATGTGTTATTTTGAGCGATTGGTATGTTAATAATATGTGAATAAAATGAATTGAATTGCAAAATAACAGTGCGGACGACGGAGATGACATTTGACCTGCATTCAGCAAACTCTCAATAATTCATAATTTTCATCTTCGTGATGCCATGTGAACCGTTCGGAAAGCTTCGTATACAACTCCACAAGTCACATCATACAAACCTAAAATTTGTTGCGAAATCTTCCTGTGCGGTCATTGTAATTGTTTGGCTTCTTTTGAATGCACTTGAAATGAATATCAGTATGTATTGCCCAATTTGGGAGAACTTGACTCGACTCTAGCATTTAGGTGTCATAAATCTATGCATTAAATTGTGTATTTCGCTTTTAGAAAAAAGAAAGTGATGGTGATTTTTTTTAAGTTGGATCAAATATTTTAATATTTTGTATGGAAAAGATGAATATATATTGAGTTGTATGATAAATGCCACTAAAAAATATTCATATCCAATAACTTGAGAAGAAAATTAAAAAAAAAAAACATAAAAAGAACATCCTATTTGATCCTATAAGATAAATTTTTCATTATTTTTCTAATTCAGAACAAATGAATTAGCACTTCAGCTAACTCCAACTCATTAAAATCAACGTCCAATTTAGTTAATAAATCAAGCCCGAAGTATATTTCTACCCCACTTAAAAAAACATGTGAGGAATATGTTGACACGTTTACACTTGTTTATATATATATATATATATATATAATCTGACACATTTTTCTGACTGAAAGGAGCAGAGGAGGAGGTAGTAATGAATAATGATTAATGGTGGGCTGAAGTGGGTTAGCAATTGAGAGGTCAGGTGCTTATCAGGAACAGTGGAATCTGGATAAAGTTACGTACGGATTTGGGCCCCCATCTCACATGGCATGAGCCCATAATGGGTGGCAGTTTTTTGGGACCTCATTTGCTTTGATTTATGGCAGCCGAACTGGAAGGCAGTATTTTGCCTATTTGATAGGGTCTACAGTTTACGTTTACTATTTCTATTATTATTATTATCATTTGGGTTTTTTTTTTTACTTTATGATTGGATTAGGGATTGATTAGATGCATTAACTCAATTATATATATATTTATGGAAGATAATATGATGCATCTGAATATTTCTGATATTGTTGTATAATATTGTGCGTTTTTTACATTTATAAGGAAGATATAGATAGTAAAATAGTAATGTGCAATTATTATGTGGTATAATCATTATTGTTCAATATTTCTCTTTTTTTTTTTTCAATTTTTGTCCCTCTAACCATTAATANCCTATTTGATAGGGTCTACAGTTTACGTTTACTATTTCTATTATTATTATTATCATTTGGGTTTTTTTTTTTACTTTATGATTGGATTAGGGATTGATTAGATGCATTAACTCAATTATATATATATTTATGGAAGATAATATGATGCATCTGAATATTTCTGATATTGTTGTATAATATTGTGCGTTTTTTACATTTATAAGGAAGATATAGATAGTAAAATAGTAATGTGCAATTATTATGTGGTATAATCATTATTGTTCAATATTTCTCTTTTTTTTTTCAATTTTTGTCCCTCTAACCATTAATTTCAAAAGATTTCTACAACTATGTTAAATAGTAATGTGCAATTATTATGTAATAGTAAAATCATTGCTTCTTTCATATGAAACAACAAACTCATTTTGCAAGTGTCGCATTTGATTGTAAAAGCGATAAAATGCGTTCTAATATCATAAGAGCATTTAATAACAATATACATTATGAATTTTAAATAACTTTTTGGGAAATTTAGGGCGTAGAAAAAACATAAATCGACACAAAATCAGAAGAGCATAGAGATTTAAAGAGGTTCGGTAAACATGTCTACGTTCTCGGGAGAAGAGCTGTGAATTCACTATTTCAGAGGAGTCCACACATCATATATATATATATATATATATATATAACTCAGAGATAAAATTACTAATACGCCCTCGCTCCCCCCAATCCACTAAAGTCTAAGAGATACCTCTTCAATTCCAAGAGACACTCATCTTAATTTCAGGAGACTCTCATTCATTCCAGGAGACACTCCTATTCATTTCAGGAGACACATCTTCAAATCCAAGAGACCCTAAATTCTGGTATATGAGTCATACCTAACAAATCTCCACCTTGGCGAATATCGAACCCCTTAAGAGAAATTCATATACCTAACAAATATCCACTTTGACTAATATAGGAGAAATACCAGGAGACTCTCATTCATTCCAGGAGACTCTCATTCATTCCAGGAGACACTCCTATTCATTTCAGGAGACACATCTTCAAATCCAAGAGACCCTAAATTCTGGTATATGAGTCATACCTAACAAATCTCCACCTTGGCGAATATCGAACCCCTTAAGAGAAATTCATATACCTAACAAATATCCACTTTGACTAATATAGGAGAAATACCAGGAGACTCTCATTCATTCCAGGAGACTCTCATTCATTCCAGGAGACACTCCTATTCATTTCAGGAGACACATCTTCAAATCCAAGAGACCCTAAATTCTGGTATATGAGTCATACCTAACAAATCTCCACCTTGGCGAATATCGAACCCCTTAAGAGAAATTCATATACCTAACAAATATCCACTTTGACTAATATAGGAGAAATACCAGGAGACTCTCATTCATTCCAGGAGACTCTCATTCATTCCAGGAGACACTCCTATTCATTTCAGGAGACACATCTTCAAATCCAAGAGACCCTAAATTCTGGTATATGAGTCATACCTAACAAATCTCCACCTTGGCGAATATCGAACCCCTTAAGAGAAATTCATATACCTAACAAATATCCACTTTGACTAATATAGGAGAAATACATATACCTAACAAATATTCACCTTGGCTAATATCCAGCCCCTTATGAGAGATAAAAAATATCCTGGAGTTTCTTACACCGAAGTGGGTTGGACAACCATGCCTTCTAACAATTGCAAACATTTAACAAGTTCAAGCAATGCAAGAACTTGTTGATAGTATCTAGCTTGGTCAACATATCTGCTGTCATCTCAACATATGATTCAACAGAGTGAACTTTACTTACAACTGTACTCCCCAACAGTTTATAGATATTATCTGCATCAATCTTTCATTTCATCACAGACTGCACCTTTAACAATTCTGATGGTTTCTCTATCCTCATCTGCATTAGGAATAAAATCATTTCTGTGTAAAGTGTCCAAGGAATTTACAAATCTGAAATATGTCTCACATCACATTATGTTCTAATAGTGTCGTCATACATCTTAATTATAACTTTGTCAAGACCAGCAATATTGTAACATCTATCATCACCCAAATAAACTGAGTCAGAATCAGATAACATGTATGAAGTAAATCATTCTCTGTTATGTGTTATGTGATAAGAGTTTCCTGAATCAAGATCCATGCATCCTTCAACTGAGTTGTTGTAACTGAAAGTATATCATCATCACTGCAATCTAAATTGTCACTTTGTACCATATTCACAGACTTGGAAGATACATCTAATTCTCATCAAACTACTTCTTGAGCTTTGGAGAATCTCTTTTCATATGTCCTGGCTTTTTGCACTTGTAGATGCATTAACTCAATTATATGATATATTTACGACAGATAATATGATGCATCTGAATATTTATGATATTGTTGTATAATATTGTGTGTTTTTTACTCTTATAAGGAAGATAAAGATATTAAAATAATAATGTGCAATAATTATGTTGTATAATCATTATTGTTCAATTTTTTTTTTCTTTTTTCCTTAATTTTTGTCCTTCTAACCATTAATTTCAAAAGATTTCTACAACTATGTTAAATAGTGATGTGCAATTATCATGTAATAGTAAAATCATTGCTTCTTGCATATGAAACAACAAACTCATTTTGCAATAGTGTCGCATGTGATTGTAAAAGCAATAAAATGCGTTCTAATATCATAAGAGCATTCAATAACAATATAACATTATAAATTTTATTTTGGAAGGGAGAAATTTCATCTTTTTTTTTATTATTATTTTCTAATTAGTATAATAATTGGCTAGAACTTGGCCTACCATATGACAAGAACCTTCATTATTCATCAATTATTCATACCCTACCAAAGATTGAAATCCCGAAATTTATGGTTTACGGCTTCTTATGAATGCTCATGCAAATAGCATTTAGATTGAAGGTTTATTATATAAATAGCAAATTATAAATTATAAGTTTAACAATTAAGTACACAAAAACTGCATGGTTTGTTAATGTTGTAAATGCAAAAGATCAACCTAATCTACTGTAATTTGACAGAATTTATTGTTGACATCATCATTTCACTTTGAACCCTAATTAAATTTAGGATTTTAGAACAGAGTAGACGGCGACTTGTCATTCAAGATGTTGAAGATTCAAAAATGAGAAGGGCCAAAAACCGTGAACTAATAAGATATTAAGATGTGCAAGTTACTGGATATTCTTCATCTATGCTTTTGACAAGTCACATTGATAACGATATAAGCAATATATTAAATGGCGTACACCCCTCTTACTTTTCAATAGATATCCACATCTCAACATCACATGTTACCAATATATTCGCCTATTTGGGAACAATTATTTTAACATTTTTATCTGTGGAATCGTGATTTGTCTGCGAATCATCCCTTCAAGGAGTAGAGCAAAAGTAAGGAGAGAGGAATAATTTATCAATTCTTTAAAGTGATTTCTCTATTTATAAGGAGGGAATATAATATAACAATATTATATTATTCTCTGTTTTAATGGGGGCTGTACCGTAGGTACTGGATATTCTAAGTATTTTATATATATGAGTCAGTCGTGTGAATACTCTCTAGCTCAGTCGGCTAGGCTAGTATGGTTTCAGCTGGTAAGACAAATCAGATCATCTTCAGTCGAGTTGGCGTTGTCGGCAGGCTGAACTTGATTAGATTCGGGTCGGCATTATTTGTTCAGTCGGTTAGGATTTGTTCATTTGTTGAAATAGTATGGTAGTCAACCATCAATCCTTGGATGAGAAGAACTTATCAGTGGAGCGAGACTAAGCTATCGGGCAAAGGGTGAATCGTTGTAACCAAATAGATTGTTCATTTATCAATGAGAAAAACTTGTGAGATGACTTTAAAACTCTATTGTATTATCAATTGTTAATCCCTGATGAGGAGTCTCGAAGACGTCACTCGGACGACTGGTGATATTGAGAAACTGGATTTTCTCCTCGGGTCGGATCTACCAAAACGCAGGTTCACACCTTCGTGATCCACAATGGCACATTTTTTATGCACACATACCATCTTACCTAAACACATAGTGTGTATTTCACTTTTCAAAAATTAAAAATGTGATATTTCTTATTTGATATGCATCTAATTTCATATGAAAAACTTAACTTTTAAACATATTTTACCTTAATCTCTTTGCATTAATTATATTCAGGCAAGATTTCTTTAACCCTTTTTATTTCCCANTTCAATTTTGTGTGCATCTTTGACTGCAATGAGTTCTATTTTTACCAAATTTGATATGTTATAACATGCATAGTCTTTAAATATAACATTATAATCACTCAAAATCCTCATGATTATAATGCAACAAGTGTTTGATTGATAGGCTTAAAAGTTCAGGCGGTTAAAAATGTAATTGTGTTATTTTGAGCGATTAGTATATAAATAAAATGTGAATAAAATGAATTGAATTGCAAAATAACAGTGCCGAGGACGGAGATGACATTTGACCTGCATTCAGCAAACTCTCAATAATTCATAATTTTCATCTTCGTGATGCCATGTGAACCGTTCGGAAAGCTTTGTATACAACTCCACAAGTCACATCATACAAACCTAAAATTTGTTGCGAAATCTTCCTGTGCAGTCATTGTAATTGTTTGGCTTCTTTTGAATGCACTTGAAATGAATATCAGTATGTATTGCCTAATTTGGGAGAACTTGACTCGACTCTAGCATTTAGGTGTCATAAATCTATGCATTAAATTGTGTATTTCGCTTTTAGAAAAAAGAAAGTGATGGTGATTTTTTTT
>JXCR01104738.1:17390-36457 GCA_002079205.1 Phalaenopsis hybrid cultivar | reverse complement strand
ATATATATATATATATATATATATAATCATTTAAATAAATTATATTTTACCTTTAAAAAAACTGGTCAAGTTAAGCCACGCACATGAACCCCTCCGCATGCGTCGCCTTCTTCCCTAGAGTACTTCTCCTTTAATCGAATCTTGAAAGCAACTTCGGCTCTTCTCACACACCTTTTTCCTTACACCGCTTTGCTCGGCCTTCAATGTCGCCGCTCTTTTCCTTAAGCTTCATCGTCATCGGCTAGGAGAAAGCCTTAACTGCTTGCGAGCACAATATAATTGGCTCGAATTCGACCAAGTGCATGTTCCTTCGCTACTCTACATAGATTTCGAGAGCTCGAAAAATTATTACATTCGGACTCTGGGTGCAAAATTTGCGTCCGAAATTCAGTGGGAGTGCCACGCGGCAAGTAGGTCCCACCCTTCTAAAAAACCTACAAAACCAGTGTATTGCAAGTGGGGCCCACTTGCCACGTGGCAGGTGCCCACTGAACTCTGGACGCAAATTTGCGTTCAGCATCCTGATGCAATAATCTCTCCAAGAGCTCCCTTATCTTTGCTCGACGATGCCCCTGCTACGCCAGACTGTGGCCTCACTTCTATCGATTTTACTGGTAAGTAAATCTCCTCGATGACATTGTTTTATAGGCAAACACGTCTCTTTATCTTCCGATCCCCTCGTTTCATCTCCCCCCTCTTTGGCTTCTTGAATCTTCTCTTATTTTCTCACTGTTGCTCGACTCTTAGATTATTTTCCCAGGTAGATGAAATAAAACGTTATGAAGAGTACACTTAGGGGAAAATCCAAGCCGATCCCACTTGAGGTGGCATTAGGTCAGAGTAGAGAATAGGTGGACTAATCAACATTCCCAGATCCGTCCCAGCCAGGAAGTGTTTCAAGTGTAAAGATTTGGAGATATTTAATCAGATTGCACAACCAAGAAAATGTTCTCTTTCACGGATCTGGGAGCAGTTGAATAAATAAATGGTGATCTAGGAGAAAATGAAGATTCCAGAGAGGGTTCTTAACTTTTAGACTACGAGGAAGAGAGCTAGTGACTCCACTTGAACACAGGAGAGAGACTCCATCTTTAGTTGACGGTAGATGTTCTAAAAGTTGGTAAATCCAAATTAATAGGCGTTCATGTAGAGTATGAGATTATAGTCCTTTGAGCAACTATTTTGTAGGAGCTAAGAGGAGCATCAACAGAACTTACATTAGATGTTCGAAAGTGCCATGAGTTTGAGGAGCCGATACTAGACACCTGACAACTCTAGATAAGAGAAGTTCATGCTTTATAGATTGCTTTCCTGAGTTGTCCTTGTCGAGGGACATCTAATATGACCGAGATGAGACTCATTTATGCTGCTTCTGGAAGACCATAGGGAGTCATTGGGTTATTAAATTTAGTTTCGTAGTACACCCATTGACAGCTAATCAAACAGGATGGAGGAACCATAGTATTAAAAATCGCTGTAGAAGTTTTTTAGGAAGGAATGTCCTACAATGAGATCCAGATTCTTTCAGAGAAGAAGAAGAAGCCTCTCCTGAGTGGGTACCGTTTAGTATGGCCCAACCTGCTATAAATTTCATCCTAAAATTGATTCTTCTTGACAGACTAGTTTATCAGGCACATCCAACATAGTACGAGGAGTAAGAGAAGCAAGTTATAGATCTACTTGCTTAAGATTTGGCTTGTGAGAATCCACGTCGTTTTGTATCTCTAGCTCAGGTTTTGCCTAAGGTTTATTGATATTTATTCTTAAGGACGTACTTTGGAATGATAACTACTACGAGATTGACTTATCGGGAGCTGACAACATTGTCGCTACCTTCAATGGGGCTGACCTGACTACTATGAAGAGACAAATTTCAACATATGAGGTAGAAGCTCCCCCAATTCCCGGAAACTAAGCCGGGAGCCACTCGGAAGCCCTGTTTCAGCATCCTCACTATAGTACCGCTCTCATTTCCATGATTTGATGCAGTCTTGCGACCATACGGGCTTCCGTTTTTGTGCTTGGATCAGACCTGTTTATATTTATTCATTATTGTGGAGTTAGTCGACCCTCCTGGCCACTCCTCGCTAGCCTCTTATTATATATTTGCTTTTTGGATGTTCTAGGTTTAGTTTTTTTTGGTGTGAGTTTGTTTAGGACAACCACCACCATCCATTTATCCCTTTGAGGACTTTATATTCAAGGGTTGGAGTGTTGCTCCGATTGTATTCACTCCCGAGGTAGTGATTGTCCTTCCCATTACTTTCTGCAACATCGATTCCCATGTCGCTTCTTTACTTTAGCCACCGAAATAGCAGTTTTATCTGTTGTTTCATGCAGTTCAGCCAATTCTATCCATCTACGTCCCATCCCGGGCGGCCTCTACCCTTCTGGAACCTTCCCACCCTGCTTCCCACCTACTTCATTCGTTGCTGCTGCCTAAAACTGTCTCCAACCCACTGTTCTACCATTCCCGCCTTCATTTCGACTTGCTGTAGTGTGGACAGCATCATATCCTGCGGGCCCTGCTTCTCCCCACTTGCTGTCCCTGGCTGCAATAACTTTTCCCCACCGTCACTTGGAACAACCAACCTGCTGTTCTTCGGCCTCTTTCAGCCTTTGTAAATTTGTTTTCGTCCCAAAAGCAGCCCTCCATATACCCCTATTTGCTGCAACAACGACCCTCCCGCACTTCTCACAATTCCATCCACCCAACACTTCTTTCCAATCCTTCTAGCTGACCAGCCCCATCCAAGGATCGTACCCTAGTGTGAGTTTGTGTTGTGTTGTTGTATATGCTCTTTTATGTGTATTTGATTGTAATTGTCTATTTGTTTTCTATACAAATATTTACTTTTCTTTGTGCTGTTTGAGATAACTTCAATACCCAAGTGTCTATCAATCTCCACATGCTTTGTGAGATCATGCTGCACAAGATTTTCTGCAATGCTTATGGCTGCTTTATTATCACAATATAACTTCATCGTTATATTTATTGGGATCTGTAATTCTACGAGAATTCTTTTCAACCGTAACTAACTTCTCACATTCTCCATTAGCCATTGCTTCATATTCTGCCTCTACTCTACTCTTTGGATTCACATTCTATTTTATGCGTTGCAATGTAACTAGGTTTCCCCACACGTTGGCGCAATATTCAAAAGTTGATATTCTTTCAATAATTGAGTCTGTGCCCAATCTGCATCAACTTACATCTCTATGCTCCATTGTGTGGTCTTCTGAAATAGCGAGTCTTTACCTGGTGCACTTTTTAGATATCCGAGACTTGTTTTGATGGCTTCCAGATGTTTCTTATTGTTTCTATATTCTGCCTCTACTCTACTCTTTGGATTCACATTCTGTTTCTTGCGTCGCAATGTAACTAGGTTTCCCTACACGTTGGTGTTGTATTCAAAAGTTGATATTCTTTCAATAATTGAGTCTCTGCCCTATCTGGATCAGCTTACATCTCTATGTTCCTTTGTGTGGTCTTCTGAAATAGTGAGTCTTTACCTGGTGCACTTTTTAGATATCCGAGACTTGTTTTGACGACTTCCAGGTGTTTCTTATTGGTTAAATGAATAATCGATTTTGCCAAACTCACAATAAAGACAATATTTGGCCATGTATGTGGTAGGTGTTTCAATTTTCAGACAAATTTTTGATATCTAACTATATTTCACTGAATCACCTTCCTTCGCATCTCCTAGTTTTTGCTTTGGATCAATAAGAGTGTTTGCAGCTCTACACCCACCAATCCCAATTTCCTTGAGAAGATCGTGGACATACTTCCGCTGGGAGATAAATATTTCTTTCTTCCATCGAACAATCTCGCCAAGGAAATACCTCAGAGATTTTAAGTCATTGGTTGCAAAAATAGATAGGGAATTCTTTAAATGCTTCATCTCATTAACATCATTTTCTGTGAGAATAATATCATCCATATATACATTCAGTGTGATTATTTTTCCATCATTGAATGTCTGAAGAATATTGTATGATCTCCATGCTTTTGAGTATAACCTTAACTTTTAACAATTAGGGTAAATTTCTCAAATCACACTCTCGGTAACTATTTGAACCCGTATAAGGACTTGGTTAGTTTACACACATTTGTGTCAATCTTCTTAATAAATCTCAGAGATGCATCTATATATACTTTTTTCTCCAAGTCTCCATTGAGGAAGACATTTTTTATATCCAGTTTTTGTAGAGGCTAGTCAATATTAGCTGCAAGTGACAGACGAACCTTTATAGAGTTAAGTTTTGCAACTGGAGCAAATGTTTCTAAATAATTAATGTTATAGGTCCGAGTGAACCCCTTGGTGACCAGTAGAGCCTTGTATCATTCTAGAGAGACATTATATTTATACTTGATCGCAGATACCTGTTTACAACTCGCATTGTTCTTTCTTCTAGGTGGATCAACCAATTTCCATGTGCCATTTTTTTTCAAGAGCTTTCATCTCTTAAAAAATAGCTTCCTTTCACTTAGGGACTTTCAGAGCATCTTTTACAGTATTTGGAATCTCCACAGACGACAATTGTGAGATAAAAGCATGTAAAGTGAGTGCGAGGTTTTCATACGACACATAGTGGGACGATGGGTATTGTGTGTAAGATTTTTTTTCCATTGAAAAAACTAGATTGAGGATTCAAACTGGCTCAAATTGAGGACTAGAAGACTCAAAACTAGAAGGTGAGGTAGCTTGAACGTGGAGTAAATGATTAGCGAGGATAGTACAGGGCCAGTTCTCGAATTCTGGGCAATGTAAATAATTCATAGATTTTTTTTTGAGTTGTCCTTTGCCACAAATAGACAAAATTAAAGGGTACCACTATCATAGTTTATTTTTTTCATGTTTCCTCTTTGTTATGAACGTCATGAGATGACATTGTAGGAATTTCAACATCTGATGACTCGACTCATTTTTTCCTTATAAAGATTTTGCTAGGATTTTTAGGTTGAACTCTTAAGGTTGAGGACATACTATTTTGGGAGTCTTCTGTTTTAAAAATTTTGAAATTCAGAGACATTTTTATTTTGTTCTTTCTTGAAGATGAGGTGAAAAAAACTGTTGAAGTTCAAAATATGTGACTTCTATGATAAAAAACATGTTTCTAGTAGTGAGATCAATGTATTTATACCTCTTTTGGCTAGGAGCATAACCAACAAATACATATTTCTTGACTTAGGTTTTTGAGTTTTCCTTGATGATGAATGAGAATGAAAGCGTACACCCAAATATCCTTTTAGAGAAAGAGAAGATAAAAGTCGATTCTCTGAAAAAAAAAAAGGAAAAATATTGAAAGGTATTTCAAAGATTAAGACCTTGTTGGGTGTTTTATTTATGAAAAAGGTTGAATTACGAACAGCTTCACTCAAGAGATATTTAGGCACCTAATTAGTAAATGCCAAAACCAGAGCTACCTCAAATAAGTGCTCTGTTTTTTCTTTCAGCCAATTCATTTTATTGTGAAGTGTTGACATAATAGCTTTGATGAATTATTCTTTTTTTAAGAAAGAAATGACCCAAACTATTTTTGAAGTATTCTTGGCCATTGTTCTTCCCAAATATTTAAATGTTTGTTTAAAATTGGGTTACCATGGTCTAGAAATTTTGAAAATTATTTCTAGTTCAAATTTTCTCTTTATTAAAAAAATCTAACTTATCCTAATGTGATCATGAATAAAAATCACAAACATTTTTTTTTTCAAATTATGGTTTTACCAGCGTGATTTCGCTATGAATCAAAGTAAATTGTTTGGTAGGTTATTATATTTGTGGGGAATACGATGTGCGATGATGTTCAACAAACTGATACACTTCACATTGAAATGACATATTTTTATTCTGAAATATTTTGGGAAACATATATTTTAGATAATGAAAATTAGAACATAATTTTATTGTCTTTTGAGAGAGAGAGTTTAAACCCGTACTTCGATATTTTCTATTTGAGTCAATTTCATCTTCAATATAATAGAGTTCATCTTTTTCATAGCACTATCCATCATTTTCTCTGTGATCAATTCCTAAAACTCATAACAAGAAGAATAAAATTTAGCTTGACATAGATAATCAGTAGTAGTTTTACTAATAGACAATTTGCAAGATGTTTTAGGAACATGGAGAATACCACAAAGGGTTAAAAATGATGAGAGTTTGACAATTCCTATCTTGAGAATTGTCGAGAGGGAACCATCGATAATTTTGATCTTTTTAATGCCTGCACAAGGTCTATAGAAGGAAAATAATTTAGAGAATCCTGTTATGTGATTAGTTGCGCCAGAGTCAATTATCCAAGAATAAAAAAAAATTAGAATACATATAACAAAGCAGTGGCCAGAGAGTTATCCTTTTGTACTAAATAGCAAGTCTGAGTCGGATAATAACAGAGATTGAAATAACTTTTTCAAGTGCTCTAACTGTTATTTGGTAAAAGGGATTGCATTCAAGTTAGCAGATAGCTTATGACTTTTTTTTAGCAGTGACTTAATAAGCTCGACTTTCATGCTTGTATTTCGATTTCCAATTTGCAGGTTTTCCATGGAGCTTCCAACAAGTCTTCTTTATGTGATATGATTTTTTTGCAATGCTCACACGATTTTTTTTCGCCCTTCTTTATCAATATCAACCCTTTTTGACACAAGAGCCAGTTCTCTCGTTCAATATTACCAGATGATTCGGTGTTGTGTAACATAATTTTTCTTCCCGACTTTTCATGTTTAACTTTAGAAAAGTCTTTTCAAATTGAAGGTAGTGGTTTTCTTCTAAGGATTCGACTTTGAATTTCATTTATGCCCCAATTAAGGCCAGTTAAGAACATGTAGACCCTGTCGCTTTCCTCTCATTTCTTTTGATGAGCATAGTCATTTGAATTCTTCCAAATATCATTATAATATTTATCAAGCTCCTCTCATAATGTTACCAGCTCATTGTAATACGTAGTAATATTATGATCATTTTATTTGGATTTTTAAAGTTGACTTTTCAACTTAAAAATTTGCGAAGAATTCACCAAGTTTGAATAGAGATCTTTAACAGAGCCCACAAGTATCTCGATTAAGTAAGAAGGAATAGATGAGGCTTTCCTATGAAAGGTTTCATGGAATTTATAAGTCATGCCATTACTAGAGAATTTTTTTATTGCCATTTTCTCAGAGTCAGATCATAAGCAGTAGGTTTTGGGAGTTTGGGAGTTCTCCAGTTCAATTGCCCAATTTTACCTCTCCCGTCGATCACCAATCTTATAGATTGTGCCCACTCAAGATTGTTGTGCCTATTAAGTTTTATAACTGTGAGGTAAAGTGTACCGATGTACCAATTAAGAGAGCTATTAGGTGGGATATGGTGGTTTCAAAATTACTGGAATTTGTCGATGTGGTAGAATTTCTTTAAAATCCTGTTATTATTGCTGATTTGTAGGACATCCTTAGAATTTGAAAAAAATGATCAAGAATAGCATGAAACTCTTTTATGCTTCGATCAAGTACGATACGAAACTCCTGTATGCCACTATCGGTTCACTTTTTGCATGAGTGGTGCAAAACTCATTTACATCGTGATCCCGATTGTTGCTTTCGATCAAGAATGACACAACTCTTGTTACGCTGTGATCCGTTCACTTTCTTGCGCACGTTTGTACCCCGCGATCCTTTCGTTGGTTTCCCAGTCAGGAAAACGTCGCAAAACTTCTAGAGCCGAAACTTGTTGGGTTGGTGCTTTGCCTGGTCCAGGAAAAGCAGATTCTTAGTGAGCTGCCTTTTTTTTTCTCCAGAAAAAGCGACTGTTTTCACATTTGTCTTCAAAGATTACAAAACAATTCTCTTTTCATATTGTATGCTCCAAACTGAAAAGGCCTCAATGGTAGGTTTCATTGTCCATAGACCAGTGTACGTGATCTCGATCTTCATAGCTAATCGCGACTTGATGCTTAGCTGCAAATTCTAATCGCTACTGGATCGTTTCGCAGCTAGCTCTAATACTGTATCGTTATGACTAAGTAGGAGGAGGAGAATAGTTGGTGTTAATAGAGGCCTTACTCTGAGTGTCACGGTTGTTCCTTTGAGTTTCACGATGTGTTCGTTGCCTTCTCAACAAGCTTTAGTTGAATGCCTTAGGGTGGTTCCTGAATGCAATGATTCCGTTCTCTGTGTCTTGTGATTTGGTCATTGCCTTCACAACGAGCTTTAATCGAGGTTGTATGGTGAAGGTCACGAAATAAAACCAGGGCGGAAGATGTCGACAAGATTAGATCTTTGTTAGCATTTAGTTTTTGGGATGGAAAAAATAATTATTCCTCCTCAATTTCATAGAACGATGAGTACAAGTTAAATAGATGAGGATGACTCTCATATTGGGATAACAATAATATTAGTCATAACTGTATAATAAAAGAAAGAAACAAGATTTATGATTTATCGATAATAAAAGATACTAAAATTAGAAAATACTAATAATAGGAGATACTAAAAATCCAACAACTACACAAATCATTTAGGCTTTGCTTGGATTTAAAGGAAGTCAAGGCAATTAAATGAAGTCCCAACTGATTCTGGGTTGGTTTGAATGTATGGCAATGTTTTTTTTTTCTGTGCACTTTTATTTTATTTGTTTATTTTCTTTGACTCAAGTTTCCCAGCATCCAAACATATTCTCAAGTTTCTGAAAGTTCTGTTACTCCTCAAAGTTAATTTGGTTCCCTAGAATTTTTTTTAAACATCTTCACTATACTTCTTCTAGTGTTTAGCATTTTGGGCATGTACATGCATACCACCTAATTCCTATGTATTTGCATATCTAACCCTAAAATTTACTTTTTACATTAATACCACCCAAATCTTTCATATCACATAAGAATACCACCATTTTAACTTTTAGAAAGTGAAATGCACCTTTTCATGTATAGATAAGGATGATGTATGTAAAAATTGAAGTTTAGGTGTTAGATATGTAAATACATAGGAATTGAGTGTTATGTATGTAAATCTTCTTTAACTTTTTAGAGCCTCCAGAACATGGCAAACATCCTATTCCGACGTCTGTAACCTCTTGTCAAACTTAAATAGTACCTTGTACAATGTTACTTTGAATTTATAGGCTTCTCATCGTTGTTGACGCATTCCTCATGAATCTGGATTCTTATGTGGATGATTAAGAACACGTTTCACATAAAAACTTGTGCATAACAAATTCATGCACATTGTAAGCTTAATATGTAATTCTGAGAGAAATAGAGAAATTGTTTGCCAATAATCGGTCTACTAGTATCAGTTACCTTGACTTTTTTTATTTTTGTATAAATTTATAAAACTAGAAAATATGACACTGGTAAGATAGCTGCAAATTCCAACAAACAGCTCAACAAAATTCTTAAAAAGCGAGTTCATGCAGAAGTAAAACAAATTAATTTCTGAAACTCACTTGCTTATCTCGAACCGATTCCATTTGCTTAACTTCAAAACAAACTAACCTTATGTGCCATATTTTAACCTTACTGGAAAATATTAGCACTACAAGGTTTATAACTTCATTCGATTTTAGACTCATTCTGACTTGTTTTGTTTTTTTTACCCTCCCTGCAGCTTTTCCCACCTGATTTAGCTGCAAGACAGAACTGCTGGTATGGTTATGGGTGTCGCACACAACATCATAACAGCGAACATGCAAGGAAGAGAAACCATGTTTGTCGGCAAACGAAAGGAATGCTTACATAGCCCTCATTTTTCATCACATTCTCAATCCTAAAATTGGTAGGAGTTGTTTGTCTGTTACTGATTCTCAACCATTAGTTGTTGTTGGCTTGACACGAATCCTTCTTCTCCATGTATTACTGCTGCATGCTTTACGAAGTACTATTTCTTATTTATGCAAATGTTTTTATTGCACAGATTTTATCCAAATAGTATCATTGATCTTGAAATATTGTCAGTATTTATCCTAGCGATTCATCACAGCGGCTCAGAGACAGAATATACACTGTTATTTTTTGAAATGAAAGAACAATCTGCTTTCCAGACTTTAGATGTATTAATATGTAGAATTTTAAATGTTTAATCTTTATAATCTCTTTTACCCTATGTTCTACTTTACTGGAAGAGTATTTTTCTTTCTTATAGCAATTCTACAATAATTTTTACCATCTCAAGTAAAGCAACTAAATTCAAACAGGTTAGTGAGAACTGCCCACCAACATCATTACTACATGGTCCTCTTCATGTCCAATTTCTTTGATTAAAACTGTCTGATGTCATGATTTGCTGTTCTCACCAACAAGTTAGTTTTGATTCTTTCAACATTTGTGCGGGTTGGTGGTTGGGGTGGTGTTGAGTTTAAATACATACCACACTATTCTTATGTATTTACATATCTAACACCTAAACTATGATATTTACATTTATGACACATTATTATTATAAACCTATGAATGAAATGGTGTATTTCACTTCTAAAAAGTTGGTAATTGTGATATTTTTTTTATGTGTTAAATATTTTAGTGTTATGCATGTAAATATCATACTTTAGGTGTTGGATTTGCAAATAAATAAAAATCTTATGGTATTTATGCGAAAGCATCCCCAAAAAAAATTATATTAGAAATGTCAATGTTTTGGGTAAATAAGTTGAATGCCTTTTCCCTTTGCTTTCATTCCAAGAAATAATGGTCTGTACAATCTATTTTAGGTAGTCTAATAATATATAATAATTTGTATTATACATATTCCTAATCTAAATATTCAACTATAAGGAAAGAATCTGTACAATTAAGTTACGGAATTTAATTAAGCAATTCAGACTAGGAAACTCTTAATTATGCCCGATTTTAGTTATTCTTGATTGATATCCCCCATCAAATTGATGTTGACTGATCGAGAAGCATCAATTTACTAACAAGGAACTGATGACGCTACCGAGAAAGGATCTTAGTAAATATATCAGTCGTTTCAAGATCAAAAGAGATACGAGGAAGAGAAATAACGCCATTATCATAAGCTTCTCGAATAGAATGATAGTCCACTTCAATTCATTTCGTGCGCTCATGAAAGACAAGATTAGCAGTAATCTGGATAACACTGGTATTATATGCTTCAAGAGAAGTGGGCTTAAGTTGAGGAAAAGAAAGCTCAGCCAACAAACCTCGAAGACAATTGATCTTAGAACAAGTAGAGGACATAACGCGATATTCAGACTCAGTAGAAGACTTAGACACTCGATGTTATTTCTTACTCTTCCAAGAAATTGAAGAGTTGTCGAGAAACATGCACCAACCAGTAATAGATTGACGTGTATCAGAGCAGTCAGCCTAATCAACATCACTATATGTTGTTAAGTGAATAGATGACTCCGCAGAAAAGAACAAGCCGCGATGAGAATTACCTTTCAAATACCTAACATACGTCGAACTGCAGCTAAATGAAGATGTGTATGTGCCTGCATAAATTGACTAACTTGTTGCACAACAAATGAAATATCAGGACGTGTGATGACTAGATAATTGAGAATCCCAATAAGTTGTCGATACAAAAATGGATCAGATAGAAATTCACCATCATTTCGTTGATATTTAACATTCACTTCCAAAGGAGCATCAACAGGACTACCTTCTTGAAGCTTGGCCAAAACAATGAGTTCCTTAGTATGGTTATGCTGGTGAAGAAAAATACCATAGGGAGAAGAGTGATCCTCAAGACCTAAGAAATAGGTTAAAGACTCCAAATCATTCATATGAACAGAACCCTGAAGACGCTTCTATAATTGATACATCAATTGAGTATCGGGTCTTGTGATGACAATAAAATCAACATAGACTTATAACAACACAATTCACTTATCATTTTTGCAAAGAAATAATGAAGAATCATACTGATTTGAATAAAAGAGAAACTAAGAAGAGTTTTGCGAAACTTTTCAAATAAAGCCCGTGGAGCCTGTTTCAAACCGTATAGTGACGGTTTGAGGTTACAAACATCATGTGAGGGTGTAGAAAACAAACCTAGAGGAGTCATATAGATATCTTCCTTAAGGTTCTCATGCAAAATGCATTCTTAACATCCATTTGTTATCAAGACCAGCTTTTAGAAGCAACAATAGATAGAACAAGTCGGACAATTGTCATCTTAGCCACAGGTGCAAAGGTCTCTTCATAATCAATCCCATATTTCTGTCGATTGCCAAGAGCTACCAATATTACCTTATATATGTCAGGGGAGCCATCAGAGTGGAGCTAAAGAGAATAAATTCTTTTACATCCAATGGGTTTAAGACTAACAAGACATGAAACAATATCCCAAGTGTGTTGTCTTGTAGGGTCTGAAGTTCCTCTTGCATGAATTTTACCTAACAAGTCTGTTTAGCAGTTTGAGAATAAGATGTAGGAATTGAAGTATTAGTTAAAATTGTGGAATAGGCATATTTATTCTGATGGCGAATGTGCCGAGTTAATCGTCGAGGACTCATTGGAGCATTTTTCAGGAGCAGGGTCGGGAAGTACTGGAGATGAAGGGGTTAGGCATCGTGTGTAGACAATTCCAAGCTTGAATAGTTTATCAAAAGAAGAATCATCGAAGTGAGGAAATATAACGGTGTCAGATGTTAAAAGATGATGTTGAAAATAGTGTTCATGTTCAAAGAAAATCACATCCCGAGAGTTACACTATCGTTTATTAATTGAATCATAACACAAAATCTTTGTGATTGGGAATGTAACCCATAAAGACACATCGAATAGATTGGGCTGCCAACTTATGACATTCTTAGGCAGGTAAATGAATAAAACAAATACATCATATGATAATTAGGATGTTTACAAAAAATTGATAATAGGGAGAATCAAACTTCAATTGTTGGGATGATAAGTGATTAATCAGATAAATTGCAGTAGATAAAACTTCTGCCCAAAACTTAGCTGGACAGAAGATTCTAATAATAATATGCACATCATATCCAATAGATGACGATTTTTTCTTTCTGGCACTCCATTCTGCTGAGGTGTATAAGGACATGAACATTATGAGACAATACCTTTGTTATGAAAAAAATGTTTGAAACTCTTCAGACATGTATTCACCGCCATTGTCCGACCATAAAGTTTTAATATAAAGAATTGAGTTTTAATATATGTCACAAAGGTTTGAAACACGGTTAACACTTCTGTTTTGGAATGCAAAAAATATATCCATGGGAATCGGCTGTAATTGTCAATAAATGATACAAAATATTTATACAGAGTATGTGAAATATCTAGTGTAATTCCTCAAACTTTACTATGAATAATGTCAAAATATCGACTGCTCCAAATAGGAAAAGACAATGTTTTACTTTTGCCAAACTTACAAGCGGAACAATCAACTAATAAACTTTTATCGGTAGATCCAAAAACACCACTTTGTTTTAAAAGAACATTATTTGGATGACCTAATCGTCTATGCTAGATGTCAGCCTTATTTTCAACAACTTAACAAGCTAATGACAAAGTCCGAGGAATGATAAATTGTAATGTAAATAATTTGTCTGCTTCAGGTCACTTCGCTATCATCTTTCCGGACACCTGATCCTGCACAACAAAACCATCACGAGAAAAGTGTACATCACAATTATTATCTACCATTTGACCAACAGAAAATAAGTTTATAGATAATTTAGGAGAAACCAAGCAATGTCGGAAGGGCTAATATCACAACTATCGTAATTAAAATATTTTTTTCATTAGCGACCTGGATTTGTTGAGTACCAGTATACGGGCGTTGTTATGCAATAAATCAAATATGTCAGTCATATGATTCGTGGTGCCATAATTAACAAATCAAGGAGAAGGAACGGAGTAATAATTTTACCTTTCCCTTGACAACCAAGAGTAGAAAAGACAGAAAGAATCATCTGTTGAACCATATTTGGTGTGAGAAAAGATTGATTATTGCTGACAGTTGTGAATGTCGAACCAGGATCAAATACCGTAGCATGAAAGACTTGTGGTTTGCAGCTTTGTGTTCATGTAGGACACTCCTTAATAATATGTCTGTTTTTCTTGCAATAATTACATAATTTCTTATTACATTGGGGAGCAATATGACCAAATTTTTTACAGCTGTAACTGGTTTGTTTTCTTCCCTCAGGTATGAGTAGCATATGCAATATTAATTATTTTTGATGATCCATTAGTTGTACTAATAGTGGCTTGTGTCACCAATATTTATTCTTCGCATAGTAATTCACTAAAATATACATCCACATAAGAAACCAGATCTCTATTCAACAACCAAGCTCGAGCAGTTTCAAATTCATGTATGATCTTCATCAAAAACTGGTCACGACGACTTCATGAATAGCTTGAAGATTAGCTAAATTCTCGTTTGACACCTTAACATAGATAATGTTATAATATTCACTCCATAATTTAAGAAAGCCAGAATAATATTGTTCACTTAAGGGATTACCTTGATTATAATTACTAATATCAAGTTCCAATTGAAAGCGACTTATAGTATTATTTTGATTGTAGACGTGTTTCAAGTATTCTTACATTTCTTTAGCCGTGCCAAAGGATCGTATGTTGGTCATCAAATAATCCTCAATAGATCCCAAAATCCAAGAAACACTTCGAGTATCTTTTGCCTCCCATTGACCAAGATCTTTCAGCTCTGTAGGTGTTGGAGAAGACCCATCAATATGTCTACAAAGTTCTTTTCCTTTCAAAAATATCTTGAACTGAAATTCCTAAGCTGCATAATTCTTTCCCGTAAATCTGATAGCCAAGATTTCATGTGTTCTCAGAAGACATTATAACAGAATTGTCACTCACAAGTTGATTATCCAGAAAGTTTTTGATCGAAATTGATCAACCTAAAACCAAAGAAAACTATGAGATCCAAAAAAGAACAAAGAAAATCAAATTATTTGGCTTTCTGTTATGTGAATAGGGACAAATGGCTCGAGTGGTGCACTAAGGAGTGGTGGCTCTAACTGACAAGATTGGATCGCAGATGCGAACGAGACGGACGGGATCTCATTCTTTCACGAATCACGACAGACGCAATCACAAATGGGGCTTGGATCGCAGACGAGACTGGCGGGATCTTATTCTTCCGCGAATCATGACAGGCACGAATGGTGCAAAAACGAGGATCGATCTTCCTCTCCTTCGCGAATCGCGATAGACAGAGTCTTAGATTGCAACAGACGTGCACTGGATGGCTTCTACGGGATTGAGGACGAGATTCTCGATGATTTGCGGTCGAGGACGTAGGAAGCAGTCGAAGATGCAAACGATGATGCCATAAGAAGTAGTCGAAGATGTCGACGAAGATGGAATGAGCTCGAGTTGAAGTTGAAGACGAACGATTCCCAAAGGCTAGCTTTGAAGTCGGAAATAATGGTTCTGATAGCTATAAGGATTCGACATGGCTCTGATAGCATGTCAATGTTTTTAGTATACAAGCAGAATGCTTTTTTCCTTTGCTTTCATTCCAATAAATAATGGTCTGTACAATCTATTTTAGGCAGTCTAATAATACATAATAATTTGTAATAATATATATTCCTAATCTAAATATTTAGCTATAAGGAAAGAATATATACAATTAAGTTACGGAATTTAATTCAACAATTTAAATAAGAAAACTCATAATTCTGCCTTATTTCAGTTATTATTGATTGATAAGAAATGCATGGTTTAATTGAGGAATCATGTGAAAAACGTAAAGCCATAGAAAAAGAGTCCATGTTGCCTATTGTTCGGCCTAATAAATCCAGTAGGGAGTGGTTCATTCTGAAGTCATCTTCATGAATTTCTAATAAACGATGATAATGTCAAAATAGGCCGTTGACCATTTACATGACACTATTTTAGTCTCAGTCTATAAAAGTGCCAAGTTAGTCCCTAGATTCCTTAGATTACGGTTCAAAGAGTTCTCTGTAGGGATTATTTCAGTCATTTGAGGACTAAATTGACACTTTTGTAGACTCTGGGATTAAAATAACTCCTGCGAAGAGTCGGGAGACTATTTCGACACGTTTTTTTCCTAATATAACCGACCCTTGAATCCTAATCTTTGCATTTATAATACAGTTCTGTTAATTCAATCCTTTTCAATAATTTGCTGGCCAGACATCAGCAGACGCTAATTATTCTTCATTGATGGCTCTGGCCATAGTATTTTAGTGCTTTCTTGGAAAACTGTGAGGAATCCAGACAAAGAAAGAGGTGATGGGTCACATTCAGAAAGCAAACGCCTTTAATAGTGTCAAATTGAATAAAGCAATTTTCTCATAGATTCCCGGAGCTATTTATTTGCATTATTGCCTCTGGTGTATGAAGGCCAATTGCATGATGGGACCAACATTCTATAGGCTCTACAGGTAAATTTATGGCAAACAATGATTTCTTGCCATGCGTCGTGCATCTAGATTCGTGCAAATAATAGAATCAACGGTTGCCCCTTGTTTTTCACATTGAGGGAGCTACTTAGAAAATTTTTGTTCATGGATGAATGAAGTTTGGGAGGTCTAAGGGAGACATGAGGCTTTATAATGTAGTGCAGTGGGTCAAGGCCTGAAGGGGTAACTGAGATTGACAGTAGAGAATTTAAGGATAAGGGACCACTCTGAGGGATTGACCCACAATATCTGCGCTTTGGATGTGGGATTCACTGTAAAGGATAAGTATTGCTGCATGCTCCAAAAAATCTTATATTAAGGAAAAAAAAATTATTCTTACACAAAAAATGAAAAAAAAAAAAGAACCATCTCATATCTCAATTTTGTTTTTTAATAATATAACACAAATGAGGATCATTAGAAGCTGAGCATCATGTATTATATAATTGTAAAATGAATAGCTAATATTGCAAATTCTCCAAATCACATATGACGCATTTTTATTAGAATTTTATTTAGGGATAAGTATGAAGCATCATATTTGTTTCTTATTTTATCTGATTTTATGTTTTGCTTGCGTGGATGGATTGACCCTATAAAAATAACTTTAGTTTTGGATTTAGGGTGAGTTGGATCTTTTTTAATTATAAAACAGTACTCTCTTTTTTTCTTCTATGGTATAATTGAATGAAGCATTTTCTATTTTGATTAAAAGAAGGCACTCATGATCTGTTATATGGGTGTAAAAATGGTATAGTTTTTTATAAAATCATGAATTGATCTGATTCAATTGTTTTTACTCCTAAGAAATGCATATAAACTCTTACTATGGTGGACTTGATTTGAATTGATTGTATTATATTGATTTGAGTCTAGTAGGGTCTTTGGATCACCTCTTAACCGAGTATCAACCCTCTATTATTGTATGTCTCCTTCATTTGTCATGATTGTTTGTGCGAATGTACATGCAATCAACATCTAATAATGTTGCTTGACGAGAAAGGGTGGACAAAGACGAAGATAGCTTGCGGGGCTTTTATAGTGTTTATGATTGAGAATGTGATCACAACTAATAATTGAAATTATCATTATTTCTATGATTGATTAGATGTAGTTAGTTCTTCATGATTTTGCTTTACAAAAGTCTCCTTTTCTAATCATTGTGGTAGTTTTATGAGACTTGATATCCAACTTTTCCAAGAAGTGTTTAAAAAAAAAACAGAAATTATAGGAAGATTTACATACATTTCACTTAATATATTTGTATATCTAACATTTAAACTTTATTTTTTACAAATATGTCATCATACTTATGCATGAAAGATGTATTTGGTGTTTTTTATGTGATACAAAAGATATGGATTGTATAAATGTAAGAAGTAAACTTTAGGTGTTAGATATGCAAATGTGTGGCCCCCTATTTTCTCCATGACAACTTTACAAGTAGTTTTTAAAACTGCTACATCTGGCTTGAATGAACCCCTAGATCACCAGGCAAATAACATTTATGTTTTTTGTATTTTGTTGCTATAACAGTAGCCCCTTTCGCAATACAGTAAAGTTAAAATAGATCAGACTAGTCTATGGTTTTACAGTACTATTGGTTCAGATTAATAATTATTGTGTCTATTGCTCAGCTACATCTGTTCAAGGGAAATAATTATTCACAATTTCTAACCATAAAGACATAGTTACTAGGAGAGTAAAAGCATCAACGCATATTATGTCATATATAAAAAGAGCTTCAAAAAGTAGAAGTTGGTAAAGAAGGAAGAGAATATTTGTGTAGAATGTTTAGAGTATGATAAAGCATGTATGATGAAAACAAATAATTTGTAATAAGTCGCACATTTTGTTAACATAGTATTCATAGAAGTGGTTGATAAAAAAACAAAGTGCATTTACATGTATTTACACAATTCAAATGGATTTACATGTCTCACGCCTAAACTTTCATATCTTATTTAACTTAAGTATTAGTTACAACCAAACATCCCCTTAGTATTAATGAACACATTTGTTTAATTGTTTCTTAACTAAATGTTATATTCATGTCTGTATTGTGTGTCTGTATGTATGTCTGTCTGTTCTGTATGTGTGTATGTATGTATGTATGTATGTATAATATAGTTGACTTTAAGGAGGTGGTATTCAAATCGTCAGACACATTAAAGGTGGCCGGAGGCTCCTATAATAGTCCCGGACCATTCTGATAAATTATTTCTCAGGAAAATTTCTCATAACAATTAATTAACTCCTATTTATGTCAGACGAAAAACAAATATTCAGGAAGTCGTGGAAGCCCCGGCAAATCCTCTCCTTGTAAAGATGCGGCTTATTTCCATAAATTTTGATTTGGACTGCTGCTGATTTTTTAATAAAAAAAATCATTATGAGCTGTTTTCTCGTTTCACACGGGTAGGGCTGTCAAAAAAGCTCGTTGTTCGCGAACAGTTCGTGTTCGGTTCGTCAATGAGTTCGTGTTCGATTCGTTTGATAAGTAAACGAGACAAACGCGAACAATTTTTTTTCGTTCGGTTAGTTAAACGAACCAAACACGAACAGTGATGCGTTCGTTCGTGTTCGAATCATTATTGTTTGAAATATAAAATAATATAAAATAATTATATATAAAAAATTTATTATATTTTAAAACATTAAATTTTATAAATTATAATATATAATAAAATA